>CM064880.1:10383446-10649197 GCA_003313485.2 Penstemon barbatus
TTATTCAACATCATTTGCTCTAGAGAATTAAATAGTTCATTTTCTTGAGGAGTTACCTCATCCTCTGAGTCATCAGATTCCTTAGCCATCAGGCAGAGGAGAGCAGGTTTCTCTTCATCAGAAGATTCTTCATCAGACGTGTCTGAATCTGAATCAGATGAGTAGACAGCAGCAAGCTTTTCTGCTTCAGCCATCATTGCCTTGCCTCTCTGATGCTTTCTCTCTTTTCTCATTTTCTTCTCTTCTTCAGTGTATTTCTCTGCTTTTGGATATGGACAGTCTTTGATGAAGTGTCCCAATTTCCTGCAGTTATAACACATTAGTTTTGCTTTATAGTCATCTTTATCCTGAGAAGAAAAGTTAGGTTTAGAAGTAGAAGCATTGTTGTATTTGTTCTTCATTTTTCTTTTGTAGAACTTCTTGAAATTATTTATCAACAGTGCAACATCTCCAGCAGTGTACTCCTTTTTGTTGAGTAGCGTGGCTTCATCAGATGAGTCCACTTCTTTGCTTTTCTGTGCTGGTCTTCTGGTGTTTTCAGCAGCAACCAGTGCAGCTGTGGGTCCTGAAGTTGAGGTTTCTTCAATTCCCATTCTAGGCAGTTTATACTCGAATGCCTTGAGTACAGAAAACAGCTCAGTAAGAGAGATTTTTCCCAAATCCCTTGATTCTTCCATTGCTGTCACTTTCATGTTGAACTTGGGGGGGTAAGGCCTTTAGTACTCTGACAGTGATCTCTTTGTCAGTGAAGGTCTTTCCCAGCTTTAAAACTTCATTCAGAGTTCTGGTGAATCTGGTATCCATCTGATCAATGGTTTCCCCAGACTTCATCTTGAAGTTGTCCAGCTTTTCCAAGGCAACAATGAGCTGATGCTCCTTTATTGCATCATTTCCTTCGCTCATATCTCTGACTTTGTCCCACATCTCCTTTGCAGTCTTGCAATGTTTGACTTTGTCAAACCGATCATTATCCAGGGCTTTAGTCATGATGAATCTCCCAACTTTATCCAGATTAAACAGCTTTATCTCTTCGGCTGTCATCTCTGTTAAGTCTTTTTCACCACCAGTTCAGCTTCATCAACTATAATGGTCTTGGTGAATTTGAATGGACCTTTAATGATACATGTGTACATGTTGTCATTATAAGCTGCTAGAAAGATTTCCGTTCTAATCTTCCAGTCTTCAAAAGACATACCAGTAATGTGGGGAACATGGCTGATACAATCTATTTTTCAAAAAGTTTAGATTTTTCAAAACGATGCTCTTTTGAAAAAGTTTTGAAAACTTTTGAAAAACACTTGGATCAAGCTCGTTGATCAGGCAGCTGATTCTAATGAACCACCTGCTCTGATACCACTTGTTGGTCCCAAGTGGTCAGAAGAGGTTTAGAGGGGGGGGGTGAATAAACCTCTTTGAAAATTTTCTTCAATTTTAACTTTAAAACTTTTACTCTAACTGAACAGACTAAGCTGATCAGATTAGTTAGTTACAATTCTGTTCGCGAACAAATCTTTGAACAACCTTGTTGACCACTCGTCTGATAGTTACTTAGCTGATTTTGTTAAAATCAGTTTTAATACTTAGAGTACTTGCAGCGGATTTTCAAAGTGTTTTTCACAAGTAAACTTAGCAGTTTGAAAAATGTTTCCCCAGATTTGTAAAATCTCTTTCTAGATTCTTTTTCAAACAGTTAACTTAATGTGTTTTATGCAACTTAAAATATGCAGGTAAAATGCAAACAAAAACACAATCAATTTTTATAGTGGTTATATGGATTTGAATATCCTTTAGTCCACTCTTCCAAGTCACAAAGATCTTGGGTTATACTAAAAACACACAGTAATCAGTATACTCTGCTTACGCCTTACAACAAATGAACAGGCCGTAAGTTCGCAGTAAGAAATCACAAAGAGATCCTACTTCTCTGAAGTAATATCACTCACTAAGATGGATATCTACTTCTCACAACACTCAATGTTTACAAATTCACTCAGAAGATGTATTTGGCTTGATTCTTCAACTCTGCTTTTGTCAACAAATGACTCAGCTGATGAGTGAGCTGTTCTTGAGACTTAGAGAATTCTGCTTCGAAAATTTCTCAGAGATTGTGTTGCTTGTTTCTTCTTCGTCTCTTCCAGCTATTTATACTTGAGGATTGAAAAGTGTCCGTTGAAGAGAGACAAGATTCAAATTCCTCGAGTACTGGTCCTTAAAATTCGCAAACGGCTCTTTTGCAGTCTGTCCGTACTGTGAAGAGTACTATTCTACAGGCAGCATTAAATGCAGCATTAATTGCACCCAGCTGATGTAAAGCATTTCTTCAATCATTTGTCTTTAATAACCTTGTACTTCAGCATTTATTACTCCAAGGGGCATTTATTACCGTTGGGAACACTTCATGATCTTCTTCACTTTGCTGATAAAAGTACGCGTCTGATGGCGAACAAAGCTGATCTCAAACTTGAACAAATTTGATTTGAGTCGGCTGATCTTCACCAGTCTGATAACTTTTCTTCAGCAGATAAGAAGTCTTGGACCTTGAAACTTTGACTCTTCTGATGTCTTATTTACTTAGTCAAAATTCCTTGATAAGTTTATCAGCTAAGTTACTCCATACTTAGCCAAATATGAAGTTTTGGAATGCATCAAAACCTCCCTTATCAAACTTCCTTTAGTGCATTCATCTTCATCCTTATCCAACAGTTTGTTCTTAAATCCTAATTGTGATTTCGGATTAAAAAATATTCCACTGTTTTTCTAATCGCGATTTTGGGATGATTTTTTTTTTTACCCTTCGTATTTTCTGCTCTTCCTATTCGCTACTTTGGAACCAAAAAATTAAAAAAAAAAAAAATCATTTTCTTTGTCCAAATCCTAATTGCGAGTTTGGGATAATTTTTTTACATAAATTTATCTGGAGTTAAAATTAATTAGAATTTTTCTTTTTAAGTTTTTTTTTAAACCAAAATCGTGATTAGAAAGAGAAAGGAAAAAAATAAAAATTAAGGTTTTGCCCAACATCATGATTAGAGTCCTCCTAAAGGCATTTCTTTTAAAAGTCATGGTCAAATTCTTCAATTCACCTTCGTAAGCCCAAAAGTGAAGCACAATCTCTCAATTGGGCCGAATATGTCCCAAATTTGCTTCAGTTTTCTATGACTTGCCAGAAACTTTTGGAGCAAACATGCCAATTGTCATAAATTATGGGATCAATTTTGCATTTGTCCAAAGAAATAGATACAAAATGATGTTATATAATATTATTCTTTTTATCCAAAACTATCTACAGAAATTACTTGGGATTTAGGGCATGGAAATTAAATAAATACTGAATTAATTATGCGAGGACTACAAAGTAAAATATGAGTTGCAGCAAAAAACTATCTGGAGTACATTGCCCAATTGTTTAAACTAGCTCATTTCCCTATAAATCACACGTTCCTACATAAATAACAATAGAACAAGAAGTTCAAATTAAAGTGACAGCATACATCACAAAATAAAAAGCACCAACTTTCTTAGAATAGTCTCCATCAATGGCAGAATTCGAGATTAGCTCTCATGATCCGGATCAAGATATGATGAATGTGATAAGATTTCTGTCTTCACTTGTTGAAAGAATCGCGGAATTAAACAAATGATGTTTACCCGTGTTTTGAGACGCAGAAAATATATCACTATTTTTCATTAGCCAAACAATTAGGCCTACGATTTCTATACAGTGTTACTTGGAGAGGATCTTCAAGTATATATGCAAATTGTAGTGTTTCATTGTGGCGGCGTATATTTATCTGATCTTGATCGGTTCACACAGAAACAGCCATTAATATAATGTTGCCGATGAATTCATTCAATGTTCATGGGTTGCTCATTGCATGCAATTAAGTTTCATGGTTTCTGTCAAGTTTATTGATGATATGGAGTGGACATCAAGAATATTAATTAGTCTAAGGAATGGAAGCTCAATTGAACAAGCCGCAGCTAATTAAATATAGTTTGGTTTGGTGGTGTATCAAAAGAACAAGGAGCTAAGTTAATGGGATTGGGATGAACCACAAATTAAAGGGAATTATGAGAAATAATTTTCCATCTTTAATTTTGGAGAGAATATAATTGAGGTAGCAACTACATCTTTTGTGGGCAAGTAAGATATGTATATATATATATATGAGAGAATTTCACTTTTGATACCATAACTCAACCTACTTTAGGGATTTGATACCACAATTTTTTCTTCCGACACATTTGATACCATAACTCAAATCAACTCGACACATTTGATACTTCCGTCAAATTGGAAACAGAATTGTCACGTGATTGTCATGTGGCCGTTAAAACTTTGCACATTTGATACCATAACTTATGTTGACTGATAATTTTACCCCATAACATTTCAGGTTACCAAAAAAGCCCCACATCTCCAAATTTGGTGACGATTTTAGTCCACATTGTTGCAAAATCTCCAAATTGACTCGAATAAGACCACGTGCTGACCAATTTAGAACTTTACACATTTGATACCATTACTTATGTTGACTGATAATTTTACCCCATAACATTTCAGGTTACCAAAAAAGCCCCACATCTCCAAATTTAGTGACGATTTTAGTCCACATTGTTGCCAAATTTCCAAATTGACTCGAATAAGACCATGTGCTGACCAATTTAGAAAATTTTACTTAAATAACTAATTTAATTTATAAACAATATTAATAAATTAAATAATACATTAACATACCAAAATTAAGAAAATATATTCTTTTTAAATATTAAATTTATATAATAGAATTAAAAGAAAAAAAAAATTTATATAATAGAATTAATATATTTAATATTTATTAAAATAATAAATTATATAATTTAAAATTATTTAATATTTATTAAAATATTAAATAATAAATAATTTTAATTTAAAAAAAAAATCCCCACCCCACCCACCACCTCCCCAGCCTTCCCCCTACCCCCCGATTCCCAGGCCGCCGGTGGCCTGGGTCTTCTGTCCCAGGCCACCGCCGGCCTGGGTTCTTCGATCCCAGGCCACTGCCGGCCTGGGATCTTCGGTCCCAGGCCGGCGGTGGCCTGGGATAGAAGACCCAGGCCGGCGGCGGCCTGGGAATCTGGGGGTAGGGGAGAGGGGTGGGTTGGGTTGGGTGGGGTGGGGTGGGGATTTTTTTATTAAATTATAATTACTTAGTATTTAATATTTTAATAAATATTAAATAGTTTTTAATTATATAATTAATTATTTTAATAAATATTAAATAGATTAATTCTATTATATAAATTTTATTTTTAAAAAGAATATGTTTTCTTAATTTTGGTGATAGTTATGTTAATGTATTATTTAATTTATTAATATTGTTTATAAATTAAATTAGTTATTTAAATAAAATAAGTAAAATTTTCTAAATTGGTCAGCACGTGGTCTTATTCGAGTCAATTTGGAAATTCGGCAACAATGTGGACTAAAATCATCACTAAATTTGGAGATGTGGGGCTTTTTTGGTAACCCGAAATGTTATGGGGTAAAATTATCAGTCAACATAAGTAATGGTATCAAATGTGTAAAGTTCTAAATTGGTCAGCACGTGGTCTTATTCGAGTCAATTTGGAAATTTTGCAACAATGTGGACTAAAATCGTCACTAAATTTAGAGATGTGGGGCTTTTTTGGTAACATGAAATGTTATGGGGTAAAATTATCAGTCAACATAAGTTATGGTATCAAATGTGCAAAGTTTTAACGACCACGTGACAATCACGTGACAATTCCGTTTCCAATTTGACGGAAGTATCAAATGTGTCAAGTTGATTGAGTTATGGTATCAAATGTGTCGGGAGAAAAAGTTGTGGTATCAAATCCCTAAAGTAGGTTGAGTTATGGTATCAAAAGTGAAATTCTCTCATATATATATATAATTTTGCCAAGAATTGAGTCGTACATGCTATATGCTAATGAGATGGCAAAAATTCAATTTTGGTATCATAGAACTGGGTAAATTTTATTTTTCATACCAAAAGTTCAAAAATCATACCAATTCTCACTCAGCCGTTTCAAAAAAGGCACTTCCGTTAGTTTACTTAACGGAATTGCCAAGTGTCACCTATTGAAACAAATTAAAATAGGGGGGAAATGCAATTGTCTAAAATTGAGCAGGGTGTTTTTGCAATTATTGCCTTCTTCCTCCTATGGACGATCGTCGGCTTCCGGTGGCCGTTTGTCGAAATTGGTTGAGGATTTTTGTTTCTCTTGTCATGGGCAACATTTCCCGTGGGGTAATTGCAGCGGCCGTCGACGGTGGAGCAAGGGAGGAGTGTTTTTTCACGAAAATTAGGGTTTAGGCCGAAAACGCACCGCCACTTAGTCGGAGCTCAGCCATCTACGGCAGCTACAATAAACCTATGAAAAATGATGCCCACGGTCAGGGGAAACTATTGCAACAAGAATTACGAAGTTTGGTTAAGAATCGAAGAAGAAATCACGATTTGAAATTTCGAAAATTTTGACCTACAATTCAAAAATTAGAACTCAAAATTCCAATAGATTACTCAACGGATTGAAAAGATCTTTATATGTACGAGTTGTCCACTACAAGGGAACAAAAACCCTCAGCCAATTTTGACCAAAAGCCACCGGAGCCGGCGATCGTATGGGAGGAGGAAGAAGACGACGATAATTGCAAAAAACCTGCCTAATTTTTAATAATTGCATTTCTCACCTCTTTTTTTACTTAACGGAGGAGGCTAAACGTCCGTTGTAAAACATAACGGCTGTATAATTTTTAAACTTTTGGTATGAAAAATAAAATTCACCCAGTTTTATGGTACCAAAATTAAATTTTAGCCTCTGATCAATACTATTTTTCAAGTTCTAATTATGTCAGACTTTTTATAGAGTTTCTTCATTAACCTTAATTTTTTTTAAGGGCTATTGATGATATAGCCAGAATTAAGCGAAATTTCAAATTGACCATCCTATCCCCTTTTTCCTTCTATCGTTTAATTTTTTCCTTGAAATCCAATACTTCTCCATGGACGACGACTGAAAACCTAACTATACTGCTTATTAAAATTTGCCGGAACATAGCTTGTGGGACTGCCGGGAACATGCCTTCTTGATGTTGACGAAAAAATTGATGCACTTATTTTTTTTTTTTTTTTCCAAGTGTTTAATCTCTTTCAAGGCACGTCGGGCACATGAAATGGGAATCTCTCCCAACAGGGATTCAAACCTGAGTTCGCTATTTTTAGTGACTAGTCTCTTCCACTTATTTAATCCATTAATAATTCACTTACTTAATTTCCTTTTGTTGCGCTATTATAAACATTTTATAACAATTATTATCTATTATTATACTTTAGTAGCTACAGTACCCAACCAACTTGTTAAATCTGGAGAATTCCTTTAATGGAGGATGAATAAAAAAAAACTTTGCGTGATTTCTTTGAAAGATAAATACAGAGTAATTGAATTGATAGATAATTGTTGTGTACAAAATAATATAGATGCCTCTGCATATATATACATACAAGCAAATAACTAACTTAACTAAAAAAAGGCGGTGGCTGAATATTTGGTTTAAACTATCCGCCCAGCTAAATAATATCAGCCCAACTTAATAATAAAATTACAGAAATACCCTTAATGTAAATTAGGGGTTTATCAAATCAAATTGGGTTTTCTTCTTCAGTTCTTCTTCCTGCGTCTTCATTGTTTTCTTCATTTCTTGTCTTTCTCTTAACATCTTCTGAAATAGAGTCTAATAGTCCCCCGCAAATTGGAGAGTGGATGTTTTTCACTCCCAATTTGGATAGAATAAGCAAAAACGGACCCTTGGATAGAGGCTTTGTAAAAATGTCGGCCAGTTGTGCAGCAGAGGAAATTGGCAGAAGTTTTAGGTTTTTACGCGAAAGGTGTTCACGCACGAAGTGGCAATCGATCTCGATGTGCTTCGTGCGTTCATGGAAGATGGGATTTAAAGCAAGATGGACAACTGATGCATTATCGCAAAAGAGAGTTGGAGGAGCTGGAAGCTGTACTCCGAAGTCCTTGAGCAGCTGGGTAAGCCATAATATCTCTCCTGTTACGCTCGAAATTGCTCTATACTCTGCTTCCGCGGAGGATTTTGAAACTGTTTGTTGTCTTTTAGATTTCCAGCTAAGTAATGCATCACCTAGGAACGTACAAAACCCAGTAGTAGAACGTCTAGTAACCAGACAGCTGCCCCAATCTGAATCACAAAAGGCAGATAAGGATATATTAGATGACCTAGGATAGAGGATACCTTGGCCTGGATTACCTTTTAAATATTTGAGTAGGTGGTGTGCAGCAGATAAATGGGTAGTAGATGGCTTAGACAAGAATTGACTAAGTTTGTGAACTGCAAAACACAAGTCTGGTCTAGTTATGGTAAGATAAATCAATCTACCTATAAGTCTTCTGTAGGCAGAGGGATTAAGCAACAAATCAGTGTCAGTTTGGTAGAGTTTTATATTAGGATCCATGGGTAAGGGCATGGGTTTGCTGGCTAAAAACCCAGTGTCTTGTAGTAACTGTAAGGCATAATTCCTTTGTGAAATAACCAGGCCACTTGTAGAATAGGCAAATTCAATACCAAAAAAGTATCTAAGGAGTCCCATGTCTTTAAGTCTAAATTTATGACTAAGTAGATTTTTAGTTTCTGAAATGAGTTCTAAATTAGGGCTAGCAAGGATAATGTCATCAACATAAACAAGTAAAGCAATGAAAGTTTTAGAAGTACCTTTGGTGAAGAGAGAATAATCAGAAAGTGATCTTGTAAAGTGCATGCTAGTAAGAACCTCAGTTAATTTTTGATTCCATTGTCTGCTTGCTTGCTTTAGTCCATATATTGATTTATTTAGTTTACATACCTGTCTAGATGATGTAGAGTTGTTATAATCTGAGGGAGAATAACCTTTGGGAAGTTCCATGTAGACAACCTCATGTAGGTCCTCATTTAAGAATCCATTGTTGATGTCAAGTTGATGTAGATTCCAATTAAAAGCCATGGATAAAGCAAAAAGAGCCCTGACTGTGACTAATTTAGCCACAGGTGAAAAAGTGTCAAGGTAATCTACCCCTTCTTGTTGATTGAATCCTTTTGCAACCAACCTAGCCTTGTACCTTTCTATAGTCCCATCAGGATTATGTTTAGTTTTAAATACCCACTTACAACCAATTGCCTGTTTATTTGGTGGAAGTGAGGTGACTGTCCATGTAGAATTAGATTCCATGGCCTTAAGTTCCTCTTGAATGGCTTCAACCCATTCAGGGAACTTAATGGCTTGTTTATAAGAGTGGGGTTCAGAAACCTGTGAAATGTTAGAAATAAAAGCAGTGTATGATGTAGATAAGTTGGAGTAGTTAAGGACAGAGGACAGAGGGAAGGATGGTAAAGAGGGGGATGATGTAGAAGAAATATTACAGTGATAATCCTGTAAGTAAGTTGGGGGCTTGATTGATCTAGATGATCTTCTAATAGAAGGTTGAGGAGAGGGTTGAGGAAAATTGTGGATGGGTTCTGGTATAATGGAATCATGTGTTGGAGGGTGATGGTGTGTTGGAGGGGGATGAGTGGGGGTAGGGGAAGTATGGGTAGTGTAAGGAGTGAGGTACTGATAAGTAGGCTCAGTAGAGGGAAATGTGGCAGTATGGTCAGATGATGTAGGTGCAGGGGGGAATCTTTGAAGGGGAAGACAGATTCATGGAAGGTCATGATGTCCCTGGATAAAAAAAACTCATTAGAAGAAGTGTCAAAGCATTTGTAGCCTTTGACACCAGGAGAATAACCCATAAAAATGCATTTCCTAGCCCTAGGTTGGAATTTAGTTCTGTGATCATGAAGGGTTGATGCATAGGCAAGGCACCCAAAGGTTCTTAGGAAGGCATAATTAACAGGTTTGTCATATAAGAGCACATAGGGGCTTTTATTTTGGAGGATGGGGGAGGGTGTCCTATTCATTAGGTAGACAGAAGTTAGAATGCTTTCAGACCAAAACTCAATTGGTAGATAGGATTGAAACATCAATGATCTTGCTATATTAAGTAAGTGTTGATGTTTCCTCTCAACTACTGAATTTTGCTGAGGTGTTTGGACACAAGAGTATTGATGTATAATACCTAAATCTGAAAACAGTTTAGTAAAGGCAAATTCAGGTGCATTGTCAGATCTAAATTGTTTGATTGTTTTATTAAACTGAGTTTGTATCATTTTTATGAATTGAGGAATAAGGTAAGTAGCATCTGATTTTCTATGCATAAGATAAATCCAAGTAAAACGAGTATGATCATCAACAAGGGTTAAGAAATATCTATGTCCAGAATGAGATGGAATATGGTGAGGACCCCAAGTATCACAATGTAAAAGATCAAAAGCAGAATCAGTAAAATTGTTATTAGAAGGAAATGGTAGTCTTTTCTGTTTAGCATAATGACATATATCACAATGTTCCAGAATTTGTGTGTTTACATCAGCAATATGAAGTGAATTTTTAATAGCAGATAACCTCTTAGAAGAGGGGTGACCTAATCTATTGTGCCATAAACTAATAGAAACTGAATTGCAGGTAGCATGTACTGAAGGAGCAGGGGAAGAGTCTGAGTGCAGGATGTAAAGGCCATCATGTAAGTCACCCTGCCCAATCTTCTGGTTGTTGCTTAGGTCATGTATGTACATGTTAGTTTTCTGAAATATAAATGTGCAGTGCATGTGTTGTAATAATGAACTGATGGATAATAAGTTGAATTTAAATGTTGGAATATATAGAACATTTGATAGGGATATGTGATGATCGAGTGTGATATTGCCAGTGAAATATACATTAATAATTGTGTTGTTTGGGAGTGAAACAGTAGTGTTTAAAGTAGGTGTAATGCTAGTAAAGAGTTTGATGTTAGTGCATATATGATTAGATGCGCCAGAGTCAATAATCCAACTATTGGGATTAAGATTCTGGGAGTGTAATATGTTGGAGAGAATGATACCTGAGAGTGTAGTAACATTGAAAGTGTTGGACTGAGTATCACCTGTCTGAGAAACTTGTTGTGTCTGATGTTGTGTAGAAAACAGGCTGGATAGGTAATTGTACTGGTCTGGTTGCAAGTTTCTGATAAAATCTTGCATACCAGGATGTTGGGGGGATTCAGGGGGGAAGGGCATGGAAGGTGTTAGCAGTGTTGTTGGGTTGTCTAGGTGGTGGAATTCTGTAACCAGGGGGGTAACCATGGATTTTAAAACATGTATCAACAGTGTGTCCAACCATATTGCAGTGAGTGCAGAATGGTCTGTCTTTTCTTTTGAATTGATTATTGAATGGTGGTCTGTAATTGTTGGTTTGATTGGGAAGGGGAGGTCTAGGTGACTGAGAGAATGGTGGTCTGGGAGAGTTTGAAAAAGGTGGTTTTGGGTTTTGGTAGGGAGTGGGATTTTTGACAGAGAATGCTAGGGTATTAGATGACATGTTGTCTTGACTGGAATTTTTGAGAATCAATTTTTGTTCCTCTTGAATGACCCAAGAAAGGGCTTTGTTTAGGGGTGGGAGTGGTTCCATAAGGAGAATCTGGGAGCTCAAGTTAGAGTAGGAATCTTGTAGTCCCATTAAGAATGTCATAAGTTGTTCATGTTGAAAATATGTATCTAATCTGTGACATATGCATTCTGGCCTGCAGTTTTGAATTTCATCCCACAGTGCCTTCAATTTTGTAAAATAAGTGTTAACAGTGTCTGTTCCTTGAGTTAAATGAACCACTTCTCTTCTGATTGACATGAGTCTAGGACCTGTTCCTTGCATAAATCTTTCCTCAATATCTTTCCATAGATCAAAAGCAATGGAGTGGTACTTAATGCTGGATTTGATTTGTTTAGAAATAGCATTAAAAAGCCATGCCACTACTATGGTGTTGTTTCTTTCCCAAGTGTTTATCAAGATAGGATCATCTGTTGGTTTTGGGAGGGAACCATCTATGAAACCGACTTTGTTTTTGACTTTTAAACCAAGAAGCATGGAATGGCTCCAATCTTGATAGTTTATTTCTGTTAGGGGTTCAGAAACTAACTTCAGGCTTGGGCCGTCCGCAGGGTGGAGGAAAAAAGGGCTGGTAGGATCTTTAAGATTGTGTCTATGTGTGATAGTAGAAGGTGTGGGTGTGGATTCTGGTGTGGTGGTGGTGTCTTCTGGTGGAGTAGTCATAATGAAGAAAAAGGATTGTGAAAAAGATGGGATTTATGTATATAATAATTCTGAAATAGAAAGAAAAAACCTGTCTTGCTCCTGGTAGTTGATAGATCTGTAGATAAAATCTGTATGCTGACTTGAATCTTGAAATTGTGAAGAACAGGGAAGAAGAAATCGGGGATTTGTGATGATGGGAAATAAAAGGAAAAGTACAAGACTAGAAGCTGATTTTGAATGAGAATTGCAGCGGATTGAAGAATGTGTTGAAGATCTTGTTTTTAATTTTCAACTGATACCATGTTAAATCTGGAGAATTCCTTTAATGGAGGATGAATAAAAAAAAACTTTGCGTGATTTCTTTGAAAGAGAAATACAGAGTAATTGAATTGATAGATAATTGTTGTGTACAAAATAATATAGATGCCTCTGCATATATATACATACAAGCAAATAACTAACTTAACTAAAAAAAGGCGGTGGCTGAATATTTGGTTTAAACTATCAGCCCAACTAAATAATATTAGCCCAACTTAATAATAAAATTACAGAAATACCCTTAATGTAAATTAGGGGTTTATCAAATCAAATTGGGTTTTCTTCTTCAGTTCTTCTTCCTGCGTCTTCATTGTTTTCTTCATTGTCCCGACAGGTTATTGTACGACAAGTTCAAGTGATCCAAGAATGTTAGAGAAGCCATCCCTGGTGGAATAGGCCCTGATAATCGATTCATTGAAAGATCCAGTGTTTCTATCGTTCCTAATCTATTGATATTTTGTGGGATATTTCCTGTAAGGTGATTCATGGATAAGTTCAGGGTTCCCAATCTGAATAAGTTTGTGATTTCTGATGGGATTTCTCCAGAGAAATTGTTTCTTGACAGGTCTATGCTATTCACTAGGTACAAAGTGGACTTGTACTGCAGTATTTTTCCTTTTGCTACCACCTCTAAGCTCCCCTGATATTGTTCTGTATCCCAGGATGTGAAGTCTATTTTAAATCCATTGAGATTGCCAAAACAAGACGGAACTGACCCTGATAGGTGGTTATTCGATACGTCTAATATATGAAGAACAGAGAGATTGCATACTTGTGACGGAATTTCTCCGGTGAAGAAATTGTTTCTCAAACGTAAGATTAACAGTGATTTCATTATCCAAGATGGGATTTTTCCAGACAAGTTATTGTCACCTAGATCAAGACTAGCTAGTTCAGTGCAGTTCCTCAAGGAAGATGGCAAGTTTCCGGAAAGATTATTATTGGAAAGTACTAAAAACTTGAGAATGCTTAGAAATCCTATGGATTCTGGGATTGTGTTAAAGAGATTGTTGTTTGACATATCGACAATGTAAAGCATCGGCATGTTTTCCCAGAAATCAGGGATTTCTCCATGTAGATGATTACTTGACATAACTAAAGTGGATAATTCGGTCAAATTACTGATGGAAAGGGGAATTTTACCAGTTAGATAATTTCTTGAAATATCCAAGTCTGTCAAAAGAGGAAGTGATGTTCCAATGTTCTCTGGAATTGGTCCAGAGAATTTGTTGTCCCTCAGATACAACGAAGTTATATTAGAAGACCAGAGCGAGAGAGGTCCTTCAAATTCGTTTGAACTAAGAGCAACATTGGAACCGAGGTTGAATTTTAGGGAGTTTGGTAGTTTACCACTCAACTGATTGTAAGCAAGACTCAGTTCGTTGAGTTGCAAATCCATCTCCAAGAACCAATCAGGTATAACATCAGAAATCCGAGCAAAATTAATCACCAAAAACTTAAGATCACTCTGATTTCTCAGCCATGATGGAAACTTAGGACCCAATTGGCAGCCTTGAATTTTGACATACCTCAGATTGAAAGGAGGTATCCACTCATAACTGATGTTGAATATGAGGGAAATATTTGAAAAAAATCTTCCAATTGATATTTCTTTCAAGCTCGATAGATTCTCCAAATGGGCTTCTGTTATTACACCTTCCCACGAGTTCTGAAACAAGTCCATCACAGTCAAAGATTTGAGCTGCCCAAAGCTCTTAGGTATTCTTCCACTCATTTGATTGTCTGATAAGTAAAGCTGCTCTAATGATGCCAAGTTTCCTATTGTTTCTGGAATCGAACCTGTAAACGAGTTGTTCGAGAGAAGTACGTACCTCAAACTCTTGAGGTGGCCTAATGAACTAGGAAGAATCCCATTTAATTCATTGTATCCCAAATTCAGGCTCTCTAAACTGCTATTCGTGCATTTGGATAATCCATCAATGAGATCAGATATATTCCCTTTTAGGTAGTTGTAAGAAAGAGAAAGTGTCTGCAGATTACAAAGAACTCCTATTCCACTAGGTATAGTCCCTCCAATGCCGAAATTTGAAGAAAGATCAAGATTTTCAAGGGAAGTTAGTACCGAAATTTCATCTGGTAGCACCCCATGAAGATTATTAGAACTTAGATCAAGGCTTTTCAGGTTCTTGAGACTGAAAATCCACTTTGGTATTGTGGAGTTGAATCCATTATTGGAGAGATCAAGTACCGTAAGGGACGTAAAATTAATAAAAGGGAGAGAGATTGGAAGGTCCATAAGCTGGCACTGTGGCATATGCAGCTCCAAAAGAGAAGGTAAAGTATTGATTATTTGAAGCCAATAAGATGAAGTCTTGTAAAGGTCCACCCCTTTCAAATTTAAGTACTTCACCGAAGAAAGGCTCGATAGCCACTGAATATTATTATTTTCAACAGTTTCTTGTGTATAAAAACTGAGATCCAAATACTCTAACTCTAAAAGATTCCCAAGAGTTGAAGGTGTTTTGCCACCAAAAGATGCACTTGAAAGATTGAGATATCTCAGTTTTGTAAATGACCCTAAGAAATTCGGAATTTGAGCCCCTCCGAAATTGTTCATGCTCAAGTCTAAATGGATTAAGTACTTCAGTTGAAGTAAAGAAGGATTAATCTCACCACTTGGCTCGTACACAAACGTGTTTCGGAGGTTAAGCTCGATTACATGTCCAGTTGTGTTGCTGCATCTGACACCACTCCATTTGCAGCAATCTTCTCCATTCCAAGAAGAGAGCCCATTTGAAGGGTCATCTTCTAGATCATCTTTGAATGTAAGCAGTGCTTTCTTTTCATTCTCGTTGCAATTAATGATTGTGTGGTTCTGTTTTTGTAGACAGGAAACAAAGTACTGAAAGGACTGAAACAAGAACAATAGTAATATAAGCCTATGAAAAATTCCCTCACTCATTTTTTTTTTACGTACTGAATTGTGAAAATGTTTCAGTTTGATTCAACCGAATATATTTCTATGCATCTTATAACTTTTCAAAATTGTAAACAAGACTTCATTGAGATGTGCAACTGTGCAAGTCAAGCTCTTGATCAAGTGTGAATATAAAGGGTTGACTGAGAAGTCTACTTGGTCAAGAAAAAGTAAGGTCCGATCTTGGAATTTAGTATTCTCTTAAACTGTTTATGTTGTAGACATTATGAACGTCTCTTAACTAATATGTGACTCGGCGAGTTGACTCGGTCTGTAAATAGACCATTATGTTTTGCGGATTTTACAAATTAAATTATTTTTCTTCTAAAAAAATATAAAAAAACCGCCTGTCATATAAAATTATGGGTTTAATTATTCTAACTTAATTTGTCGTACCTCGTAATAAGGTTTAAATCGCAAAATTGAAGTATCTGTTAAAACATAATACCTAGTTGTTGTGGCTGGATCAGGATGTAGTCATATCGATCGAATTTAAATTACAATATTTTACTATACTTGGAAAATTATAGCGGAACTGGAGTATATAAATACTTAATAGTAATTTTTTTTTTTAATCATGACTTTGTTTCTTATATTAACTTTTTCATGACTCTGTCTCTATTTACCTCCGTCATTTTGGCTATTAATTTCCTTTTTAATAATTTATTATTGAAGTAAATTACTTACATGAAACAATCAAATAATAACATAATTTTGGAAAAGCATAATCTAATAATACCTCTGCCATATATGAAAGGCGTATTTTTAATTTTTTTTGGTTTTTTTAGAAGCAAAATAATTCAATTTGTAAAATCAGAAAATATAGGGGTCAATTTGCAAAATTGTCAAAGTCAATTATTATCAAAATTGGGGATAAATCGGTCTTTTTTATTTGAGAGGCGTTTTGTTTTTTTAGAAGCAAAATAATCATGTTGGTCCCAAGTGGTCAGATGAGGTCTAGAGGGGGGGTGAATAGACCTCTGAAACTTTTTAACAAATTTTAAGCTTCAAAACTGTTGTTCAAACTTAAACAGACTAAGCTGTTACCGAACAATAATTTTACAAGGCTGATCGCAAACAAATCTTTGAACAGCTTTGTTGACCACTAATCTGATAATCACTTAGCTGATCTTTGCTAAAATCTGTTTTAATATCAGAATACTTGCAGCGGATTTATAAAGTGTTTTTCACAAGTAAACTTAGTAGTTTGAAAAATATAATCCCCAGTTTTATAAAAACTCCTTTAAATCTTTTTCAAACCGTTAATCAAATGTTTTAATGCAGATCTGAAAATATGCAAGTAAAGGCAATGTAAAAACACAAGAATTTTTATAGTGGTTATATGGATTTAAATATCCTTTAGTCCACTCTTCCAAGTCACACATATCTTGGATTATACTAAGAACACAAAGTAATTAGTACACTCTGCTTGCGTCGAACAACAAATGAAACGACCACAAGTGCGCAATAGGAAATCACAAAGAAACTCCTATTCTACAGAGTCTTATCACTCATAAAAATGGATAAGAACTCCTCACAACTCTTTTCTCTCACAGATTCACTCAGAAAATGTTTTCTTGAACTTCAACGGCTTCTGTCAACAAATGACTTTCAGCAGACGAGTGAGATGTTCTTGAGCTTTTGAGACTTAGAAAATATTTTGCTTCGATTTCAATCTCTCAGAAGTTGTATTTCTTTCTTTCTTCGTCTCTTCAGCTATTTATAGTCACTCTTTGTATTTTGCTTTGACGGAAGTATCAAATCTGTAAAGTGGAATTGAAATGTTTTGACATAAATATATAGTTGTGGTACCAAATTCCTAAAGTAAGTATAATTATGATATCAAAAGTGAAATTCTCTCATGTTTTACCGGAACAACGTGTAGGTTTAAAATTTTGTAAGTTTAGATTTAGATTTGGGTTCAACTATACTGGGTCAGAATTAAAACTAATTTTGATCTTGCAAAATCCTATCTATGCAGATTTCGTCCAACTTCAAATCCATTAAAATCAATGGGCCTGTTTGTTTGGCGTTTTTCAAAAATAATTCGTGTTTGGGAAATGTCAAACAAACATGTTTTCCATTTTTGAAATAAAATTTTCATCTCTCACTTTTCTTAAACTACTCTCTCAAAACCCAGACAAACAACTATTTTCTTATTTCTAAACAAAACCTACACAAACTCTACTATGATTTGATATAAAGTAACCTATCTCTTACACAATTTATCTCACAACAAACATGATTTGACATAAAGTCTTACACATCTTACAACTACAACCTAACTTTTTTTAAAAAAACCTACACCTACTATATTTCTCAAACCACTCTCTCAAAATCCAAACAAACAACATTAAGTAAATTAAGATTATTTCACTAACATCCACTACTCTCCCAAACTACTTTCCCAAGCACCAAACAAAAAGGCCCAACACTTTCAAAATATTCAACAGTATCTTTTTGTATAATTTGTTAACATTCTCCTTATATATATATATATATATACCAAAAAAAAAAAAGATGAAAAAACTATTACATTTTTATTCAAGTTAGCTCACGTACATGTACACGTTTAATCACTTGTTTGAAATGATTTAACATATTACTTATATGTTGGAAAATAAATGTGTTGATGTTAATATATCAAAACTAGTTCATGTTGTTACATTAAAATATGAATAAAATGAGACAATTAATGTTAAAACAAATCTTATTTAAATGATGATAAAATAATATTACTCGTCCGTAACCAAAAGATTATGTATGTGAGTATATATATAATATTTCTATTATGGATATGGATATTTAACCATAGGATTAATTTGTATTTATTTTTCAGAATTATTTTTGCTCCAATTATTTCAAATTAGAAATTCTCTCAATCAAATCATGTGCATCTAACATATCAGTGCCATTAATTTACAAGGTCACCAAGCTAATTAAGGTCTTGGTCCTCTAGCTAGGATATATACAAAATAAAATTCGAACAATTTTGACTAATTAATTTCTTGGTTTGCATATATATATATATGATTGCATCTACCTCTTGCTTTATTTATTTAATATGTCATAAATATTATGTCTGCTTTTAGTGGTGTACTGTTTCACCAAACAACAACTTATAGGTCAATCTGAAAAAAGACTTCTTAGTAGCAAGAAGGGTCACGTAATTACTAATGTGAAAGTACGAATAAAACAATTGAATTGAACGCCAATAAATGGCAAAATCACATATAGAATCGGATAAGACTGGATTCTCAATATGCTTATAAATAAAATTATATTTTTTGTTTTAATTTTTTAAAGATTTTATACATTTGAACTTATCACTTTCTTTTAAAATGAAAATGCAAAATTAATCTAACATAAATTGCTAGTTATGGACCTCTAAAGACCAAATGTGAAAAAAATTTAAAGAATGAGATCTAAAATTGCAATTTATAAAATACCTTTGTTTCAATTTTCCTATCACTTTCTTTTAAATCGAAAGTACGAACATGAGACAATGTCATGTGAAATAATTAATTGCTTGTCATGGACCATTAGGACCAAATGTATAATATTTTAAGGAGAATGGGATCCAAAAATGCAAATTTATGAAATATGAACTAAAAGTGCAAGACATTTTAAAATATGAGATCAAACATATAATTATATAAGATATGAGACTAAAAGTGCAAGACATTTTAAAATTTGAGATAAAACGTAGAATCATATAAAATATGAGACTAAAAATGCAATTTTACAACAAACATATTAAGCTCTAGTGTCCTACAACCTAGATTGCACGGATACGGATACGTCGATACGATATAATACGATACGAGTACGGCGATACGGATTTTCAAAATTTATAGGATTCGATACAGCAAAAATACGTGTCTGTATATTTAAAAATGTATTAAAAAAATTATGTAATATATATTTAGTTCACTTTTTATTCCATATTAAAATAAATAATTCTATCTACCTCTTATATAAGTGTTCAAGTAAAACCATAGTATTAGTATCATAGGCAAAGTCTTTGGCCCTATACATATTTTCAAGCATTTTATGTAGATTTACTTTGATAATATATATAATCTAGAAATTATTTATAGAAATACATGCTCTCAAGTATTCTGGGTGTTTTCGATATGCCTTCATTTGTATCCGATACGTATATCTTTTTTATTTTTTATTTTTTTAATTTTTTTTATTATTGAAATCGACACGATGGAGTATTTCACAAGTATCGTACGAGTATCTGAGTATCTGAGTATCCAATATGCATACGATACTGCACGATGTATAATTTCGGAGTATCCGTGCAACCTAGCCTACAACTCGAAAATAATATTTTATAGCATATATATTTCAAACACGTTCACTATATATAAGAGAAAACGTCATATATATGACGTCCTTTTCTCTTTTTTCTTTGATGCATCATCATATATATGACGTCACTCTTCCTTTATCAACACCGAAAATCTTTAATTCATATATTTTGTAAAAGAATAACATAATATATATATTACTATAATTTATTAAAGCCATTATCACCATCAAACTTTATACATGTTTATGTGAATTGAAATTATGAGTACTTTTGTACCATGCATAGAACTATGATTGTTATAAAAGTTTGTTCATGCATTATAGCATTATTCAATAAAACCAAACATGATATAAACACATTGAAAAAAGTTTCTCAAACTCAAATCAAGAAAAAACATATTTATGATTAATTATGTTCAAAGAATATTTTCTAGCATAATTAACCGTAAATTAATATACTTTTCAAACAATTGTCTATGTCAAAAAGAGTTTTTTCAAACTCAAATCAAGAAAAACGTACTATGAACAATTATGTTAGATGATTTTTTTAATTTACAGATTATCTTCTATAAGAATCATAATATCAAGAATTAATGATTAGTACTTTTGTTCAATGAAAACAAAAATTATAAAATAAAATTTGTATAATATATAGTATTCAATTTCGTCTAGGCTCCTGAAAATCTAAGACCGACACTGAAGAAATGCGGTTACTTAGATCCTACCCCAGTAAATTTAATCCATTGGTGTTGGGTGAATGCCACATGGGCATGAGAGGTTCACGTGGGATTCATCCAACACCCGAGTGGATTAAATCCACCGGGGTTGGTACTAATTTTCCAAGAAATGCTATTTTTTGCCATGGAAATTAAGTTGCATGGGTCCACGGTGTCAACCTACCTCAAGTCTACATTGAAGTCCATATGAATTTTTCCTTGAATTTACATTTATTGGGCCTGTTTGTTTGGTGGGGTATGTGGGGAGAGTGTTGTGAAATAATTTCAAAATTTGCGCAATGTTTCTGTTTTTAGTTTTGAGAGAGTGATTTAAGAAATGAATACTTTAGAAGAAGTAGATTGTATGTGTAAGATGCGTAAGATTTTATGTCAAATTATGTTTGTTATATATATGAGATAAATTATGGCAAAAATTCAATTTTGGTACCATAGAATAGGGCAATTTTCAATTTTCATACCAAAAGTCCAGAAATAACACCAGTTCCTACTCAGCCGTTTCAAAAAAGGCACTTCCGTTAATTTTCTTAACGTTTCTGCCACGTGTCCGTTAAGTCTTAGTGGGCGGGCTGAGCACGTGGGTCGGATTCTGCCCGTTGGAACATAAAATTCAATTTTAGTACCATAGAACTGAAAAAATTTCATTTTTCATACCAAATTCCGTCATGTTTTTCTTTTTTTGAAATGGTTGTGGTGATATGTTTGAATTGGTTTGTTCTACAGTAGACTAGTAGTCATGTTACTTTTTTTTTTTCATTTCATTTCAACAATAAGCTAAAAAAAAAAGTTTAATTTGCACAATTTAAATTTGCAACTTAGATTCTCGGGACTCCCGAACCCGTCCCGAAATCCCGAAATTAAATTGGGTACCCGAAACTCACGGGACCTTGGTTGATCTATCGGGTTTCGGGACTTAAATTTGAAATCCCGAAACTCAAAATCCCGTCCCGAAATATCCGAATTCCCGAAAACCAGTCCCGATCCCACCCCTACGACCGCCGGCTCTGGTGGCTTTTGGTCGGAATTGGTTGAGGGTTTATGTTCCCCTTGTCGTGGAGAACTCGTACATATAAAGATCTTTTCAATCCTTTGAGTAATCTATTCGAAATTTGAGTTCTAATTTTCGAATTGTAGTCAAAATTTTTGAAATTTCAAATCGTGATTTCTTCTTCGATTCTTAACCAAACATCGTAATTCTTGTTGCATTAGTTTCCCATGACTGTGGACATCATTTTCCATAGGTTTATTGTAGCTGTCATAGACGGTTGAGCTCCATCCAAGTGGCTGCCATAGACAGTTGAGCTCCGCCCATAACAAGAGGGACAAAAATCTTCAACCAATTTCGACAAACGGCCACGGGAAGCCGGCGATCGTCCATAGGAGGAAGAAGGCAATAATTGCAAAAACAACCTGCTCAATTTTAGACAATTGCATTTCTCCCCTATTTTGAAACGGCTGAGTGAGAATTGGTATGATTTTTGGACTTTTGGTATGAAAATTGAAATTCCCCAATTCTACGGTACCAAAATTGAACGGGCAGATTAGTACCAAAATTGAACGGGCAGATTAGTGCCCCACGTGCCCCTCACATGCACTTAACGGAGGAGACTAAACGGTCGTGGCAAAACTTAACAGCTGTATGATTTTTGGACTTTTGGTATGAAAATTGAAAATTGCCATATTCTATGGTACCAAAATTGAATTTTAGCCGATAAATTATGTAAGAGATGAGTTATTTTATATCAAATCAAAGTAGAATCTTTTTTCAGAGATAAGAAAATTATTGTTTATTTAACTTTTAGGAAAATAGTTTGAGAAAATTAAGAGATGATAAATTTAATTCTGAAAATAAAAAAAATATGTTTGTTACATATTTCTCAAACACAAAATAACTTTTAGAAAAACCAAGCAAACAGGACCAAAGTTGAGCAGTAAACTAAATTAAAGCTAGAAAATGGAAGTGTCAATTGTCATGACACCATAATTTGGTAATGATTCTGATGGGATTTTTCAATTTGGGCACTTCTGTGAGTTGACTTAACAAAAGTGCTAAAATTGGATTTTACGTTGTAAAATGTTTTTATGCTTTCTCCGTTGCTTAATTTCTTGAACATTTTATTGTGTAGTTACGTTGAACCTTAGTACGTGATTTGACTCAAAAAATCAGTTGGAGTTTATTTAAAAACTCAAAAAATTGGAGTTTATTTTTTTTAAATTCATTTATGAGGACATAAGAAATATCAATTTAGTAAAAGTGTGGGGGTCAATTTAGTAATAATGTACTGGGTAAATTCAAATTCCTTCAGTAGTTATTAAGCCATTCCCCCCCCCCCCCCCCCCCCCCCCCCCCCCCCCCCGCCCTCATTTTTTTTACTCACTTGAAGAAAAAAAATCTGGAAACAGAGAAGGAAAATAAGATTGATCTTCCATCTCTTGGAAATTCCGGTGTAAATACATAATTGGCCTAGAAGATCTTCCAATAAAGGGTTGATAATTCACAAACTACTTAGAATTAGCGGTTAAACCGATGTCTAATTAGCGGTTAAACTGATCGGATTTTAATTAAAACACTACATACTAGTTAACAACTAATTAAAAAACACTAGAACAGATAATTAATAATGTAAACACACAAAAATCAGAATGATCATTTAGAATGATCATTTTTATTGTCATTACACACCTCAACTAAAAGTGCCTTACATCAAGAGACTTTTAATTTGGACATAGATAACAAACTTAAAGATAAAACACAGTCTTCTTACAACGGAAATTAATTAATATTAACCATAAAATCCATAACAAATTAAACCACCAGCACCAGACATGCATATTGAAAACCCGGAACAAACTTAACAAGGGTTGTTGCAGTAGCATTGATACCCATTGCAGTAGCCGCCGGGGAAGTTCTCACCCCTGCAAACACTTGCGCAGTTCCTGCTGATAAAGCACGGTCCCTTGAAATTGTTGCTCAGTGCCGGACAGGTCCTTGCCTCTCCCACCATTGGGCCTATTTCTGTTAACAATTCATCAATATTAGTCGATCGATAAAAAAGGAACTGAATCAGCATCTAAGGGGTCAAGATTTGATTAAACAGTTACAATGGAATGAAAATTATAAAGTTTGCACCAAGCAAAATATGACTGTAACACATTATAATTGAAATAAAATGGCATGCGAGTCATGATATATATATATATATATATACATGTATATATAGTACTAACCAGTTACCATGAGAAGCAATACCACCAAGAAAACAGTTGAAAAGCGACGGCCCATATTCTTTAAAAAACTTGAGAAGGTTTTTGTTAGTAATTTATATATGTGAATATGGAATGGGATAGGAAAGAGGGTACTTATAATGCCGGAGGTTCAATCATGAAATGAAAAAAAATAGGACTTTTCAAAAAAAATTATTCTCTATTATCATACATGTGTTTTATATGTTGAAATGAATTTGGTTAAATTTGTATGCTGGTAATAATTTATTTACTTTTAATAATAAAGGTTTTGGATCTCGCTTTTTCATATTTCATCTCTCACCCAACATCTCCATAACATTATTCCACAACTTGTAAAATACTATTCATTCATTAAGAAATATTTTTTTGTACATAGCATCAAAATTAAAATTGGTATTATTTATTAAATAATATTATTTCAAGTTTGAATAATTTGTTTAATATAATTAATTATTATTTTATATGATATAACTTTTTTGTTCTAAACATAATTAATTCAAATAATTTAAATACAAACTTAACCGAAGATAAACAAACTACAGCAAAAACAACAAAATTATATCAAAACTAAATACAAATACTTTAATTTATAATTATATTTGAAATTCTTTTTTTATAGTAAATTTACCACTTATTATTAATTTATTAAAATACAAAAAGAAATGATTAATAGTATAAAAGGTATTGAAAAATTTTAAATTATGAAATTTTTAGGATAAAAGTGATGCTGGGTCCCAAGTTGTCAAAATGGTCTAGAGAGGGAAGTGAATATACATTTTAAAATTTTTCCTAAGTCACTAAAATTAACTTAAGTGTAGCAATTCACTCGACTATTCTTCAAACATTTAGATGTTTTTAATTCAGCAAAGTAACACCACTTTTAAATTTGAATTGTTTGGCATCGGAATAAATAATAGTTGTATCAAATATTTTTATCAAATAGAATTTCGTTAACACAAAATTATTTCAGACCTTTAAAGGCAAGCATCCATCTAATTTGGCACTATAGAACTAAACATTTTTCAATTTCGTCTAGGCTCTTGAAAATCTAAGACCGACACTAGCTAAAGAAAAGCTATCTTTTGCCATGGAAAGTTGCATATGGGTCCACGGGGTCAACCTATGTCAAGTCTAATTGAATCCATCTGAATTTTTCCTTGAATTTACATTTTATGGGGCTGTTTGTTTGGTGGGGAGAGCAATGTAGTTTTGTGAAATAATTTCAATTTATGTAATGTTGTTTGTTTGAGTTTTGAGAGAGTGTTTTGAGAAATAAAGTAGGTGTAGATTATTTTGAAAGAATTAGATTGTGTGCGTAAGATGTGTCAAACTTCATGTCATATTATGTTTGTTATATATATGAGATAAATTTTGTAAGAATTGAGTTATATTATGTCAAATCAAAGTAGATTTTTTTTTCTTCAGAGATAAAAATTTGAACATGATTCAATGAGACTCTATATATTCAAACCCAAGAATCGATGATATATATAGAGTCGGATATGAGTCATGTCTTATTCGACCCGAATCACACCCACTGATAGCCCCACCTTTACCATTTGTTCACGATGTAAGGTGGCCACCCAACTCGACATATCTAATAAATAAAAAAAATGTTTTACATTGCATGTATATTTGTTGGATTCGAATGAGTCATATTGAGTTAAAATTAGTATGTAAATGCATGTTCGATCGAGTTAAATTTAGTATATATGATTAGTAAACGCGAACCCATTTTCGAATTCCTATTGGGCAAGGTTTACACTTAATGTGTCCGACACACCTCGAAAATGATTAAATATATCATTGGGAGAAAAAAAAAGTAAACGCCCTTTAAATTACTTTCAACATTGATCAAAATGAATCAAATAAATAAAAATCTCTGTCACCATAAACTAAATAAAAACTCTTTATAACTAGCTCAACATTTTCTTTTTCCAACAATCACATACAACTATATTAAACATTAAGGGTTTGTTTTGTAAGAGCTATAACAACGTTTATATATCTTATGACTTATTTTGTAATAGAACTGTGAAAACCAATATGCAAATTTTCGGGTAACCTCAATACTGTGAAGGCTCTACCATGGACTAGACATAATAATGTAAATCTTGCGATATATGCTAAATTAACATAAAATTCTCTCCCGTTTTTTCTTATATTATATATTTTTAGTTTTTACCTTATCGATTCTGATTATAAGTTTGTTTGTTGTTTGTACTAACTACATGATTATAAGTATGTTTGTTGTTTGTACGAACTACATGATTATAAGTATGTTTGTTGTTTGTACTAACTACATAACAAATTATTTAATATGTACAATTTTATACTCCTTCTGTCATATTATTTTTACTTCATTAGCTACAATATTCGATCAAACTTTTCAATCTTTTAAGTGATTTATCATGTTAAATTATTCACATTTATGGTGTATTAAATATTTTAAAACTAATATACATAGTGTTATATGATATTATCAAATTATTAGTTAAATATACTAATTAAATTATTTATTATAATTTTTGAAATTTAGTCCACTTGACTGGTCAACGAAGGAAGTATAATATTTGTAGTGGCTATAAAGTTGAATTAATACTAATTAACACATACAATGTATCTTAACTATTATAGCCTATTCAAATTTGAAACTATTAAATGCACACTTATTATATTTCAACTTTGAAATAAAACATATAACAAAATCTAAAATTAATAGAAAATGCATTCTCCCATTTTTAATTAGGTAACTTTGTCGAAGGGTTGAGTTTTTATACTTGGGATTTTTTTTTCCGGATAATTCTTGTCTAAATTCGGTTAATCACAAGACAAGCGCATTATTGTTATTGTATAACACTCTTCAATCACAATATATGTAAAATAATAATATGTTGCCCCCAGGGCATATCTCCAATTGGTTGACCAACAATTCATAAGGCTTGCTCCAGCGGCAATGGTGGGGGTTCGAATACCATTTGGAACTTGGATGGAGGCATTTTCATAGGTCTGTCTAAGGGTCATTTGTGGTGAAGACCCCTTTGTGCGCAGAGTATACAGCAGTATGGTGGGATCCCGAGGCTTGGTGGAGGCACATCCTGCGATTTACATCCTCCAGGTTCTAGGGCAAAGGTTCTGAGGGTCCAAGATTAGTCTAGCGTAAGCTTGGACACTTGGGTTATTAAAAAAAAAAATAAAAAAAAAATAATATGTTTATTTATTGTGGTTGAATGTGACCAAATCGGGTTAGGAATGAATTTCCAATTTCTTCGGTCATGTTTATAATTTTGTTTGCTTTGATTGATACAAGCAACATAGTGGTATTTCTAAACTTATATTCCAATTCTAGTTAACTGAGGCTAAAAAAAAAAAAAAGGTTAAATTAACTAAAATAGTTTTTTTTTCTTTTATTGTTTTGTTTTACTCGAATAATTTAAGACACGCATTTTGGAATAATCCAAAATTTTATTATTGGTATAAAATTCCAACTTTCCCTAATAAAAGACCCAAGAAGAAACAGAACATTCTCATAAATAGCCCAATAAAAGAAATCCTACAGGCTACAGCCCATTAAAAGGGGTAATGTAAAAATCAGCTCAAATAAATAACAAAAAAAATCATATTTTGTATCTCTCCCCATTATCATCTTCTCTGCAATTCGAATCCCTTTTCACACCACAGCAAACCCTCCAAAAAAAACCATAGAAGAGTTATTTTTCATCCCAATTCACATATAGACGCTTTCATACTCTCACAAATCAGTTTAGAGAGAGATAAAAAGACATATGGAGCATCAGGAGCAACACGAGCAAGACGATGACGTTTACGGCGGTGATGTGCCTGAAGAAGCTTACATGGAATCGGATTTCGACCCGTCTGCTGATCCTGACGCCTCGTCCGACTCCAAATCTAAGGTATGAATGGATACCTCTCTATATTTTTTTTTTATTGCGTGCTTGGGAAAATGTATATGGAGATGGAGGTATATATGTGTGTCTGTGTGATTACTGAAGAGTAATCATAGATGGTTATGTGTTTAATTATACCAGGGTTTTAATTTTGTAGGAGTTGGAGGATATGAAGAAGAGATTGCAGGAGATTGAGGAAGAAGCCGGTGCACTTCGGGAAATGCAGTCCAAGGTCGAGAAAGATATGAGCGGGAATCAAGGTTTTCTTTGCTAACTCTGAGAAAAGCTTTTGTGAACTTCATTTATGTTGCTTTATCTTTTAAATGATTTGATTTTGTGCTTGGTTTCCAATTTTCGGTCTGTAAAATTTGGTTGGTTTTTTTTCATGACATGAATATGTGAACATCATCATGTATATGTTGTTTTTTTAAAAGATTTGATTTTGCGTGCGATGGTTGAATTTCTGACGTGTATTTTGAGTTGAGTTAGTTGGGTTAATTTGGCTCGTGATGAATATTGGAACTGGATTTTGGTTTCATTTTTTTTGTTACAAGTAACGTGATGATGTATACATATGTCATTTGTATAATTAGGGTTTTGCCGTGGTCAATGAATGTGGTTATTTATGGTGTAGTTCAATTATTACATGTTATACCCATAGTTATTAAAGCCCAGCGCCTTGCTCGCTATTGCTCAAGGCGAGGCGAGGCGAGCCCTCATCGCCTCGCCTCGCCTCGCCTCGCCTCGCTACGCCCATCCCCGAAAAGCTCATCCAAGGCCTCACCTTGGTCGCCTTTGCGCCGCCTTAAGGCCCTGCAAGGCAGCGCTTTTTGGGGACAGGCTTTTTTTAAAATAAAAAAAAAAATTCGTCAATTGACTTTAATTAAAAAAAATTCCTAATTTTTCAAGAATCAATCTCTCTCTTCGACTCACTCTCTATTCCCACTCTTTCTCTACCAAACCCTAATCCCAATCCTGCCTCTCACCTGAGCTGCTTTAGCCGTCCGCTGCCTTCAACCGCACGCCGGCTGCCGGCTCCCACCTCCCCCTTAGATTCTAGAGAAGTTATTTATGAATCTTCACTTATTTATGAAATATGTATAAAATTTATTATATAATCTTACTAAAACTTATTTATGAAAAATTTATATTCAAGCGCCTTATCCCCAAAAAGCCCTCGCTTTTTGCATCGCCTCGCCTCGCCTTGCGCCTCAAACAACTATGGTTATACCTGATAATTTTTTAGTGTTTAATGTTCGCCTATGAAGATAATTCATGCATTTAAAATCAGTATTCTTTTTGCATCAAACAGATTTCTGGTGCTCCATTGTTGTGCCTATATGTGGAGCCTCTTTGGATCTTCTCCACTTGTTGTACGACATGACTAATGCTTCAGAGTAGACGTATTTGTTAGGATTAACTTATATTATTAATTTATTTAAAATTAAAAGGAAGATGAAATCATGATCACATTGTAAAACTTAGGGACTGTCTTTTTTCTTCAATAAAGTAGTCTTAATTTAAGTTTTGATATGTGCCTTAGCTTATGTATAGAGCGTACTAAAATTGTTAGATGAAGACTTATATACAATGGGTTTGTACTACTTATTTACATTCACCATGTAGTCATCATCATTATTTCCTGAAATTATCTCATCAAACCTGTGAAGCATGACTTTGTACTTGAGGCATATCTATGGTGCAGACAGAAATATTCACTCTCTAACAAAACTTCATATAATTTGCATTAACGAATATCCATAAGTCATGATATCCTAAATAAAATTCATGTCCTGGTCGAATATGGATAACGTCAACATGATGACATTATACATACTGGAGAAAGGGAATAGGGATAATCGTCCCATCTTCATTGTTAAGTTTTTATATGTAGCCTTATATTGTACTTCCATTATTGTTCTTCATCTTGTGATTACACTATAATTCCAAGCTTGGTTGTTTTCAAGCGTTTGAAACTTCTATCATAAACTCCTTCTATTGACACCCCTCATCTGGAATTAAGATGCTGTATCTTCTTAACTATTCATGAATTGTGGTGAATTCAGTTTGGTACTCACTGTCTCTTTAGTAGGAAAAAGTATGTGGCAATTATTTTGAATTTGCAATATATACTGTAGGGTTGCAATTATGTTAGGATTCAAAAGAGAGTAGATTAATAATTTGGTCTCCTGTACATATTTTTTGACCCATCCTAATATGATACTGAATCAAATTCCAAAAGTTATCAAAGTAAAACCGTAGTACCAAATTGAAAGTTTCTGTTTACTTCAGTTTTGTTTTGAACCCTTTTCTAAATAAAACTCTGATCTGAAGAGGAAATCTCCCATGGATTTAGGATTGATATTCTTGATCATTATGTTCTTAAGTGACTTCTTAACTTCCAAGCTCTCACATAAATCATCTAGAAACTCACAAGTATATGCATAAATTACACACAAAGACACAATTGTGGAGTTGACCAATATGTGGATAGTATGAAACAATCTATTATATGCATATGGATAATATAGGTAATTTTATAGGTGCAACAAAAAGTTGGACCTAATAGTTGATGTACTGGAGATGAATTATTTAATATAGTATCATGCCAAGTGTTCATTTTTTGAAGGTGTTTTGTTGAAAACAATAAAAGCAGGATTTTCATAAAGAAAGGTAAGAAAGAATGGTTTGAATTGCAAAAGTGAGAAGCATTTAAGTTGTAAACAACTGTAGAAAAAGGTTGAATTGTGTGGATGAAACTGAAACTTTGGACTTTGAGTATGATTTATAGTTAAATTAAAGGAAAAGTGAAGCTATTAATTTCTGTACTCATCAACAGACTCCCCTATGAGTCTAGTTTGTCAATGAGTAGGACAATTTAAATTTGAATTAAAGTAGAGTTGAGCTGGCTATCATAGTACGGTAGCTGATATCTTTTGATGTTGTCCTAAGATTAATGCTTATGGATGGATTTATGTTGCAGTTGGAGAAAGGTGGGGAAAAACATTATTTCTTTGTCTTAAATTAACAGTATTATATTTTTATTCAAGTAGATGTGGTCACCTACATGAGAAATCAAATGAACAGAAAATATAGTACATGATATATAAAGTGCTAGAAATTTGTAAGTATTTCCACGATGATAACTGTTGTTACCTGTTTGGAAGCTGTACAATATTTGCTTATGAATGTCTCTTTTGTTGGTTGTAACATCTGGAGCACATATGTAAGACGTTTTAGGAATTCATCCTTGCCCATATAATTTGTAATATGGTTACTTTAATCATTAATCGTAGTGTCACTACACTACTGATTAACGTCATTGTTTTTCTTTTCTTTTTGCTAGAAGATTCAACTGGTGGCTCTGCTACCCAGGCTGAGAAGGAGGAGGTGGATGCTCGTTCGATATATGTTGGGAATGTGAGTTTCTCGTTCCTAATCTTGTGTTGAGTTTATTGATTCATTAACATGCACCCAAATTTTGTCATTTGAAGTGTATAGTACTTGGTGAAAAGTTGCTTGAGGTCTTGTAAGAGTGAAAATGACTACTTTCTGCTCATACTAAGAAAATGTCCATAGAAAATAAAACCACCTATTCAACACTTTTACCATACTTTTATTGAGTCAATCTGCTGCATGAAATTGTTTAACATCATATGTGGGATCAAGAAGCAAGTGCTCACTATGCGGCTTAGTGGGTGAAATTTATTTCAAGTTTTGCTGGATTTCATGAATATCTCCGTTGGCATATAACAGATTGTTTCTTTGACATTATCTTTGCGAAGCCCAAATAGATAGAAAATTTGTATAGATAAAGGTGCGAATTGGTTTAGTGTTTTTTTTGCATATTTTGCTACTAGAACTATTTCTCTTCAATTTTCCTGGAAGAATAATTAGTTTGGATTTTTTCTCTCCAATTACAGGTAGACTATGCATGCACTCCTGAGGAGGTGCAACAGCATTTTCAGTCTTGTGGGACCGTAAACAGGGTCACTATTTTGACAGATAAGTTTGGTCAACCCAAAGGTTTTGCATATGTAGAGTTTGTGGAGGTTGAAGCTGTTCAAAATGCTCTACTGCTCAACGAATCAGAGTTGCATGGCCGTCAGCTAAAGGTTCATATCCATGAACTTATTCTGATCTGAATTCTGTGACAATTACAATGAATATTAATTAGTCCTGAAAATAATTATAAATTTTGGGATTCAACAGGTATCTGCTAAGAGAACTAATGTTCCTGGAATGAAGCAATTTCGAGGAAGACGGCCAAACCCATATTTTGGATCGAGAAGGCCTTTCATGCCCGGTCCTCCTATCTTCCTTCCTTATGGTTATGGGTGAGCACAATATACTTGTTTATGCTTCTTGCCTTAAATGGGCAAGATCGCATTTTTAGTCCTACAGGATTTCATTTCAACACTTTTTCTCCCACATTTTATGGTCTCAGTTTTTTTAAAATGTTTTGCATTTTTGGTCCTACCGTGAAACATTTTGAAAAAGGACCAGCAATGCAGGATCAAAGGTGCCTAGGGTGTAGTACTGTGGGACTAAAAATGTAACATTTTGCCCCCTAAACTCTTAAGATAAATAAGTTTGCTTGACTTATTTGTTATCTGGTTTCCAACATAAGAAATTGCTGTTTGGAGTATAATGAGAAACACTGATTAAATTTCTCGTGTGCAGGAGGGTTCCGAGGTTTAGGCGTCCTATGCGCTACAGGCCATATTGATGAATCTTTCCGATGGGGCATGCTGTATTATAGCGAGGGAATCAATTATGAAACAAGCAATATACCCACATTTATTCACTTTTGCCTCGAAAACTACACAACTCTTATTGTTGTTGAGGCAATTCCAAAAGGGGCCAGACTAGTTTTATAGTGAAAAACTCATGTAACTTTAGTTTGAATTTTTTATTTTTACGCATTTAGTTGCATCCGGTTAAAACTACAGTTAGGCAATTAATGGCAGAAAGAGAAGAGTCATAGTCTTGTTGTCATAATTTTCTTTAGAATTTGTTTCTACTGTTTATTACCTCACAATTTGAGCTTGCTATGTTTGTTTTGTTGGTCCTATGCCAGGTTGGGAGTTTTAAGGATAATGTGAAAGTGAAATGCATACTCACTTGTAGGTTTTTAAGGACGATTATTTTCAGTGTTCCGAATTTTAAATAGACCAAGGTATTTCAAGATCAAGATAAAGAAAACGTTTTCATATTTTATCCTTAAATCTAGTGAGTATTGAACGTGGAAGTGTCAAATGTGGTATAAAACTCAATGGGCTTGTTTGTTTGGTGTTTTTCAAAAAAATTTCATGTTTGGGAAATGCCAAACAAAAATATTTTTTATTTTTTGAAATAAAATTTTTATCTCTCAATTTTTTCAAATTATTCTCTCAAAATTCAAACAAACAACAATTTTATTATCTCTAAACACAACCTATACAAAACTACTATGATCTGACATAAAGTAACATTTCTCTTACATAATTTATCTAACATAATAAACATGATTTGACATAAAATCTTACACCTACAATCTAACTCTTTTAAGAATAACTTACATCTACTCTATTTTTCAAACCACTCTCTCAAAATTCAAACTAACAACATTACCCAAATCGAGATTATTTCACAAACCTCCACTACCCTCCCAAACTACTTTCTCAAACACCAAACAAACAGGCCCAATATTTTCAGTAAACACGGTTGATTTGATAATTTTGCAAGATTAATTTGAGACCAACTCAGTAGGATGAAAAATGATAAATATTTGAAAAGGTATTGACGCTCATATTAATGTAGTCATCCCAATAACTATGCTGTCTATCTGCAACTTCTTTTAGGGTTATTTATTATGACTTCATGTATTAATACATCAATGTAGATTATAAAATGCAGTACCTTATATTTCTCGAATATTCGTTCGATATGTGTCTGAAATGACACATGGCGTGTTCACAAATATAAACTAAAGAAAACTTCTTATACGACTTCCATATAGTTATTTTGGCATATCAAATTGCTAAGAGAAAAGTAAAGAACCTGTTTGTTTGACGTTTCTCAAAAAAAATTCGTGTTTGAAAAATGCCAAACAAACATGTTTTCTATTTTCTGAAATAAATTTTTCATCTCTTAATTTTCTTAAACTACTCTCTCAAAACCAAACAAACAACAATTTTCTTATCTCTAAACAAAACCTATACAAATTTTACTTTGATTTGACATAAACTAACTTATCTGTTACATAATTTATCTTACAATAAACATGATTTGACATAAAATCTTACACATCTTACACCTACAACCCAACTCTTCCAAAAAAAACATATATCTACTTTATTTCTCAAACCACTCTCTGAAAATCCAAACAAACAACATTACACAAATCGAGATTATTTTACAAACCTTCACTACTTTCCCAAACACCAAACAAACATGCCCAAAGGACGATATGTGTACAAACAAGTTCAGGACAAAGCACAAGAGTTGAAGGTCTGATAGGGCACATAAAGGGTGAAATGGACCGAAGGAGACTTGGGCACAATCAATGACCAATTTAAAGGTAGCTCATTAATTGATTGGGGCATCGATAAAATAGATGGGGGAGAATATCACAGCCTAACACTTTACACTACCTAGGTGGTCGGTCAAACACACGGGAGAAATGGCCAAGGAAATGGCACGTGGGACCTTGGACTTGACTTAACCAACATGATGGATGGCTTACATAAATGGGGGTGTGGTTTGGCATGGACGCGACATGACCTCGTCGACAAATCAAACAGACATTTGGCCCAATGGACGACTCAATCGGCCTGATAGGTGGCCTAGCCGAAGAAGTAATGCAACACTTGGACTATGGCCAAGCCAAGTAGGAAGATCACATTCGGTGAAAATCGAACCGAACCAAAATTTTGGTTCTTGATTTTTTAAAACTGAAAACCGAACCGGACATTCCAATTCGGTTTTCGGTTATAACTGAAAAAATTTCAGTTCGATTTGGTTTGATTTGGTTTCGGTTTAACTGAAATTTTACTATATATAATTTATTAAAAATAATAATAATCAAATACTATATCATTTTTCATTAAAAAAAATATCAAATTAATAGGTAATCAGAACACTAAACGTTATTAAAATTACATAGAACTAAATAGTTAAGTGGTTAACATTTAACAATCCTTAAATGACATAAATTAAACAAATAAAATTCATAGCATAGGCATAAAATTAAAGAATTTTACAATCCAACTACAAAAACTAACATTTAACAATCCTCAAATGACATAAATTAAATAAATAAAATTCATATCCATAGGCATAAAATTAAAGGATTTTAAAGTCCATAAAATCGAACAAAAAATGTTAACTATTTGAACCAAACGGTTTTCGGTTCGGTTTGGTTAACCAAACCAAATCAAAAGCCGAATTATATCAAATCTCAAAATCAAAAACCGAACCGAATAGCTTTGGTTCGATTCGTTTTCGCCGAATTCATTTCGGTTCGGTTTGGTCAGTTATTTGAATCGTGAACAACCCTAGACCACAACTTGCCCAATGACGAGCAATGGTGCGAAAATCGGCTAAGTCACGACTTAACAACTTATCAGACTAACACTTAGCACTTGACAAAACGCGGCATAGGGATAACCTAGCTAGTGGCCCAGGATTGGCCCTACAACATTTCCACAAGCATCCAGGTTCCAAGGATGGCCTAGAAAGCCTTGAAAATATGTGGACCTTGGAAGCTTGGAAAATGTTGTAAATAGTGTAGGATAACTTTAGAATGTTTTAGGTAGGTTAGATTGTTCGAGAGAGTTAATATATGGTAGTACTTATCGTGTAGAATACACATTTGGAAGCTTTAAAATAGACGGGCAATTTTGATTATGGTCCTTGAGAATAGACGGGGCAATTCTGATTAAGGTCGAGACAGCGAACACGATTGTACGCCTGCGAACTTGATTCACCATGTAAAAATAGTCTTGATGAAAAACAATGACCTTTCTTAGAATCTATAGAAATATCTTATAATGACTTAAGTGGAAATTAGGTGCCTATCAGTGGATTCAATCAACTGGGGTTCTGAATAAGTGACAAGTGTATATGAGAGGATAATATTTTGTATAAACATGTGTTTATCATTCAACCCCTATAAATATAACCCACCGTTGTAGAATGAATGTAGCCGACTTATGTAAAGAAAATTTATACATTATTACCTCCAACTTTTTTAAATCAGACACACTTAAACTATGAAGACAAACTACACAAATATAGGGCTGAAAATCAAACCAAGCTACTCGATAGTCGACTCAAGCTCGTTCGATAAAAGCTCGTTTGAGCTCGGTTCGTCACACTAATCAAACAAGCTTGAACATCTTTTTTCGTTCGATAACTTTTGAAGCTCGGCTCGAGCTCGACTCGAAAAGCTAAAAATTGAAAAAACACATGTGAAATATCAAACTACTCGATTATCGGCTCGAGCTCGTTCGATAAAAGCTCGTTTGAGCTCGGCTCGATTGAAAATCAAACCAAGCTCAAATAAAAAATTTCAAGCTCGATAAAAATCGAACCAAGCTTGAACAATGTGTCGTTCGATACTACTCGGCTCGATTACAGCCCTACACAAATCAGACATTTACAAACCATCGAAACTCCCAAACTATATGATGTAAGAAGCATATATTATCACTTACTCGAAGTATAGCTTGGATGGTGTAGTGATTGCGTAATGTGAAGCAGTTTAATGCTTGGTGGACTTCACACTTGGACCATCTTTTATTCATTTTCCTTTGTTTTGAGAGGCAGAAGGACCACAATGCAATGAAAAATCTCTTGTAGGCAAATCGATAGTGTGAGCGGCCCAAGCGATGCAAGCCTCCCGATTACTATGCACCACAGTATTTATTCCACATCTCTTACTCTAATGATGAAGAGCCGCATCTATGTTGATCCTAACACAATGGTCTTGAGGAGGCTCGCCGATGGATGTGTTGCCTCTGTGGGGTAGATTGGGAGGGCCGATTAAAACATCGGAGGTGCCACTCGAAAAGAAATCTATTGCATGGGCCTCAACGTCCATTGGGGACCAGTATTTAGATTCCCAAACCATCTGGTTTCTAAAGAACGGGACGTTCTTGACTGGACCAGGTCTAGGAAATTTTCCTAGACCTTGTGGTTGAAAAATACACCACATCATCATTGTGAGAACACCACATCATCACAATTAATGATGTGGTGTTTTTTCAACCACATGGTCTAGGACCTGGTCTAATTAAGAATTTTCCCTAAAGAACCAACAATAGACTTATCTCGTTGCTATGTACATCTGCCCTTTCATACCAAATAATTATAAATGTATGTTTCATATTCGAGATGACTAGTCTTCACATATGTGAAATTTTGATTCCTTTTTTATGATATAAGTTACTTATGCGGAGTTTAGATGATTATTCATTATCTTTTTCAGTTTCACAAGGATATTCATATTTCAGATCTTAGACTTGACTTAATCATTTTCGAGACACACATTACGTGAAAATCTTTTCCAGCAGAGAATTCGAACTTGGGTTCATCAAGTTGATGATTATTCTCTTCCACTCGACCAATCACCCGTTAGTATATAATACTCATTTCAGTAGCTAGCTTTTGAGGAGTGATTTATATTTTATAATTCTCATTAACATCTTTCAGGGAAGCTACATGTCACATCTTTACATATTCCAATTACACATTATTTCTTCAAGGCTCTTCTTTCTTGTGCCAATTTTGTAGCATAGTTATCCTTTATAACATATGGTCCAATTTCAATGGTTGTAATATTAATTTCCATCTATCTTTGCTAATTGGATCACATAGAATGTAACACAAGGGATAAATTAATTATTCACATAGTATAACATAACATAGGTAAGCAACATGTCATATTTAATTATTATTATTTCTTACAAATAGGAACGGCCCCTGGCGTGACCTTTTCATGATTCCATTCCCAGATCTCGTAGGTACTCTTTAATTTTATATATTGCTGAGGATATGATTTATCAAAATAATAGTATATTATTTGAGAGTATGCAAATTGAAAACGTCTTCATTAATTTAGGCAGCTGCCAGCGCTTCGCCGCGGCCAAAAGTCCTAGTCCTAACTCATGATCAAAAGTAGGATATTTTATAGTGTTCAAATTTGGAGTTTTGCAAATTATGATTGTGATACCGATTCCTTTAAAAGGTGCTATATTGTATTGTCGCTATTTTATTCATACACTTCTTTTTTGTGGGGGTTTTTTGCAAGTTAACTCCATGTGACATGTGAAATGAAATAATGAGCAATTTATCTTCCTGTGATATGAATAAATGAGCAATTTAGAGGGAGACAATGTGCTTCTTTTATAAAAACACAGGGAGGCACTTTGCCCTTTTTCTTATCACATGGAGTTAATTTACTTATTTATGAGATCACAAGGAGGTATTTTGTCATTTTATTTATCACAGAGAGTTAAATTGCCTATATAAAATAACATGGAGTTAATTTGCTATTCACTCCTTTTCCGTGATTCACGTATATGTTACACCGCCTCCTCTAAAATAGATTTTTAATTACGTAATGACAGAAACGCCCTTATATAGGTATTAAATTAAATTATTTTTTATGTACTCCTGTCGTGGTTGTTCCAATTAGAAAAAGAAATAGGAGTTTAATTGATATCTAGTCAGAATTAAAGTGAATGACAATTCACAAGTGCTACCTTCCAAATATTTTTAATTATCGCACTTGACCCTTAATACTTAATAGTATGATTTTCTCATTTAACCCATGAAAGTTTAGACACTAGTATTTTGTTTATATTTAGATAAGTTTTAAGAGACATAATTGTTATAAGTTCTTAGTAACTTAGATAGTCTTCTGCAAATATCTAATATTTTACGATATGGGTTAAACTTATCAGCAGTAATAAGTTAAGGGATCAGCTTTTTCTTTTTCATCAAAATGTATGCTCTACGTACCTAAGATTACGGTTCGCCCCTTTAAAATCTACTACGCGGAGAAAATGCAACTACTAATTAAAATTTAAAGGGTTGAGTACATAATTTGTACCTTTATATGAAATTTGAAGAGAAGTTGAGGGACAAAATATCAATTTTCTTGAAGTAAACGTGTCGTTTTACTTCGCCCTTGAATCACAGCCTCCCATGAAGGTTTACTCGTTTTATTTCAATTATAATTTTTTAAATGACGAATATATTTTTATATCAATTATTACACTAAATTTTTTATTGTTATTTTCAAAGTACAAAAAATACCTTAACCATTAGTAATAAACTAGAAGAAGTAACACACAAATGAAAATGAAAATCGAACCCATAATCACCGAGTCTAGCATAACTCAAATATTATATAATATCTTGTTTATGTTGCTTACCTATTAAGCCGTAATGCTACAGATAATCAACAATATTTTTTTACCTGAGAGAATTGTATTTTATTTACTGAGTTTTAGTTCAATTCCTGTTGGAAAAACTGAAAATTAAAAGTGTAACAACAATTTTTTAAATTTTGTAACCTCCGTATTTATGGAGTTGTAATTCCCGTAACGGAAATGTCATTAATTTTTTTTATTCCGACTTTGCCCTCACTCCGACCCTATAAATAGAGTCTTTCTTTTCTCATTTTAACACACCAAAACAAAATCCATTCTCTCTTATATCTTCCTGTTCTTGAGTTCAAAAGGTGTTTCAGTTTGCTACAAATAGCTTGGTGCGAAGCTCATTTGTTTATACCGTTGAATCCTGGGAGACGAACGTTCAAACAACCTCAAGCACGAACCGGAAGGGTGAGGGAGCGAATTTGTCTTAAGGACACTGTGTTTTCACACAGGCCTCGGTTTGATTAATTTTTCAGTCTTTAGCATTATACTTGTTCGGTTTCTATTTTATTTTTTGTAAACTTATATCATTGTGGTTAATCATTTATTTGTATTGTTTTCCTATACGAAGTTTGTAACAATCTTAAGACAAAACCTCCGATTCTTCGTAAAGGAAAACACTTTCAAAATACCTTTGTTTCAAAATTTGTTTACTGAAAAATACTTTTTGTTTCAAAACGGAAACTATAAAACCTTTCACAAGATAGAAATTTTTGTGATTACAGCCAAGGAAATAGAAACATAACTTTGAATACTATAATTGCTTAAGAGTTTTATTACCGTTACTGTACGTTTCGTAGTGTTCAGTTGGGATTCATATATCCTAATTACTTTGCAAAAGTTTACAAAAAGTCTACTGTTACATTAGAAATCTTTCCAAGGTTAACCGAAAATTAAAATTTGCTAATTATTGCAAATGACTGTTACGTGACTTTATGTCAAAAAAAGATAAAGTTGATTGCCAAGCATTAGCATAATAGGACCTCCATCTATAATTTATTTCCAAAATTTACATAGTTTGAACAAAGAAATTTTTGGAGTCCTTAAAAAAAATTTTGATTTGAGAAACATTAATTTGATTTCAAAATTGGTTATTAAATATCTATCTTGGGATAGAAAAAATTATTTGCAAAATTTGGAAAAACATTTTCGAATACAACAAATTTTGGGACAGAAAATTTAGTGTTGTAATCTTGTTAAGATACTCACTTAAATATTTCTGAATTTCCTTTGTGGAAATTGACAATTGTGTTTTGGTTTCAAAAATGGCAACCAATGAGAACACTGAAGTTGTGGTAACTGGGAACTCATCTGGAGCTCCAGTACCAAACCAAGCTATGGCACATCTGAGCCAAGCTGGAGCTGTGGCACCTCTGAGCCAAGCTGAAAAACCGGAGAAATTCAACGGGCTGAATTTCAAAAGATGGCAGCAGAAAATGTTGTTCTATCTGACCACTTTGCGCCTGGTGAGGTTTTTAACCGAGAATCCGCCCAAGAAAGAAGGGGAGCAAGATACTGCCTTCCTCATTGCTCTTGATGGCTGGAACCAGTCAGACTACCTTTGCCGACACTACATCATGAATTGTCTGAGTGATTCATTGTATGATATATACTCTGACAAAAAGTCTGCAAAGGAACTTTGGGAAGCCTTGGACCGCAAATATAGAACTGAAGATGCTGGTACCAAGAAGTTCGTTGTGGGTCGGTTTTTGGACTACAAGATGGTGGACTCCAAACCACTTATGACCCAAGTACAAGAATTTCAGATGATTCTTCATGAAATTCAGGCTGAGAAAATGGAGCTCGGTGAAACCTTCCAGGTGGCTTGTGTCATTGAAAAGTTACCCCCTGCATGGAAGGATTTCAAAAATTACCTTAAGCATAAGCGAAAGGAAATGAGCATGGAGGATCTTGTTGTTAGGCTTCGTATTGAAAAAGACAACAGGAAATCTGAAAAAAGTGGGCTTATGCCTGGTGAGCCTAAGGCCAATGTGGTGGAGCATGGCCAAAATTCAAAGAATAAGAAAAATAACAAACGGTCCAAGATGGGGCCAAAGGGCGGTATTTCCAAGAAAACTAAGTTTCAAGGGAAATGTTTCAATTGTGACAAAATGGGTCACAAATCGGCAGATTGCAGGCTACCGAAAAAGAAAAGACCCAATGTAACCAATGTTGTTGAAGACAGTGGTGACGTGGACCTCTGTGTTGTCATTTCAGAGGTGAATATGGTTGACTCTAATCCTAAAGAGTGGTGGGTAGATACAGGGGCTACAAAGCATGTATGCTCCGACAGGGAAGTGTTTACCACCTTTGAGCCGGTCCAGAATGGAGAAAAACTATTCATGGGAAACTCGGCTACATCAGCTATAGAAGGCAAAGGGAATGTAATTCTCAAAATGACCTCTGGAAAGGAGCTGACTCTGAAAAATGTCCTCTATGTGCCAGATATCCGCAAGAATCTGGTTTCTGGGACGCTGCTGAACAAGCATGGCTTCCGCCTTGTTTTGAATTTGACAAATTTATTTTAACCAAGAGTGGTATGTTTGTCGGAAAGGGATATGAATGTGGCGGAATGTTTAAGCTGAATGTAATGGCTATTAAGCCTAAAGTTATTAATAAAGTTAATAATTCTGCTTACTTGCTTGAGTATCCTAATCTATGGCATGGTAGACTAGGACATGTTAACTACGATTCCCTGCGTAGATTAATTAATTTGAAACATATCCCTAAATTTCAAATTGATCAAAAGCACAAGTGTGAAACTTGTATTGAAGCTAAATTAACGAAAACATCTTTTCAAAAGGTTGAAAGGAATACTAAACCACTCGACTTGATACATAGCGACATAAGTGATCTTAAATGTGTGCAATCAAGGGGAGGTTATAATTATTTTATTACCTTCATTGATGATTGTACTAAATATTGCTATGTATATTTGCTAAGAGCAAAAAGTGAAGCTATAGATAAATTCATTCTATTCACAAAAGAAGTTGAGAATCAACTTGATAAAAAGATCAAAATACTTCGAAGTGATAGAGGTGGTGAATATGTGTCACCATTTAGTGAATTTTGTGCTGAACACGGAATTATACATGAGGTAACAGCACCTTATTCACCGCAATCAAACGGAATTGCGGAAAGAAAAAATCGAACATTGAAAGAAATGATGAATTCAATGTTGATAAGTTCTGGATTACCACAGAACATGTGGGGGGAAGCTATCCTATCTAGCAATTATCTTTTAAAAAAGATACCCCGGAAAAATCAGGAGAAAACTCCATATGAATTATGGAAAGGTCGAACACCTTCCTACAAATACTTGCGAGTGTGGGGGTGTCTTGCCAAAGTGGTAGTTCCTACACCCAAGGAAGAAAGGATAGGACCGAATACTGTAGATTGCATATTCATAGGTTATGCTCAGAACAGTAATGCTTATCGGTTTCTTGTGCATGAATCTAAAATTCCTGAGATTCACAAAAACACGATAATGGAATCTAGAAATGCATCTTTCTTTGAAGATATATTTCCAGCAAAAACGAGAAAAGAAGTGAGTTCATCAAAAAGAACTCATAGTCTAGACCATGAGTCTGAACATGTAACTGATGATGAGCCAAGAAGAAGTAAAAGAGCAAGGATAGAAAAATCTTTTGGCCCAGATTTTCTAACATATATGCTCGAAACTGAATCTCAAACCTTCAAAGAAGCTGTAACTTCTTCTGAAGGACCTTTGTGGAAAGAGGCAATCAATAGTGAAATTGATTCCATCTTGCAAAACCATACATGAGAGTTAGTTGATCTTCCTCCAGGTTGCAAACCACTAGGATATAAGTGGATTTTCAAACGAAAAATGAAACCAGATGGAACAATTGATAAATACAAGGCCAGACTAGTAATAAAAGGCTATCGGCAACGAGAAGGCCTTGATTACTTTGATACGTATTCTCCTGTGACGAGAATAACTTCCATTAGGATGATACTTGCTATCGCAGCTTTGCGAAACTTAGAAGTACATCAAATGGATGTAAAAACAGCTTTCTTAAATGGAGATTTGGAAGAAGAAATCTACATGGAACAACCTGAGGGTTTTTCTGCTCCAGGGAAAGAAAAGAAAGTCTGTAAACTGGTTAAGTCATTGTATGACTTAAAACAGGCTCCGAAACAATGGCATCAGGGATTTGATGATGTCATGTTGGAGAAAGGTTTTAAAACCAGTGAATGCGACAAATGCATTTTTTGAAAGAAACAAGAGATGGCTATGTCATTCTTTGTCTCTATGTTGACGACATGCTTATCATTGGAAGTAATGATAAGATGATTAAATCCACTAAGGATATATTGAATGCTAGATTTGAAATGAAAGATATGGGTCTAGCAGATGTGATATTGGGAGTTAAAATCACGAGAAAATCAGATGGCATCATTTTGAGTCAATCCAGTTATATTGGAAAAATTCTTGGAAAATTCAATAAGGATGACTCTAATGAGGCCAAAACTCCTATAGATCCAAGTCAACCTTTATCAAAGAATAAAGGTGAGAGCATCTCTCAAGTGGAGTACTAAATGATTATTGGAAGTCTAATGTACCTGATGAGTTGTACAAGACCGGATATAGCATACGCTGTAGGTAAGCTAAGCAGATATACTAGTAATCCTGGTACTGACCATTGGAAAGCCATAGTGAGATTACTGAGATACTTAAGGTATACTCGTAACTACGGGCTATACTATACAAGATATCCAGCTGTTGTAGAAGGATACAGTGATGCAAACTGGATATCTGATGTAAAAGATTCAAAATCCACCAGTGGATATGTATTCACCTTAGGTGGTGCAGCTGTATCTTGGAAATCCTCTAAACAAACTGTGATAGCCAGATCCACAATGGAGTCTGAGTTTATAGTTCTAGACAAATGTGGTGAAGAGGCTGAGTGGCTACGCCAATTCTTAGAGGGTATTCCACAATGGTCTCAACCTGTGCCAGCAGTGTGCATTCATTGTGATAGCCAATCTGCGATTGGAAGAGCACAGAGTAAAATGTACAATGGTAAGTCTAGGCATATACGCCGAAGACATAATACAATAAGACAACTACTCTCAACTGGAGTGATTACTATTGACTATGTAAAGTCAAAGGATAATCTAGCGGATCCGCTAACCAAAGGGTTAACAAGAGAGATAGTTGCTAAATCATCAAGAGGAATGGGACTAAAGCCCATGGAATAAAAACCTAGCGAAGGAAAACCCAACCTAGTTGACTGGAGATCCCAAGATCTAGGTTCAAAGGGACAACCTAATCGCAAAGGTTTAGTTATGTCACTGTGGGGGTTTTACCCTCAAGTCCATTCCTAAGTTGAAAACAGTGATAATGGATGAATAAGGTTAAGCCAAGCTTTTAATGATTCTTGTAAAAAGAGTAACTCGGGATACTCTAAGGAAATGAATCACCTATGTGAGAGAGAAGAAGGGCCGCTTCAAAGGGAATTGTATAGGGCACAATTCTTAGAAACTCTTGCTGAACCAGGCAGATGTCCATGGCCAAAACGGACATAACCGTAAGAACTGAAACGTTACGAGGTAAGATGCTTGTGAGAAGTGTGTCATCGTTTACATAAACAGCAGAACGGTTCAAGGACACCGTGTCTACTGATCAGCCAGTAAAGTAAACATACTTTCTCAAGGGAAGGTTCAAATGGTTACTCCTACCTATCCTATGCAAGTGTCTACCGCTGAACTCTATCTTCTTAGAACTTCCTGTTAGGAATTTATTCAATTTTCATTCTTGTGGGGGATTGTTGGAAAAACTGAAAATTAAAAGTGTAACAACAATTTTTTAAATTTTGTAACCTCCGTATTTATGGAGTTGTAACTCCCGTAACGGAAATGTCATTAATTTTTTTTATTCCGACTTTGCCCTCACTCCGACCCTATAAATAGAGTCTTTCTTTTCTCATTTTAACACACCAAAACAAAATCCATTCTCTCTTATATCTTCCTGTTCTTGAGTTCAAAAGGTGTTTCAGTTTGCTGCAAATAGCTTGGTGCGAAGCTCATTTGTTTATACCGTTGAATCCTGGGAGACGAACGTTCAAACAACCTCAAGCACGAACCGGAAGGGTGAGGGAGCGAATTTGTCTTAAGGACACTGTGTTTTCACACAGGCCTCGGTTTGATTAATTTTTCAGTCTTTAGCATTATACTTGTTCGGTTTCTATTTTATTTTTCGTAAACTTATATCATTGTGGTTAATCATTTATTTGTATTGTTTTCCTATACGAAGTTTGTAACAATTCCTATTTATGGCACACATCTTCATCTTTATGTGTAACACATTTGGTATAGTACTTGAATAAATTGTTATGCATTTTGTACAACCGTTAAGAATGGTGACGTGACAGTTAAGTCTAAATGCAAAGTTGATACTATTACTTAGGTTGACTGATAATTTTACCACATAACATTTCAAATTACCAAAAAAGCCCCACATCTTCAAAATTAGTGACGATTTTAGTCTACATTGTTGTCAAATTTCAAAATTAACTCGAACAAGACGACGTGCAGACCAATTTGAAAATTTTACTTATTTTATTTAAATAACTAATTTTAATTTATAAAACCATATTAATAAATTAAATAATATTTTAACATAAATATAACAGATAAATTAAGAAAATATATTCTTTTTAAATGTAAGATCTATGTAATAATATTAATCTATTTAATATTTATTAAAATAACAAATTATATAATTAAAAATATTTAATAATTATTAAAATAATAAATAATAAATAATATTAATTTTAATAATAACCTAAAACCCAACCCCCACCCCAACCCAACCCTTAACCCCACCCCCTTCCCCTCCAATTCCCAAGCCGTCGTAATATTTTTAATTATATAATTTATTATTTTAATAAATATTAAATAGATTAATAATATTATAGAAATCTTATATTTAAAAAGAAATTGTTTCTTAATTTTTTTTTATAATTATGTTAAAGTATTATTATTTAATTTATTAGTGTTGTTTATAAATCAAATTAGTCTGCACGTGGTTTTGTTCGAATCAATTTTGAAATTTGACCACAATGTAGACTAAAATCGTTACTAAATTTGGAGAGGGACTTTTTGGGTAGCTTGAAATGTTATAAGCTAAAATTATCAGTCAACATAAGTAATGCCATCAACTTTGTTATTAGACTTAACTGCCACGTCACCGTTTTACAACAATTTTTAACAGCTGTACCAAATGTGTCATAATTTATTAAAGCGTTATACCAAATATATTGAACACAAAAAATGAGAATTGACCTAAAATTCAGTAACAAAAATGCAATAATCTCATTTTGACCTACTAGTACGTTATTAACCATTAAAACAATTTAGTAGTCTTTCATTGACAAAAAAACTTTATAAAAGTCAAAATATCAAGAATGCAAGAAAATAAATACAAGCCAACCTTAATTGAAAGCTAGCGCTACTTCCAAAAATTTTAAAAAACTTTCTGCAGGAATTGTTTGAGGAATATACTCATGTAACATCATAACATGATTTCATGATTTACCCAAAAAAAAAAAAAAAAAACATAGATTTCATGGATCTGAGTAGGACTGTCAATTGAGTCGGGCATACCTGAAGCCTGATGGCTCAACCCGATTAAAATTGGCTCGAATCCGATTATTTGTGAGTCGGGCCGAGTTTGAGCAATTATATTAAACCCGATCAATTTATGAGCTGAGCTTGAGCCTAACACGGCTCAACCTGAATAATGCTTGTACATATAATTGTTTTAAATATTATGATTAATTATTTGTATTGTAGGGGGAACGGGTTTTTGGCATTTTGCATCCTGACTTAAAAGTTTTGGCACTTTGCACCCTGAAAATATAATTTATTTGACACTTTGCACCCTAGTGTGTGTTTTAGTGAGAAAATTCATTGATAGAAGGGTAGAATATTTATTTTTAATTTACACCTTGGCAATATAGATTTTGCACCCTTAAAATATAGAATGTTGGCATTTTACACCTTAAAATTATAAAATACTAGCAATTTTCACCCCGGTTTAAATTTTTTGGCACTCTATACCCTAAAAATATAATTTGTACCCTAATGTATTTTTCTTAAAAAAAAATATACTCATGAATGTCGGCGGTGTAGAGATAAAATGGTTATTTCTATGCACAACAATCATAACTTGTTATTCTAAAAGTATTTTACTTTATAATAACTTATTTTAACATTTTCTCTTTGTAAAATTTAGATTAAAAAAAAGACACTGTCTTCATTTTATTTTCAAGTATCCTCAAGATTATTTACTTTATATCTAAAATACATATTTACATATCTAACATATTATTATATTGCATTTTATTTACATAATTTAGATTATCATATAAAGTTGGTGTTGAAAATGCTAGAAATTATATTTATTGGGTGCAAAGTGCCAATATTCTATATTTCAGAGTGCAAAGTGTCAAAATCTATACTTTAGGGTTTAAACTGCAAAAAATATTCGAAAATAACTATCTTAATCTTCAATCAATCAATTTCTTCTTCAAAACACACACTAGGGTGCAAAGTGCCAACTAAATTGTATTTCCAGGGTGTAAGTGCCAAAACTTTTAAGTTAGGGTGCAAAGTGCCAAAACCCTATAATTTTAGGGTGCAAAATGCCAAAAGCCCGTATTGTAGTTACTGTATTTATTTTGAAATAAGTAACTCTACAAAAAGTTATAATGTCAAGTCACATATATATCAATTAAGTATTTAAGGCCAAAACCCAAAGAAAAAAAGTTTAATCAAAGATCATAAAAAAAAATTAAAACAAAAGGCCAATAAATTGGAGTCTTGAGACTTTAAAACTATGTTGCATGTTCAAATAGATTATCTTAAAAAATATGGACAAATAACTCAATCTTTTAGTTAAAATCTTATTTAATAATATATACTCATGTATAAGTAATAGTAGTATAATCATACGTGTTTCGGGAATCTAAATATTTTTATATGTCAAGCTATTTTTGTCTATATTAACAAACCCGATATCAGCCCGATTTAGGTCCGGAATCCGAAAAATTACATGGGCCGAGTTTGAGCCAAAGAAATTATAAAATTTATGAGCCGAGTCGGAGCCTATAGCTATGAGGCCCGACAATATTTGAGTTCGAGCTATTTAAAGCTCGGCTCACAAGGCCCGATTGACAGTCCTAGATCTGAGTATAAAGAGCGTAAAAGTAAATCAAATTGCTTTGAGATTATAATCTCATTCTCGAATAGTCAAAATCCAGTGGACGGGTAAGATTTTACTAATAGTAAATCAAATTCTAATAATCAATTCATAATTACAGCTTTTAAGCATTACTACTAATACTTTAAAATGGTTTTTGAGATAATAATCTCATTTTAGTCAAATATGACTCAAAATGCAGTGGACGGATAAGATAGTATATATTTAATGAAAATGATGATAAGAATCATTCCGCAATCTTTTCATAGATGAGGACTTTCTCAATCATAAAAAATAATATTTCTCAAGTATACATATAGGAGTATATTATAGAGAGAGATTTTAATTTTTATAGTTGTCAATTCTTGTTAACAATTTTTTCATCACACATTTTTATTGTTAGAAAAAAAAATTACATGGGATAATTCATTTTTAAAGGATGATACATTAAGCATTATAATTTTTGCGGGAAGGGAGACAGAAAATAATCGGGAAAATTGCTTTTTTGGTACCATGGGATAGGCTGACTTGCACTTTTGGTACCATTGGATACGAAAATGCAAATTTGATACCATATGATATGTTTTCATTGCAAATTTGGTACCAAACCCAATTTTCTTACAAAGTTAATGGCAATTTACCCCCTATGAAATGCATAATGTTCAATTTATCCCTCTATAATTTGAAAAAAATCAATTTACCCCCTGTAAAATTTTAATGAAGCATTTTACCCCCTTCAGCCGGAGATTGTAACTCACTTGCCGAAATTGAGAGTATGCATGCAAACTATTTTATTTAACATAGGGGGATAAATTGCCACATTTAGCATAACACAATAGGTAAAAGATCACATTATCATAATAAAAGTGGATTAAGTGCCGCCTATAAAAATATCAGGGAGGCGATGTGAAATTTTTACAAAATTTCAAGGGGTAAAATGCTCTTTTTAAAACCATGAGGGGTTAAATTGAACATTATGCATTTAGTAGGGGGTAAATTGCCATTAACTTTGTAGAAAAATTGGGTTTGGTACCAAAATTGCTATGAAAACCTATCCTATGGTACCAAATTTGCATTTTCATATCCTATGATACCAAAAGTGCAAGCCAACTTATCATATGATACCAAAATAGCAATTTTCCCGAAAATAATCCCTAAAAGATATACCTTAAAATTTCAAAGCAAATTCCGTTTCCAATCCAAAAAATTCAATTTTCAATAAACGTGAATAATCATTAAATGAAAATTTGAACTCGATAATTTTGCCACTAGCACAATTCCTTCCTCCTGTCCAAATAAATGTTCGACCTGGTCTTATCAATAAATTACGTACTTACCATTTGTTTATAAAAAATTATCAATAGAAATCAGGTTTGACTTACCATTTGTTAGCTAGCCAGCTAGCCTGCCCTGGTTATATGGTTTCAATGAAACACGATTTACACAACCCCCACACTCGATGTGTATATAAATAGCAGACACATACATACAATACATGCATACGCAGCTTTTCTTATACTTGGATTGACTCAAACCAGTCTATCTCCCTCTTTCCCGACTTTTTCTATCAATCTTTTCTTTGGACTGATCTAATTAGTCTAGTCTTGATTTCGTCCGTGATTTTACTGTAAACTGAAAACGATTTGATTTTGATTTGTGAAAATGAACGCTCTTGCGGCAACCAATCGTAACTTCCGTCAAGCTTCTCGCATTCTCGGCCTAGACTCCAAGATTGAGAAGAGTCTTTTGATCCCATTCAGAGAAATCAAGGTTTGTGTTTGTAGATTTAATGTTTCTGGGGCAGTTTTGTCTTTTTTTTCACATGGGTTTCGTGATGTTGGTGTTTTATTGAGATGGGATCACATAAAAATTGAAGCTTTTTCTGTCTTTTGAGTTCTGAGAAGTGGGTAAATGGTTATCAAATCACTCCTTTTTGGGTTTTGATCAGGTGGAATGCACCCTACCCAAGGACGATGGTACACTGGTTTCTTATGTAGGTTTCAGAGTACAACATGACAATGCCAGGGGACCCATGAAAGGAGGGATCAGATATCATCCTGAGGTTTACATTTCCCCCCTTTTTTTTTTTTGGTATAATAGTATAAAATATTCTTGAAGGAAGCTTTTATGTTTTAATAGATGAGAATGATGTTTCCAGTGGATTTTGGACTTGATTTTTAAAATCATTTTGTGAAGGAAACTATATAAACATTGATTAAATAATGTATAAATGAGTGATTTGTGAATATCTGCAATTTGGTGAATATTTAATGATAAAACATGAGTCTTCTTTCTTAAGATATATACAAAACCTTTTTAGATGTTAAGTAGCTGCTACAGTATGATGCTACATAGTACTATAAAGTTTCAATTACAGCAACTGAAATTGACTCTTAAGTTGCAATAGCAAACACGTGTCTAATTTCGTAATCGGAATATCTTGCGTTGCTTTTCACATGGTAACAATTTTCAATGATGAGTTAGGGATCAAGAGGATTCACTAGAGAATGTTGTGATGTGTATATTTATGATCTTGATGTGAATGTTAGTGATCTCGTTGACAGAGTCAGTTTACGTCATGATTACGTGATTGCTTCTGAATTTTAGGAAATAGTTATTTATAGATTGGTATTTGTATATGTGGCCAAATTTTGTGCTCATTACATGGACTAATAACCGAGGTTTTAGCTAAAACATCTTCTATTTCATAGGAATACAATCTTTTGGTCAGTTTTATTGTCATATATATTTGCTTTCTACAGAGTTCACGAGAAACGTGATAATGATCTTTTGCCTTCCTAATTATACACATAGAACCACATTATAATATATTGCTTTGTTCTAGTTTACACTGAGGTATATTTGAAATTCTGTTTAAAGGTTGACCCTGATGAGGTGAATGCTCTTGCTCAACTGATGACGTGGAAGACTGCTGTGGCTGATATTCCCTATGGTGGAGCTAAGGGTGGAATAGGGTGTACACCGAAAGATCTAAGTACAAGCGAATTAGAACGCCTTACTCGCGTTTTCACACAAAAAATTCATGATCTTATTGGAGTTAATACTGATGTCCCCGCACCCGATATGGGCACTAATGCTCAGGTGAGACTTTATTTATATTATTTTTTAATTAGTCAACCGTTTCTCTTAAAAAAGTAATTATATATTTTTGATGTACGCAGACAATGGCTTGGATTTTGGATGAGTATTCAAAATTCCACGGTTACTCTCCTGCAGTTGTTACAGGAAAACCAATTGTAAGTTAAAAACTAAAAATACTATTTAAGATATATAGCTTATTTAAAAATTATCGAACTCATTGTTCGTGTTTTTTTTATTAGGATCTCGGTGGTTCACTAGGTAGGGAGGCTGCGACTGGGCGTGGTGTTGTTTATGCCACGGAAGCATTGCTTGCCGAACACGGCAAGTCAATAAAGGGTTTAACATTCGCCATTCAGGTTATATGTCTTAATTAAATTTTTAGTCAATTCTATTCTTGTTTGATTACGTTTTCTTAAAATGAAATTTAAACATATATGTAGGGATTTGGAAATGTCGGATCTTGGGCTGCAAGTCTTTTACATGAAAGAGGTGGCAAGGTAGTTGCCGTGAGCGATATAACTGGAGCCGTGAAGAATAGTAACGGAATCGATATAACGGCTTTGATTCAACATAAAGAGGCCACTGGAAAGTTAGCCGATTTTAATGGTGCTGATGCAATGGACGCAAATGACTTGCTCACTCATGAATGTGATGTTCTCATACCCTGTGCTTTAGGAGGAGTTCTCAACAGGTTTTAAATTTATTCCAATTATTTCGTTTATCAATCTGTACTTGGTATGCTATAATTAATTGTTTCTTTATTGAAGAGAAAATGCTGGAGATGTAAAGGCTAAGTTCATCATAGAAGCTGCAAATCACCCTACTGATCCAGACGCTGATGAGGTAGATATTTTTGTTTAAATTTTTTAAATTCCTTCAACTAATATCTATACCTTGTTTTTAAATTAACCTTTTTTATTTTTTTTTTTTTATTTTACAGATTTTGACGAAAAAGGGAGTTACAATACTCCCTGATATATACGCAAATGCAGGAGGAGTGACGGTCAGTTATTTTGAGTGGGTTCAGGTAACATATTCTATATCTTCCATTCGCTATTGTTAGAAAGAAACATTTGTGTAATAATTTATAATTTTGGGTTAATTTTGATCTAAATTTTGGTTTTGTAGAACATACAAGGCTTTATGTGGGATGAAGAGAAGGTGAATCAAGAACTTAAGAGATACATGACAAGAGCCTTTCATAACATAAAGGGCATGTGCCATTCTCACAATTGTAATCTTCGTATGGGTGCGTTTACATTGGGTGTGAACCGTGTTGCTCGTGCTACTTCACTCAGGGGTTGGGAAGCTTAATTAAGATTCTTTCAACTATTGCTTCACATTTCAAGAATGCTGTTCAACATTTTTCTTTATTGAATATTTTTTTCCGCACTAGTGGATAACTTATACTCGTTTCGAACTCATATTGAAACACTTCTTCTGGTTCAAAGTTACTTCTTCTGATTCGAGTTTAATTTGTGTGATTGCTGACTTTAAGCTTTATTATACATGTGAACTTGCAATGATGAGATAAAGGTTTAGTAAAATTATTTGATTGTGCATGTTTTTCAGTTTGATATTTGTGGAATTACATAACTAAAAGTATTTAACATATTACATTCTCAATATCTATAGTTACAAAAGTTTGGTACCAAGATAGATATGGCACCAATTTGTCTCCATCTGTGTATTTCCTAAATTGCAAAATGGAAGAAAAAATGGATTGCCCATGCTAGAAAGCATAATATGGCAGAGGTATGGGCTTACTTACCACCTCTTATCCCCCATCCCTGAAGCCTGCCATCAAGAAGAAAAGAAGATAGAGGAAAATAAAACATAAATTTCATTTCAACACTTTATGGCATCAATTAGTATTTCTGCATCCATACAAAGAGCTTGCAGCTCACAACATGTTACCAAGAAAGCATCGACTCAGTCGAGGCCTGCACGTTCACAGGCAACCAATGTTGTGACTCCGAATATTGAAGGCCTGAATCTAGCAGCAAATAAAGAAGAAGAGAAGTCTCCAATTCTGAGTAGCAATGATACTAAGGGACACAGGGATGAGATTAATAAGATCAAGGATTTAGTCGAACCTTCAAAGCCAAAATTTTCCGATGAGAGATGGAGAAACGGGACTTGGGATCTCAGCCTGTTTGTTAAACAGGGCAGAATGGATTGGGATTCTTTGATTGTTGCAGGTACAAAATTCATTTCTTAAGATTTATTTTTATCTAAAGTTCATGTTACTATGTTCATTCAATGAAACATCACCGTTTCTTTAAAGCATAACTCGTCCCTACTACTGAAAAGTCCGGTGCTGCTGAGAAATTCCAATCAATGGTGTATATAGATTCGAAAACTTTTTTTTTTTTTAACTTTTGAACAATCCTGCAAATTAATATATTTCTTTGTGATTCAAACTAGACACAATTGTCCAAGAAATTACTTTTGGAAAACAGTCTTCCAGTGTTAAATTTCAGCTTAGCAATGATATTACAGGATTAACATGATCACTGATGCAATGTGCCAAGTGCTTTCTTAAGTGCGACAAAACGAATTCATATTCAAGCAATGTGGGACTATATGCATTAATCTTTTCAATATCTCATAAATTTCATCTTGCAAATTTGTAGAAGCAAGGAGGAGAAAAATTCTTGAAGTGTACCCAGAAGCATCAACAAATGAAGAACCTGTTCTCTTCAGAAGTTCTATCATTCCATGGTGGGCATGGATTGCTCGTTCTCATCTCCCGGAAGCTGAGCGACTAAACGGTTAAACTTTCTCCCTTGAACTACTCAATTATTTACCTAAATCAACAAAAGAAAATCATTTGTAATAAGAATTATTTTGCAGGTCGAGCTGCGATGATAGGATTTTTCATGGCATATCTTGTGGATGCTTTAACTGGACTTGATCTAGTAGGCCAGACCGGAAATTTCATTTGCAAGACTGCCCTTTTGGTGACAATTATTGGAGTTCTTGTTTTTAGAAAGAAAGAAGATGTTGAGAATATACAAAAGCTAGCTGATGAGGCCACATTTTATGACAAGCAATGGAAAGCATCATGGGAAAATACAGATGATAGCAATGAACAGAGTAGTAAGAAAATTTGAATTCCAAAGTTGAATCTTTGCAAATGCATTTGTATACATCAACAATTTACAGAGGAAATAACAGAGCTATTTAATCATGTTTAGTACAAAAATGATATAGCCTTATTGACATGGATCAAAATCTCGTTTCGAGTGTATTTTTCGGTTAGCCAAATATTATAAACTTTTCGAAAATATTTTGAAAACACGAAGGAAAAAATATAAAAAAAATGAAAATTTTGATGCATGCTTATTGAACACATATCTCTTAAGCTTTTACTTCCAGAGCGGAATTCGTTTAGAGCAATTTTCAACCAGCAATGAACAAATTTCAATTGCAACCAGTTTAATATATTTATATGCATGAATAAAATCCAACTTACGTAACAATCGAAAACAGAACAATATATTGAACTTAATTTGTTGGGGCCCTACCCAAAGGGAAAATGACCCTCCAAAAATTAGCGTATGCTGCTTATATTGCAGCGAACACACGGTATTCTTTAGTAAAAGGCGAAAGAATAATTCGCTTTGTGCTCACTGCGCAGCTTCGTGATTTTTACTGATATACCTAATTTCTTTTTATAATACAACCTCTAGTCTCATAGTGTTCCTCGTTCGATGTGGGATTAACATGCAATGTTGCACTTAACCTAATGATCCATCTCCCATAATTAGTGGTTATTTTATTCATTCACTAATTCAACCCTGCATTCATTGCCTCATACGTAATAGAGTCAAAATCTTTAAAATCCTCTAAGGTTATGTTTAGCTATAGACTTCATTTAATTTTTCTAGTTCATTTTCCAGGCTTACACCTGAGGTCCAAACATAGTTCAAGTATTTCTTCAAATGCATCAGAAATCGGAATGCCATCAGTTTAAATTTCTTCAGGTAGTTTCAGTCCTATATAATATATTATTGTACATCTGATCCAACATAAATCTAAATCATAATTGTAAAATCAATAAAAGCTATTCATATACTAGATTCATTCTTCTAATGTTAAAGAGCAATAAAAGCTACAGATCAATCAAACTGGGACATAGTCACGACATATTTCATGTCGCAGGTTCAAAATTAATATTGTATATTCTTAACTAGGCTAACACAAGATTGAACCAATTTTTCATACCTATGTCCAGGTCAAGGATAAGTAAATATTTCTTACATATATTGGGCAGGGGCCGCACGAACGCAGGCCCCCTCTATCACAAATTATGACATAGGCCCATCTAATAGTTACAGCCTCATTCAAAGCCTGAAATTACCTTACTGGATATCTTGAAATCTTGAAGAATGCACAGATGCTAACCATGATTCAAAAGCACAAGGTAGCAAGAACTTTTGATTGTTCTGAGGTAAATTTCGGCAATAAGTTTAGGTACATCATTTAGAGATGGAACAATACAAGTAATTGATCATTCTTTTGACGATATATACTAATAGAACTTTAACAGATAATGTGTTGTGTGAGTGTATAAATATGGTGGAGTTTTTCAATTCAATCACATATCATAATATTCCTTTAATTTTAAAGATCAGGGAAGAAATCATAAAAGCCCACAAATTAAGAAATGTGAGAATTATTAATGAAAAATTATACTAAGTCAACAATTGCCTGTTGGTAGATTTATTACTACAGGTCATTAATTTAAAATTTCATTTCAGAATTGTAGAGCTTTACCCTAATTAAAGGGAGCTTTTCCAGAAATTCTCGACGGCCCAAGACAAGCTCAAGCCAAGGAGGGGGTTTGGAAATAGTTTTCAACCAGCAATAGACGCGCCTCGGTTAGAACCTCATTAGCTGCGTCATTGCCCCAAGTACGGGTGTTCATTAACCCGCCCGACCCGCTCAACCCGACCCGACCCAATTCGAACCCGACGGTTTTTATTTTTATAAAACTAGTAACGGATTGAAATTGTGACCACCCGAAAGTTATGGGTCGGGTTGCAGTTTTAATTGTTAAAAACCGCCTCTAACCCGACACATCCAAATATTATATGTTTTCTCTGCCCAACACCACTTACCAAACAAAATATTGAGAAATAATTAGGATTTTTCATCTCTAAGCTTCATGCCTGCTCCACTCTCCAGTTTTATTCTCCAATGCGCCTTTCCTCAAAAATTAAGATTCAAAATTTGTTCTCAATTTTCATCACTCATAAGTCACACCAAGCCATATGTGCGAGTCAAGGGTAGGAAATTTGAGCGAGCAAGAGGAAAGAGGAAAGAGGAACATCAAAGTTTTCTAAGTTTAAGTTATTCATAGTTATTAACCAAGTACCCAATTCCGTTTGCTGGATGTTTAGTTTAAATATATTGCCACACCTACCTTATTTTACGTGCTCTTGTTAACTGTAGATCCCTTTTCTTTTGCAGTACACAAAAAGAGTTTGGAGAATATTTGAGTTTAAAATATATTTAAATTTTATTTTTATTTCTATAAAAAAAAAAAGTACTGTAACTTATGCATCAATTAACTTATTAATTTTTGCACTGTATGTATGTAGTTTCTTCTTATAAAACAATTGTAGGAATTGATCCTACCCATGAAAATCACCCCCCCCCCTATATGCTTCAAGCTTATGGACACTTCAAGTTCGTACCTTCGTACCAATGATTAATTTTGTTGAACAAACCGGATTGGAGAATTGGGTAGCTAGGAATTATAGTTGCAAAATGGGCCGTTAACCATGAGTTTGCGCAATCTTATTTTATTTTTATTCTTCCTAGTAAGATTGAATTTTATGTAGTATAAGTTAGTTGAATATACTATATTCAATGGTTCAACCCGCCAACCCGTCCACACCCGCCTCACCCAAACCGCGCGGTTTATGAACTTAAAAATATGGGTGCGGTTTGAAATTTTGGCAACCCACGTGTGTCGGGTCGAGTTGATTTTTTCGTTGTCACCCGCTAAAACCCGACCGCGTTCACCCCTAGCCCCAAGCGCAAAGATGAGTTTTGAAATATGTGCCCACTCCTTTTATTCTAAATAAAATTGATGAGGTTTGAAGAAACTCCTATGTGGGATTATTTTTGTAGGTACAATGAGATCAGAAATTTGATATGTTTGATTTCACATTCGAAAATTATTCCTTACATTATTGCTATAGTTTTTAGTTTGAACTAATTGTTGTAATCGTCTACTCTAGTACGTAATTTCAAAAAAGGATTTAACAATTTTCATGAAAACATTAGCAATATATACTAAATTTAGTTAAATAATTAATAACAACTTAAACACAGCATAAGCATACCAGATGACTTTAGTAATATATGGAAAGTTTAAAAGGGCATTTTGCTAAATGTTAATTGTGTTTTGAAGATAACATCTAATGAGTTGATTCTTTCAAAAATAATAATACTTTTACAATAGGATTTACTCAAATCCGGAGGGGAAATTTTTCAAAATGGCATCTCCTTTTGCTTAATATTTTAACTGAATTGTCCTGGCCAAACCCAAAGGGGAAAAATGTTCGAAAAAGGGGTGTATGCCGCTTGAAATGAGGCAAACACGGTATTCTTTAGTGAAAAAAAAAGGTCACTAGTTTGATTTGTGTAATGGAGCACCATATTTCTTCTTTTCCATCATTGTGGGTAATGGTTCATAGCTAATGTGGCTACCGGCACTTTTAACTTGTGCTCTAGACCCTGCGGGTACCTATATCTAAAGATTACATATTCTATGTCTATTTCATATTCTATATCAAGATCAAGAAAAAGGGTGAAATACCTCGGAATCCTAGTAGCATGGAGAAACTTTTTAATGAAAAAAAATCTTTCTTCTCAATCCCTTCTAGTTACTATTCTTTCTCTACGTCATTAAGTGATGAAGAAATAAACCAAGTTGTCATGTAACATTTATTCCACTCTTATTTCTTCAAGAAGTGCTGTTTTTTTATCATATCAGCCAAATAAAGGCTACGCAAAACAAATACTAAATCAGATTGGTGTCCAGATGCAGATTTTTAAACACGTATGAAGGTAGCTTTAATTTTCTACCACATCTTGTTCCAGTTGTATTTTAAGCACAGTCAAAACTTTCGACCAAAATTGGACAGGGTTCACGCGAGCGCAAACCCCTTTACCATAAACTATTTAGTCAACCATAGGGAGAGGCGGACTTGTAAATCCAAAAACCAGGTCATAGGAAAATATTGGACAGAAAAAGTATGGTATTTATTTATTGCAAACCATTAACTGGTATATTTTCTTAGACTCAAGTTTCACAATTATATATATACATATAACAGAATTTTAGAATAGAATTGGGTAGGGGCCGCGCGAACGCAGGCCCCCTCTACCACAAATTATGACGTAGGCTCGACCACTTGAGTCGACCTTAGGCGGGCACCCCTCCTAAGTGCAATGGAGGTCACCAACCTAGGCCATGGGCCTTATTGATCGCCCATTGACCCCGTCCAGGTAAGTATGGAACTTAGCGTACTTCCCTTTGTTGATAAAGGCTGCGTTGAGTTTGTCGATAGGAGTTTCATTTGATGTGGGATGAACTTTGCTTTGTGCTGCCTACAATTCGAATATTCGATGGACTCTCAATTATCAATAGAAGATCTCCTTTAGGATCAAACAATTCCATAGACGTGAGTATGATTTTGTCACAGAATATCAAATTTGGCCGGCCAGCTATATCAACTTCATAATCTCCATTTCATGTTTAACATACTTTACTTCAAATGTCATCGCCCTTTGGCAATATCTTAATGTCATTTGCATTCAATATAAATTATTTAAACCAACCTCGTGATATAATTAAAATTTTCTTCCCAAGCTCAAAACAAATTAATAAATTGCTTTCCAATCTTTACAATAAGTTGGATCTCAAATTAACTGGATAATTCTGCCAATATAAAAATTAGGGATCAAAAATATTTTTTTTACCTTACATCAAATGAGTAGCACTTTATGCTTTCATGCTCAAAAAGTATATTAAAGGGAAGAGCTCTAATTTCGTCCTAAAAATAACCATTACCGAATTAACTTGAGTTATTGCTAGATGTCTTCTTATTTATATTCCTAATTTTCTAGCTATCTTTGAGTGAAAGAAATAAAATACTATTTCAAAGACAATTATTTCTTATTTCAATTAACTCAAATTATAAGAAGAATTTTTTTTCAATTACATCTATATATATCTAATATTTTACTGAATTGTTGGGGCCTTATCCAAAGGAAAAGGACCCTCCAAAAATTAGTGTATGCTGCTTAAATTGCGGCGAACACACGGTATTCTTTAGTAAAAGGCGAAAGAATAGTTCGCTTTGTGCTCACCACACAGCTCCATAGGTTCCAATAGGATATCAGCATTTGATTTATAGGCTAGCAGCTAATCTGGCTGCCGTCTAATAGTTCCCTTGTTCAGCATGATGTTGAACTGTGTTATAGTCCCTACGGGTTACAAAGGTTGCATATAATGGTTATTGGTCTATTTCAGATTCTATATTGAGATCAAACTAAGTTGAATACCTTAAGCAAAAGATTAATTCATAAAGTGAACATGAAGTGGAAAAAAAGGCAGGATTTTTCCTCACTTCATCTTAGTTTCTATTAACTCTCTACGTGATGAAGTAAAAAACTAATTAGTTGACATGGGACATGTATTCTTGGTACAAAATAGTCATGTTTTGTAACTAAAACCATTTACTCATCCATATATTGTTTTAGAAGCATTTTCTCATCATATAAGCTAGTTACACAAACAATGAATTAGCTTGTAGTCCCTTCTCCAAATATTAATAAACTTTGACTAAGAATTGTAGAGCTTTACCCTAATTAAAGGGAGCCCTTCCAGAAATTCTCAACGGCCCAAGTCAAGCTCAGGCCGAAGAGGGGGTTTGGAAATAGTTTTCAACCAGCAATAGACGCGCCTCGGTTAGAACCTCACTAGCTGCGTCATTGCCCCAAGCGCAAAGATAAGGTTTACAATAATCTTCTCAAGCTTTTATATCATAATGCAACTGATTTGGTTTGGATAACATCCTATGTGGGACGGTTTGTGCAGGGAGCCTTAGCACAGATTCAATCTCTATCTCTATCTCTATTTTTTTTTCTCTATAAAAGCATGAATATTTCTTAACTTTTTTGTTCGGATTAAAATACCCTTATTTATTTTAACTTGTAAAGTGATATTTAAATTAATGATAAATATGTAAAAGTAATTGAAGAGATATAATTAGATATGAAGTCTTATTATATTACTTTATCTCCTACATAAACTCCTAAAATTTACAAATTCTCTCTTACATCAATTTTTGTAATTTTAATCTTCTTCACTTATAATAGATAAAAACGAACCATTAAAAATCCTTTTATTTTAAATAGCCCCTAAAAAATATATAAAATTGTTATATTTTAGCATCAATATTTATTTAAGTAAGAAAATATTAATTTAAAGATTTAAAACAATATAAGTCATAAACACTCTAAATATAAAAATTTAAAATGAAATTATCTTAAATATCATGTTACAAAAGCAAAAAATTTGAATCACATCTTACTATGAGAGAATAAAAAATATCTATGACTTAGCTACTTTCGTAATTATACTTTGGCTAGAATAGAAAAAATATTCATCAATATCAAGACATGCATAACCTCAAAATTTCATGAAATTATTTTCGTGAAAAACGAGTGAAGTGGGTGGAAAATAGTAAAAAATCGATGAAATTTTTTACAATCGATAAAAAAACTATGAAATCATTGAAAACATGTGAAATTGATGAAAATTCGGGTGAAATTGGTGAATATTGACGAAGTTGGTGAAAATTTGGATAAAGATCGGTAATAAAGTGCCCCTGAAATCGATAAATACATGTGAAATCGATGAAATTAGGGTGTAATTCGTGAAAAATGACGAGACCGGTGAAATAACAACACAAAAGAATAGGTGAAATATGTGAAAACATAAATAAAGTCGGCGAAAACGTTTCAAATCAAAGAAATATTAGGGTAAAATTGGTGAAAAGAACATGTGAAATCAGTGATAAAAATGTGTGAAAAGGTGAAAACGGGTTAATTTGACAAAAACGTTTAAAAATGAGTTAATATGAAATCAGTAAAAAAAGAGTTTAACCAACAAAATAAGGTTAAACCGGTAGAAAAATGGTTTAAAACGGACAAAAATAAAAGGACAAAATTGTAAAAACATTGAAAATAAGTTATAACCGATAAAAAAATTGGTAAAACAGTTAAAAAATATTAAGCTGGTAAAAATAAATAAAAGCATCTAAAAATCAGGTTAAACCGGTGAAAAATAAATTAAACTAATGAATTAAATAGGTGAAAAATGGGTTAATTTGCTCTATTTTATGACATAATAAAATTAATTTTACTCTAATTTACAAAAAGTGCCGATGAAATTATCTAGACACGTACATCGTACGTGCAGTTTCCTAGTAAAAACAAATACTTTTGACATGTTTGATCATGTTTCCAATATTTTGCCATTGAAGGTTCTTTATTATTTATTTACCAAATAGTTTTTATAAGAAATGAGGGTTCTCAAATTATACATATCAGGTTGAGAAGTGATGTTAACAAGTGATGTTAACAAGTTATAAGAAATGAAGTTGAGAAGTGATGTTAACAAGTTACAACACCAGCTTCACGTTGCTTGTTTGAGTTCTAAGAGTATTTTGTTATAGCTTTTGTTTTGCTTCTTATCTAATTGACTATATTTTACTTTTGCATCCCTCTGATATTCAACAATGACAGATGATATAGCTACTTTTATATAGTTTCTACCAAAAAATGAACTTTCTGATTGAATACATCACAATATGTTGGATCTCGAATTAACTGGACAATTGTGCCAATAAAAAAAATAGCAATATGCTTCTTGAGAATACCAAAAATAATGTCTTTAACATCAGATGAATAACACCTTATGTTTTCAAGTTTTAAAAGTAAAATGGAAAGGGGGGCTCTAAATTTCTTTTGCAAAATAATCATTTCTAGATATCATTAACATTATGTTATTGTGTGCAATTTTTTCCTATTTGTCCATACCATTTACTTATTAGTTCAACTGAATATTCTGTTCAAATTACAAATATATTTATGTCATTTATCTAAGCTTTTGACTGAATTATTGGGCCTTACCCAAAGGAAAAGAACCCTCCCAAAAATAGTGTATGCTGCTTAAAATGTGGCAAACACACGGTATTCTTTAGTAAAAGGCGAAAGAATAGTTCGCTTTGTGCTCACCACGCAGCTCCATAATTATTTGATAGAATCTCAGTATTTAATTTATATTAAGACCTCTCCAGTCTCATTGTATATATCTCCAATGTGGGATAGGCTAACAGCTAAATGTGGCTGCCGTCCAATAGTACCCTTGTTCAGCACGTTGAACTGTGCTCTAGTCCCCACTGGTTACCTGTCTATGGAAGTTGCATATTTTGGGTCTATTTCAGATTCTATATGGAGATCATACAAAAGTAAATGACGAAGGGCAAAAGATTAACACCTAAAGAGAAGACGAGAAGAATAAAGGCAGAACTTTTTTCCGCACTTCATTCTTGTTGCTATTGTCTCTTTACACGAGGAAGTAAAAAATTGAGTTGACAGAGGGCATTAATTGATTTTTACAGCATTATGTAGAATGAAAAAGTCAAGTTATGTATCCATTTAAACACCATTGTATTTGTGTACTGTTTTTGAAGCATTTTATGTACATATCAGGAATCAAAGGCTATGCCTAATACAAAAATTAACAATGAACTAATTTGTTTTAGTTTTTCCGTGAGATTTCGAATAGTTAACAAAAGAAAAGATATATTAGACTAGAATTGGGTAGGGGCCGCGCGAACGCAGGCCCCCTCTACCACAAATTATGACGTAGGCTCGACCACTTGGGCCGACCTTAGGCGGGCACCCCTCCAAAGTGCAATGGAGGTTACAAACCTAGGCCATGGGCCTTATTGATCGCCCATCGACCCCGTCCAGGTAAGTATGGAGCTAGGTGTTCTTCCCTCTGTTTATATAGGCTGCTCCTGTGTTGTTTATAGGAGTTCTATTTGATGTGGGATTTGAGACTTTGCTGTCAAAAATGGATATGGTCTCTCAATTCTGTATACATGCACATATATTCTCATTCCCAGGCTGCCGAATCAACTTAGCCCAGCTCAGATCCTGTTTTACAAAAATAAAATATTTTGGAGTATTAAGATTTACATTAGTTTCTTACATTTAGAAGTGCAAAAGTGTTCAATAAATATTGACATACTTGTTTTCTGATCTATATGTTTAAGGTAGAAAAAATTAAGTTTTTTTAAGATTCAATTGTAATATATTTTTTGTGGTAATATTTAATTCTGAAAACCTTATTTCAACAAAAACAAATACTAAGTTGTATAGTGAATAAAGTTCCATAACTAATTTATGATGATAATTAAATTTTTAGTTTCAGAATATACATATATAGATATTATATAAGAATGAAAATTCATATGCTTTTACAGTTATGTTACAAAATGAGTATCACATTTTTCTTATAACTAGAAAAGTGCACATACGTTGTACGTGTCTAGTTTTAATTTCATGTGTATTTTTTGTAAATTAGAGTAAAATTAGCTATTTTTATGTCATAGAATATCATATATTTATGACTGGTCAATTTATTTTTGAAGAAATTTATTTTTATTAATTATTATTGGTTTATAAAAAAATGATGGTTTTGATAATGTCTGATTTAGTTATTATATCTTATAAAATTGACTCTAAAATAAGATCATAAGAATATTATTTAGTTCATTCCATCATAGTAGTTTTCATGTCAAGTTTATCCATTATTCACCGATGACACAGGTTTCATTCGTTTTTTCATAGATTTCACCCGAAGTTTTATCTATTTCACGAACATTTTTTCTTACTGGTTTCACCAGTTTTTCAACCAACTTCACCAGTGTTTATCAATTTCACCCGAAGCTTCATTGATTCATATATTTTCACTGTTTAAATATTTTTATCGATTTTTTTGCTTTTTAATCATTTATAACATTTTTCATTGTTTTCTCGTTTTTCTTCGATCTTTTTTCCAATTTAAACCATTTTCTTCCGATTTCACCTTATTTTGTCGGTTAAAGTTTAACTCGTTTTCTCCTATTTAACTGATTTCACATATTATTCACCTAAATTTTTCATTGATTAAACTTATTTTCACTGACTTCAAGCTTTTTTGACTGATTTTTTCCCTTTTTTTCACCCAAGCTTTCATCGATTCATATGTTCTCACTGTTTAAACTTTTTTTTACCAGTTTATTTTATTTTAGCAATTTATTCCTTTTTTTATCGGTTATAATATTTTTCATTGTTTTCTCATTTTTGGTTGATTTCTTTTGTTTTTTTCCTCAATATAAACCAATTTTCTACCGATTTCACCAATTAAACTCTTTTTTAACAGATTTCACTCGTTTTTACCATTTTAACCCATTTTTTTACCTATTTTTCATGCTTTTGAACTAATTTCAAATGTTATTCACCTTAATTTTTCATTGATTAAATATGTTCTTACCAACTTTACATTTTTGATTGATTTTACCTTTTTTTCAACGGCTTTACCCAATTTTACAGGATTTCACTGGTTTCATCATTTTTCTTAAAAATTCCATTCGAATTAATTTTCATCGGTTTCACATATTTTGACCAACTTTACCTTTATTTTAACTTTTACATGTTTTCATCCATTTTTCACAAACTATACCAGATTTTTATATTGATTTCCAATGTATTTAAGATTTTACATACCTTTTTTTCACCTGTTTAAAGTGCACATACGTTGTACGTGTCTATTTAATTTCAGTGGTATTTTGTTGTAAATTAACTCCATTATGTCATAAAATATTCCATATTAATGACTGATATTCAATTTATTAACTTCATCATGAGTATTTTTATCGATTTCTTTAGTTTTTTTCGGTTTAAACAATTTTTCTAATGGTTTGACTTTGTTTTTGTTGGTTGAACTTTTTTCATTTTATTAATTTCACTCATTTTAACCAATTTTCACATGTTTTCACCGACTTTAGCCTTTTTCAATGATTTTACCCGGTTTTCACATATTTCATCATTTTTAAGTAATTTCATCGATTCACCGATGTCATCCATTTTTTTCGCGAATTTCACTTGAATTTTCATTGATTTCACATGTATTTACCGAATTTTCAACTCAAATAGTTATACCTCTTCAATTACTTTTAAGTATATCTCAAATTATTTCACTTACCTTATCATTTGAAAGATATTTTTTTACCATTGTAAGCCATTTAACTTATTATATTAATTAGTTTAATTCAATTTTATGATTTTTACTTATTTTATATAGTTTTTTTTCTTATTTACTCGTTCTTGATCAATTATAACCTATTGTCCATTGTTTTTCATATTTTTCATCGATTTACTTTGTTTTCTGCTATTAAAAAAAAAAAGCTTTCTTACTAGTTTAGTTCACACTGTTTTTGCTAGTTAAATCTTTTTTTTTCTTTTTCTAATTTTACTTATTTTTATCACTTTAACTTTATATTTCACTGATTTCACATTTTTTTTTATCAATTTCACTTGACTTTTCATTGATTTCACATTATTCACATACTTTAACTTTTTTTCCAATGAATTAACCCATTCTTCATATATTTCACCCGTTTTTCACTTATTTCATCAATTTGTTTCCCATGTCTTCACAAATGTCGCCGGAATTTTCATCGATTTCACATGTATTTAACGATTTTACCGGCAATTTTTATAAACGATTTCACCCATTTTTTCACCTATTTCACCGGTGTTCATGAATTTCATTTAGATCAATTTCACATGTTTTCATCAATTACATAAAATTTATTTACAAATGTCGCCGGAATCTTCATCGATTTCACATGTATTTATCGATTTTACCGGCAATTTTTATAAACGATTTCACCCATTTTTTCACCTATTTCACCAGTGTTCATGAATTTCATTTAGATCAATTTCACATGTTTTCATCAATTACATAAAATTTATTTGATCGGTTTTATCAATTTTCATTGAATTTCATCTGTTTTCTCACTTATTTCGCACGTTTTTCTCGAAAGATCCATGAAAATCTGAGGTAATGTTTCTCATGTCCAATAAAGATTACGTAGTCCACTAAGTCATAAGCATTTTTGTTCATTCATAGGTAAGAGCAATTCTACTTTAACATATTTTATGATATTTAAGAGAATTTGATTTTTTTAAGGAGTGACGTATTGTACTAAATCTTTAGATGTAACAAATAATATTTTTTACATAACAACATATTGGTAATACATTTTAATAATTTTACAAATATACTTGAGCAACTATTTAAAAATATAGTATTTATTTTTATGTGCTATAGGAGAATAATAATGAAATTGTAAAAGTGATGTAAGAGTTCATTTCTTAATTATTGGAGTTAATATAGAAAATACCTATAATAAAACTTCATGTCTAATTTGAATATACATTTGTGTTTCTTCCATATTCATGTTGCTTGGTTAGGAGGAAAGGAAGTTACAAATTTTCTTAAAATATTTTCCTACTAAATTTTTTATGAGAAAATTTAAGGAAAATTCATGTCTAATTATATTTTATTAATATACTTAACAACTTGAATAAGGACATTTTTGTCTTCAAAAAAAAAGAAAAAAACTTAAAATATTCACACTTTTAGTATTATTAGTAATTAGTATTAGTAGGGGTTGTCTACAGTTCTTCGAGATCATTATTTGAGGAATCGTTTCATCCAATAAAAGTTTGACAAATGCTCATATGTACAACACCCCCAAATTTAGAATACTTAATTTAGAAATACTTTTTTACCCTTTTTATTAGTTATAGTATAACAAATTAATTTTTAATACCTTGTGCTATCACAAAAGAAATTTACCTTCTTCATCGCTAAATTTAAAACCTTTTTTTCAACTGTGCATCCTTTCTCCCAAATTCCAATTCTTTTTACCTGTCTCCTTCATCGACACCTATAGGTAAACTTCCAACACTGAAAATTACATTATGTTTGGGATTTGTGCTTGCATTTATATTAAGGTTTCAAAGCCATTAAAGGACTCTCCTCCAGTGAACAAATAATCCTACAAATTAAATTTTAATTCCTTCAACCATAAAGAAATTCTTCCCATCTTCATCAATGTTTCTCCTTCTCCCAATTATTGTCCGTCTGAATTCATTTGGCATCCCCGTTTCACTCAATTTTGCATCTATTGATTACATCTTCAATAATCGTAATTAAAATAATTCATTAAAGCTTCCTACCAAATCCTGACATCTACGATAATGTTTCTTAGTTAATTTAAAAATTCGACATGATAGAATTCTTGATCAAAATTTTCGTTGCACAAGTTTTGGTATTTTATTGGATAGGAATGTAGGAAAATCTCAGTACAGAATAAATATTCAAATATTCAAATATTCAATGCCAATTGCCAACATTAGTTTACCAATGAATTAAGTGGGGATTTTATACCTAATTTATAGGAATCTTTATACCTACTTTACTGAAAAAGAATGAATGAATTAGTGGCAAAATTTGTTTTGACAGTTTAAAAAGTTGATGAATTTGAGGCAAGGTAACACCTTCTCGGTAGAGGTAGAGGTCTGTAGCTGCTGCCTTTGGGCAAACAAAGAAGTTTCTTGATCCCAACCTCATTAGCTTCTCCGCCCATCTTCAATAACAGTACTTTGATTTGTTTTTTTTAATTAATTAATCCAGGGATGTAATGGTAATTTCATAGTGTACAAGGTTATTTACATAAAGTATGATATCACCTCCTATGTTATACATTAAGTTTTTTAATATATGACTATTGTACACTCTTGTACAATATTAAATGATCAAGATTGAAGACTATAAATCTTTAATGGCTTTGATTTTACATAAAACGATTCCTCAAGAATGACCTCGAGGAACCCTAGACAACCCCGTATTAGTATAGTATTAGTATTAGTATTAGTATTAGTATAGATATATAGAATTAGAAAACTATGCTCAATTCCGCATAGTTGTTATACAAATTCCACCATTAAATCAAGCTCCAATAACATTTAACGTTTGATAGCTTTAGAAATTTAGTTTGTATTTAAACTTTTTTTCGAATTTGACTGATGATCGAGTATATAAAAGTTCTTTAGAGCTCGATTTATTTTACTATTAAGATAAACATAGTCTCAAACTCAATATAAGAAAACGGAATTGAGCTTGAACAATAAAGTTATTAGTTCATTTGGTTACTTTACATCTTTAATTCTCTTATTAAACATTTATGTAGGGAACAAATATATCATTTATTAAATTAAAAAGAATAAACCACACACACTTATAAAAATTTATAAGAAAACGGAATTGAGCTTGAACAATAAAGTTATTAGTTCATTTGGTTACTTTACATCTTTAATTCTCTTATTAAACATTTATGTAGGGAACAAATATATCATTTATTAAATTAAAAAGAATAAATCACACACGCTTATAAAAATTTGGGTTATCTCTAGAGTTGGGCTCTAGGCCCAAGTTGCTTGGTCTTAGGACCGACCTTGAGTTCAGGTATAAATCTAAGATAATCATTTGTGTTGTGTAAAACTCGCATTGAATTATTTTGTGAAATTTTTATTTCAAAGAATTCTATGTCGACATGAAGCCCCATTATATACAAATTTTAAGCCTATTTTATATGGGTTGGGGATTTTGAATTAAGGAGTATTTATTAATAGAAGATAAATTTTATGCAAAAAATCTTATGAAGTAAACACATAAGAAAATCCTGCATTTTCTTTTGAAATCCATTTAACTTCACGTTTATCATTAAGAATTCATTTCATTAAAACGCTTATATATATAATTCAATTAATTTACTTAATTGAAGAATGAAAATTAATATTAGTAGTCAAAAATTAAACTAGAAAGACTCCCAAGTGGTCAGATACTTAAACTCCGCCTCTTACACTAAAAATGCGCCGTCCCTCCCCGCCGCCGCCGCAGCAGCTGCCGCAGCAACATCCATCCGATGCAGCCGCAGCTGAGCTCCAACTCCGTGAGGCGGAGGAGCGTCTGAAGGAGGCAATTGAGGAGCTTCAACGCCGACAGCAGGGGAATCTCCACCCTCCGTGCGATCACGGCGACTAATCATGCGTCGCAAATGCAGTCGGAAACCTATGCCAGAGCTTTATTCCATACGGTATTCGCGTCGGCATTGGAATTCTCATGCGCGCCTTCACATAGTCTCGACATATTTCATGTCCCAAGTTCAACATTAATATTGTATATTCTTAACTAGGCTAACACAAGATTGAACCAAATTTTCACACCTATGTCCACGTCAAGGAGAAGTAAATATTTCTTACATATATTGGGCAGGGGCCGCGCGAACGCAGGCCCCCTCTATCACAAATTATGACGTAGGCTCGACCACTTGGGCCGACCTTAGGCGGGCACCCCTCCTAAGTGCAATGGAGGTCACCAACCTAGGCCATGGGCTTTATTGATCGCCCATTGATCCCGTCCAGGTAAGTATGGAGCTGGGTGTACTTCCCTCTCTTAGTATTGGCAGATGACACATTGTTATAACTATTCTCATCTGATGTGGGATCTTGATTATCCAACAGTTACAGCCTCATTCAAAGCCTGAAATTACCTTACTGAAAATCTTGAATGTTGCGTTTTCATTGCCTTAACTGGAGTAAACAAAATATATTAAGAATGCACAGATGCTAACCATGATTTAAAAGCACAAGGTAGCTAAGAACTTTTGATTGTTCTGAGGTAAATTTCGGCAATAAGTTTAGGTACATCATCTAGAGATGGAACAATACAAGTAATTGATCATTCTTTTGACGATATATACTAATAGAACTTTAACAGATAATGTGTTGTGTGAGCGTATAAATATGGTGAGGTTTTTCAATTCAATCACATATCATAATATTCCTATAATTTTAAAGATCAGGAAAGAAATCATAAAAGCCCACAAATTAAGAAATGTGAGAATTATTAATGAAAAATTATACTAAGTCAACAATTGCCTGTTGGTTAGATTTATAATTTATTACTTCAGGTCATTAATTTAAAATTTCAACTCAGAATTGTAGAGCTTTACCCTAATTAAAGGGAGCTCTTCCAGAAATTCTCGACGGCCCAAGACAAGCTCAGGCCGAGGAGGGGGTTTGGAAATAGTTTTCAACCAGCAATAGACGCGCCTCGGTTAGAACCTCATTAGCTGCGTCATTGCCCCAAGCGCAAAGATGAGGTTTGAAATATGTGCCCACTCTTTTTATTCTAAATGAAATTGATGAGGTTTGAAGAAACTCCTATGTGGGATTATTTTTGTAGGTACAATGAAATCAGAAATTTGATATGTTTGATTTCACATTCGAAAATTATTCCTTACATTATTGCTATATATTGTTGTAATCGTCTACTCTAGTGTAATTTCAAAAAAGGATTCAACATTTTTTATGAAAACATTAGCAGCAATATATACTAAATTTAGTTAAAAAAAATTAACAACTTAAACACAGCATAAGCATACCAGATGACTTTAGTAATATATGGAAAGTTTAAAAGGGCATTTTGCTAAATGTTAATGGTGTTTTAAAGATAAGATCTAATTAGTTGATTCTTTCAAAAATAATAATACTTTTACAATAGGATTTACTCAAATCCGGAGGGGAAATTTTTCAAAATGGCATCTCCTTTTGCTTAATATTTTAACTGAATTGTCCTGGTCAAACCCAAGGGGGAAAAATGTTCGAAAAAGGGGTGTATGCCGCTTGAAATGAGGCAAACACGGTATTCTTTAGTGAAAAAAAAAGGTCACTAGTTTGATTTTTGTAATGGAGCACCATATTTCTTTCTTTACCATCCCAATATTTTCTTCCTACTCTTAATCTTTTGAGTCTCTTCTTTTTCATCAAATGGTTCATAGCTAATGTGGCTACCGGCACTTTTAACTTGTGCTCTATGCCCTGCGGGTGCCTATATCTAAAGATTACATATTCTATGTCTATTTCATATTCTATATCAAGATCAAGAAAAGGGTAAAATACCTCGGAATCCTGGTAACGTGGAGAAACTTTTTAATGAAAATTTTTTTTTCTTCTCAATCCCTTCTAGTTACTATTCTTTCTCTACGTCATTAAGTGATGAAGAAAAAAACCAAGTTGTCATGTAACATTTATTCCACTCTTATTTCTTCAAGAAGTGCTGTTTTTTATCATATCAGCCAAATTAAGGCTATGCAAAACAAACACTAAATCAAATTGGTGTCCAGATGCAGATTTTTAAACACGTATGAAGGAGATAATAATTTTCTTCCACATCTTGTTCCAATTGTATTTAAAGCACAGTCAAAACTTTCGACCAAAATTGGACACGGTTTATGCGAGCGCAAACCCCTTTACCATAAACTATTTAGTCAACCATAGGGAGAGGCCGACTTGTAAATCCAAAATCCATGTCATAGGAAAATATAGGACAGAAAAAGTATGATATTTATTTATTGCAAACAATTAACTGGTATATTTATTAGACTCAAGTTTCACAATTATGTATATACCTATAACAGAATTTTAGAATAGAATTGGGTAGGGGCCGCGCGAACGCAGGCCCCCTCTACCACAAATTATGACGTAGGCTCGACCACTTGAGTCGACCTTAGGCGGGCACCCCTCCTAAGTGCAATGGAGGTCACCAACCTAGGCCATGGGCCTTATTGATCGCCCATTGACCCCGTCCAGGTAAGTATGGAACTTAGTGTACTTCCCTTTGTTGATATAGGCTGCGTTGAGTTTGTTAATAGGAGTTTCATTTGATGTGGGATGAACTGTGCTTTGTGATGCCTACAATTCGAATATTCGATGGACTCTTAATTATCAATAGAAGATCTCCTTTAAGATCAAACAATTCCATCGACGTGAGTATGATTTTGTAACAGAATATCAAATTTGGCCGGCCAACTATATCAACTTATCAACTTCATAATCTCCATTTCATGTTTAACATACTTTACTTCAAAAAGCAGCTTCAAATGTCATCGCCCTTTGGCAATATCTTTAATGTCATTTGCATTCAATATAAATGATTTAAACCAACCTTGTGATATAATTAAATTTTCTTCCCAAGCTCAAAACAAATTAACAAATTGCTTTCCAATCTTTACAATAAGTTGGATCTCGAATTAACTAGATAATTGTGCCAATTAAAAAAATTAGCAATTTATTTCTTCAGAATATCAAAAATAGTTTTTTTTACCTGACATCAAATGAGTAGCACCTTATGCTTTCATGCTCAAAAAGTATTTTAAAGGGAAGAGCTCTAATTTCGTCCTACAAATAACCATTATCAAATTGCTATTAAGGGTATGTCTGTTAGTAGTCAATGCCAGTCTTCCTACTTATATTCATAATTTTCTAGATATCTTTGAGTGAATTAAATGAAATACTACTTCAAAGACAATTATTTTTTATTTCAATTAACTCAAATTATAAGAAGAATCTTTTTTCAATTACATCTATATATATCTAATATTTGACTGAATTGTTGGGGCCTTAACCAAAGGAAAAGAACCCTCCAAAAATTAGTGTATGCTGCTTAAATTGCGGCGAACACACGTTATTCTTTAGTAAAAGGCGAAAGAATAGTTCGCTTTGTGCTCACCACACAGCTCCATAGGTTTCAATAGGATCTCAGCATTTGATTTATATTCCAGACTGTTCAATCTCATTGCATATATCTTCCGTGTGGGATAATAATAGGCTAGCAGCTATTATTATCTGGCTGCCGTCTAATAGTTCCCTTGTTCAGCATGATGTTGAATACGGGTTACGAAGGTTGCATATAATGGTTATTGGTCTATTTCAGATTCTATATTGAGATCAAACTATGTTGAATACCTTAATGTCTCTTTAATGGCAAAAGATTAATACATAAAGAGAACATGAAGATAAAAACTAAAATAAAAAAGGGCAGGATTTTTCCTCACTTCATTTTAGTTGCTATTAATTGTTTACGTGATGAAGTGAAAAACTAATTAGTTGACATGGGACTTGTATTCGTAGTACGAAATAGTCATGCTTTGTATCTAAAACCATTTACTCATCCATATATTGTTTTAGAAGAATTTTTTATCATATAAGCAACCATTATTACACAACAATGAATTAGTTTGTAGTCCCTTCTCCAAATATAAATAAAACTTGATTAAGAATTGTAGAGCTTTACCCTAATTAAAGGGAGCCCTTCCAGAAATTCTCAACGGCCCAAGTCAAGCTCAGGCCGAAGAGGAGGTTTGGAAATAGTTTTCAACCAGCAATAGACGCGCCTCGGTTAGAACCTCACTAGCTGCGTCATTGCCCCAAGCGCAAAGATAAAGTTTACAAAAATCTTTTCACGGTTTTATATCATAATGCAACTGATTTGGTTTGCATAATATCCTATGTGGGACGGTTTGTGCAGGTAGCCTTAGCACAGATTCAATAAAAACAAACACTTTTGATATGTTTGATCATGTTTACAATATTTTGCCAGTGAAGGTTCTTTATTAATTATTTACCAAATAGTTTTTATAAGAAATGAGGGTTCTCAAATTATACATGACATGAAGTTGAGAAGTGATGTAACAAGTTACAACACCAACTTCACGTTGCTTGTTTGAGTTCTAAGAGTATTTTATTATAGCATTTGTTTTGCTTCTTATCTAATTGACTATATTTTACTTTTCCATCCCTCTGATATTCCAACAATGACATATGATATAGCTACTCTTATATAGTTTCTACCAAAGACAGAACTTTCTGATTGAATACATCACAATATGTTGGATCTCGAATTATCTGGACAATTGTGCCAATAAAAAAAAATAGCAATATGCTTCTTGAGAATACCAAAAATAATGTCTTTAACATCAAATGAATAACACCTTATGTTTTCAGGTTTTAAAAGTAAAATGGAAAAGGGGGCTAAATTTCGATTTCTAGATGTCATTAACATTATGTTATTGTGCAATTTTTTCCTATTTGTCAGGGCCATTTACTTATTAGTTCAACTGAATATTCTGTTCAAAATATCAACATATTTATGTCATTTATCTAAGCTTTTGACTGAATTATTGGGGCCTTATCCAAAGGAAAAGAACCCTCCAAAAAATAGTGTATGCTGCTTAATTTGTGGCGAACACACGGTATTCTTTAGTAAAAGGCGAAAGAATAGTTCGCTTTGTGCTCACCACACAGCTCCATAATTATTTGACAGAATCTCAGTATTTAATTTATATTAAGACCTCTCCAATCTCATTGTATATATCTTCAATGTGGGATATGCTAACAGCTAAATGTAGCTGCCGTCTAATAGTAGTTCAGCACATTGAACTGTGCTCTAGTCCCAATGGTTACCTGTATATGGAAGTTGCATATTATGGGTCTATTTCAGATTCTATATAGAGATCAAACAAAAGTAAATGACTAAGGGAAAAAGATTAATACCTAAGAGAAGACGCAGAAGAAAAAAGGCAGGATTTTTTGCTCACTTCATTCTAGTTGCTATTGTCTCTTACATGAAGAAGTAAAAAACTGAGTTGACATAGGACATTATTAGAATTTCACAGCATCATGTACAATGAAAAAGTCAAAGTTATGTATCCATTTAAACATCATTGTATTAGTGTACTGTTTTTGAAGCATTTTCTCTAAATATAGGAGTCAAAGGCTTTGCTAATACAAATTAAAAATGAAATAGTCTGTTTTTGTTTTTCCATAAAAAATTAATTAGTTTGTTCGTTGAGTTGTAAGAATCCAAATAGTTTACATAAGAAAAGAAAAGACATTTTAAACTAGAATTGGGTAGGGGCCGCGCGAACGCAGGCCCCCTCTACCATAAATTATGACATAGGCTCGACCACTTGAGCCGACCTTAGGCAGGCACCCCTCCTATGTGCAATGGAGGTCACCAACCTAGGCCATAGGCCTTATTGATCGCCCATTGACCTCGTCCAGGTAAGTATGTAGCAGGGTGTACTTCCTTCTGTTGATATAGGCTGTTCGCATGTAGTTTTTATGAGTTTCACATGATGTGGGATTTGACACGCTCCAATAATTCAACCACTTTGCTTTTCTGCTGGAATTAAATCGTGTCTGTAAGAAAATAAATTCAATCCAAGATTAAAAGATTTTCTTAGTCATCACACTTCAAAATCAAGAGAAACTCAAGATTGTTACATGTGTATATCAAGTTCTTAATCTCATTTTCTTATAGAAGTGTTGAGGTTAGCAAACAATGCAGTCCAAGTACACTGTTCACACATTGTTTGTTTGAAAGTCCTCTTTTAAAATAGGACATCTTTAACTTACGAGGTGAAATTTTAATGGAAATCAGCTTTTCAGAAGAGGAGGTTCTTTATATTAATTTACTGTTGTTAAAGTTTCTCAAAATCCACAGGTTCAAAAATGAAGCAATAGAGAAAAATATCAATTCTAGTATTGAAACTTTTTACGTCACAAATGCTGCAAAAATAAAAATTCCAAAGTATGTTTACAACAACAAACTTTATTAAAATATTTAAACTTTATTGTTGGGGCTTTGTCCAAAAGGAAAATAACCCTCCAAAAATTAAGGAATGCTCCTTGAATTGCAACGAGCACACGGTATTCTTTAGTAAAAGGCGAAAGAATAGTTCGCTTTGTGCTCACAGCACAGCTCCATGAATCTACAAGTCATTTACACTCTACTTTTTCTATGATGAGCTCTACAATCTCACTGTGTTCTTTTTCCTATGTGGAAATTATAACTCAAGTAACTTACTAGTTCGGCCACTATACACTGTCACACTTGTTGTATTGTGAATTATTAGCCCTGCGGAATAACCATCCAAATTTGGGTCTTTCCAGATTCTCTCGAGCCATGTTATGTCGTATAATATTAGATTTCATTTACAAAAATTGAGATTTGCTGGTTGAATTACCAAAAGAAAACAAAATAATAAGATAACCGAGTGTATTAAAGCATCTAGTATATTTTTTTTATTCTATATCAGCTAGTAACCACTTTTCTTTTTAATTTACAATCATTCTTACTAGAAATAATAATTCCGGAGTTTGTAGAAACAATGGTAGAACATATACACGATAGGTAATTCTACAACAAATGATGGTGAGAAATAATTCATATAGAAATTGGAATAAATGAAAAACGGATAGCTAAAATGTTGTTTCTGACAAAGCATTGATGCAACTAGTAGTAGTATTAATATTTACTACTCTTATAACTACTCATGTTGACTATATTTAGGCCCCGTTTGCTTGCCAAGATTAGACAAGATTAGGGGCCTGGATTGTGACGTGGCATGTTTAATTGGGAGTTTGGTTGCCCAGATTAAAAAGGTGGGCTGCCCGGGATTAAGGTGCCACATCAGCTTAATCCCACCGTTCTAGTCCTACCTCCGACCCTGGGATTGAAATTAGTGGGGGATGACAATTTTTTTATAACCTTCTTGTCCTTGTACTTTCATTGTATTTACATTAATTGTCCTTTCCTTAATTAAAATATATCAAACCCATTTCCTTCTCCACTTTCTTTCTTCACGGCCCAGGTGAGATTTCTTCTACCTTTTTTTTTTTCTTTTTAAATTCAGTTCTTTAATAAAGCATGAAAATTTGATGTTTTATTAATCACCACTCTTCCCTTTCTCCTTTTTCTTTGTAGTTGAAGAATTTCATATCATTTTGAAGATGATATCAATCTAAGGTAAGAACCCTAATTTTTTTTGCAAATGTTGAAATTTTGTAAAATGTATGCTTCATTCGTGGTCCTTGAGCTAAAATTGTTGATGGAAAAAAAATTCCCAAGTTTGGATTGAGGCAGCATGCCGCGATAATGGAAGAGGAAGAGAGGAGTGTGCTTCAATGTTTTTACGTTGGGGAAGAAGATACAATTAATCAACTTTGAAGGGCAAATTCGTCATTTTCAGTAAAATGGGCTATTTAATGGGTTGAGGACCATTTCTTAGTCATGGCCCAAAAAAATTAACCAAACACCGGATTATAACTTAAATCCAATCTAAGATAAAAAAAATAGTCTCATGGGCCTGATAGACTGCCCAATCCAGTGTAATCTAGTCTTGGCAACCAAACGAGCCCTTACTTGATTGATAAAATTAAATTTAAATTAGACGAATGAAACCTTGTACTGGAATTGGGCAGGGGCCGCGCGAACGCAGGCCCTCTCTACCACAAATTATGACGTAGGCTCAACCACTTGAGCCGACCTTAGGCGGGCACCCCTCCAAAGTGCAATGGAGGTTACCAACCTAGGCCATGGGCCTTATTGATCGCCCATTGACCCCGTCCAGGTAAGTATGTAGCCCAATTTACTTCCCTCTGTTGATATTGGCTCCCCTCTTGTTGTTTTTATAAGTTTTGATCGATGTGGGATTAAAGATATTTCTTTGGTTTGTTTTGCCAATATGAATGAACTACTTAAGATTTTGAGGTTAGCAATTTCCAAGTAGCAGATTCTAAGGTCTATGGAATTTATTTACCATTATTAATTTATAAAGCATGTATAAAATGTACCATATTAGCAGTAGAACTCAGATGCTCTATCAACTAATTAAGTAATCAAAATTCAAAATCATCCCTCAAACTAACATTAAAATGAAAAAATTAGACATTGTTGGGTGATTTCTCTACTAAACTAAGAAAAACATTAAGCATTAAATGCCCTTCATATTTTTATGGACCATTTTCAGTACTCGGAATAAATTATAAGACATAATATAAATGAATCATATACAACAATTTATCCACTAGTGTGAAAAGGAAAACAGTTATGGATATATATATATATATATATATGGAGGATTTTTTTCAAGTAACTCCTTGTGATAAGTTTAATGGATAATTTATCTCCCTGTGAACTAAAAATAGGCATTTAACTCCCTGTGAAATGAAATATGAGCAATTTACATCCTTGTGATATAAAAATAGGTAATTTACCTCCTTGTGATATAAAAATAGGCAATTTATCTCCCTATGAAATGAAGTAATGAGCAATTTAACTCGCTAATCTCTGTGATATGAATTAATGAGCAATTTAGAGGGAGACAATGTGCTTATTTCATAAAAATAGTATTTTGCCCTTTTTCTTATCATAAAGAGTTAAATTGCCTATTTAGGATATAACTGATAGATAGATATTTTGCTCTTTTATTTATTATAGGGAGTTAAATTGCATATTTAAAAGAATATAGGATATTAAAGGGAGGAGCTCTAAATTTCGGTCTAAAAATAACCATTACCGAATTTCTATGAAGGGTCTGGTCTGCAAGCTGGTAGTCAATGGCAGAAAAGTTTTTCAAATTTTTGGTGAAAACTTATTTAAACACACATAGACAAGTTAATTGCTAGATGTCTTCCTATTTATATAGATAGTTTTCTAGATATCTTTGAGTGAAAGAAAAAAAATATTATATTATATTTTCAGAGGCAGTTATTTATAAGTTCAAGTTCAATTAACTCTAGTTCTTTGAAGATTTTTTAAAATTACTTTACATTGTATAAATATTTGACTGAATTGTTGGGGCCTTATCCAATGGAAAAAGACCCTCCAAAAAATAGTGTATGCTGCTTAATTTGTGGCGAACACACGGTATTCTTTAGTAAAAGGCGAAAGAATAGTTCGCTTTGTGCTCACCACACAGCTCCATAAGTTTCAATTGGATCGCAGCATTTAATTTATATTCCAAACAGTTCAATCTCATTGTATATATCTTCAGTGTGGGATAATCTGGTTGCCATCTATTCCACTATATCTTTGATTTTTGCAACATCATGTTGTAGTACGGAATAGTCATGTTTTGTATCCAAAAGCATTTACACACCATTCATGTATTGTTTTTTAAGCATTTTCTCCTTATATCAGCAGCCATTAGTCACGCAAATACAAAAGTTAACATGAACAATGAATTAGTTTGTAGAGATACAGGATTCCAAAATAGTGTATAATATCATGGATCAAAAAAAATTTCAAGTGAAGTTTTGATCGATCAAATATTGGAAACTTTTCGAAAATGTTTTGAAATACTAATGAAACATTGTAATAAAAATTACTAAATTAAGAAAAATAAGAGTCACAAATAAATAAAGAGTTTCGAAATTACATCTTGATTTCTTTGTTTAATTCAAAAACAAAAACAAAAATCAATGTTTTTGACGGAAAAGATGGAAATTTTAATCCATAATATAAAAGAAATTAGAATATCTTATACTAGAATTGGGAGTGTATATATAAAAGAAATTATGATGTAGGCTCGGCCACTTGGGGCGACCTTAGACTGGAGCACCTCCTAAGTGCAATGGCAGAGTCACCAACCTAGGCCATGTTAGCTCCATTTGTTGATGATATAGGCTGCTTGCGTTAGAAGGTTCATTTGATGTTGGAATACTCGTTTGCTTTGTGCTGCCAATAAACCGAGGGACTCTCAATAATGGACTTTTAATTAGTTTTATATCCAATATTTCAAGTAAGAATTGTAGAGCTTTACCCTAATTAAAGGGAGCTCTTCCAGAAATTCTCGACGGCCCAAGACAAGCTCAGGCCGAGGAGGGGGTTTGGAAATAGTTTTCAACCAGCAATAGACGCGCCTCGGTTAGAACCTCATTAGCTGCGTCATTGCCCCAAGCGCAAAGATAGGTTCCAAATCAGCTTCCCAGCGTTTTTATATCAAAATGAATCTGATGTGGTTTGGAAAATCTCCTATGTGGGATGGTTTGTACAGGGAGCCAATGAACAGATTCAATAAGAACAAACAATTATGTTTTCATGTTTCCAATATTTAGCCGATTAAGGTTCTGTGTTTTAGTTATTTACTGTATAGTTTTCAAAAGAAAGGAGGAGTTCTCAAATTATTCATGACATGAAGTTGAGAAGTAATGACAGATGATCAAATACATCACATAACTTCAGATTATGTTTCTTGAGAATATGAACAATAATTCTTATTTACCTACATCAAATGAATAGCACTTTATGCTTTCATGCTTATATCAATCTGGGGGGTTTAAATTTCGTTGTAAAATAACCATTACTGAATTGCTATAACGGGTCAGGTCTGTTAATATCTCAAATTCCAGAAAAGTTTCTCATAATGAAGGAAATAATATGATAGTGAGATATTGTCTTTCAAATTTTCGAAGAGATATATTAATTATTAGTTCAATAAACTTCATTCTTAGAAGATATTTCCTCAAATTTCATCTATATATGTTAAACATTTTGACTAAATAGTTGTGGCTTATCCATAGGAAAAGAACCCTCCAAAAAATAGTATATGCTGCTTAAAATGTGGCGAACACACGGTATTCTTTAGTAAAAGGCGAAAAAATAATTCGCTTTGTGTTCACCACGCAGCTCCATAATTTTTTGACAGAATCTCATTATGTAATTTATATTAAGAACACTCCAATCTCATTGTATATATCTTCAATGTGGGATAGGCTGGCAGCTAATGTAGTTGTCATCGAACTGTGTTCTACGCCCTACAGGTTATCCATATATGAAAGTCGCATATGATGGGTCTATTTCAGATTCTTTATGGAGATCAAACAAAAGTAAACGACTAAAGGCAAAAGATTAATACCTAAAGAGAAGACGAAGAAGAAAAAAGTCAGGATTTTCCCCTCTATTCTAGTTGCTATTGTCTCTTTACATATGAAGTAAAAAACTGAGTTGACATGGGACATTCTTCGATTTTCACAGCATCACGTTGTAGTATATATGAAATAGTCAAGTTTTATTTATAAGCGTCTAGGACATATATCAGAAGCCAAAAGATATGCTTAATACATATACTTGATAACAAGGTAAAATTGCAGATAACGTCTCAAACTAATTACTGATTTTAGATTTTCATCCCGAACTATTTAACTTGGCGAATTTCGTCCCGTTTTAATATTTTTTTGGAATATCGTCCCAAACTAATTACTAATTTTGATTTTTCGTCCCAAACTATATCAACTCGCCAAATTTCGTCCCATAATTTACCATTTTGTATGAATTTAGTCCCAAATTTAAATTTCTAATTTAATGAAAATGACGTTCAATCTTGTAATTAATTTGGGACGAACTCTGCAATATTATATAATTATTCATGTTAAAATTTACCATGTCATGACACTTAAGCAACCGTGTGATAATTCATCGGCAAATGCGCAATTTCGTCTTATAATATGGTGGGAAGATATTCCAAAAAAATATTAAATTACGAGACGAAATTCGACAAATTAAATAGTTGGGAACGAAAAATCCAAAATCAGTGATTAATTTGGTTGCAATTTTGCCTAATAATAATGAATGAGTTTGTTATGTTTTTCCATTAAAAAAAAATGAAGTAGTTTAAACAAGTAATAGACAGAAGAAATAGATATCTTAGACTAGAATTGGGCAGGGGCCGCGCGAACGCAGGCCCCCTCTACCACAAATTATGACGTAGGCTCGACCACTTGGGCCGACCTTAGGCGGGCACCCCTCCAAAGTGCAATGGAGGTTACCAACCTAGGCCATGGGCCTTATTGATCGCCCATTGACCCCGTCCAGGTAAGTATGGAGCGAGGTGTTCTTCCCTCTGTTTATATAGGCTGCTCGTGTGTTGTTTATAGGAGTTCTATTTGATGTGGGATTTGAGACTTTGCTGTCAAAAATGGATATGGTCTCTCAATTCTGAATACATGCACATATATTCTCATTCCCAGGCTACCGAATCTACTTTAGCCCAGCTCAGACCCTGTTTTACAAAAATAGAATATTGTGTAGTATTAAGATTTACATTCGTTTCTTACTTTTAGAAGTGCAAAAGTATTCAATAAATATTGACATACTTGTTTTCTGATATATATGTTTAAGGTAAATAAAATAAAATTAAGTTTTTTAGATTCAATTGTAATATATTTTTTATGGTAATATTTAATTGTGAAAACCTTTTTTCAACTAAAACAAATAATACGAGTATAGTGAATAAATTCTATAACTAATTTATGTTGATAATTAATAAAATTTATTTTCAGAATAAATAAATAGATATAATATAAGAATCAAAATTCATATGCTTTGACAGTCATGTTACAAAATGAGTATCACATTTTTATTATAATATATAGAATTAGAAAACTAAGCTCAATTCCGCATGCTTGTTATACAAATTCCTAGGGGTGTTCAACGAAACCGCTAAATCGCCCCAACCGATCAACCCAATCCAAACCCATGGATCAAAATTTCCTATTTTTCCTAGGAAAAATCCGAAACGTTTCAGTTTTTCAAGGAACCGAAACGATTCCTTAATGTATTTTCGAAATTACAAGGTTTCCTTTGAAACCCACAATTTTTCCGAGTTTTCCACCGAAACTATGGAAACTTGCAAAGTTTCCTTCAATTTCCGAAAATAGTCGTTGCCTTCTTTGTAAAAAAAAGTTCCAATTTTTTTTTAAATCCAGAATTTTGGAAGAAATCTCTTGAAAGAAGGAAAATATATCTCAAAAATATTGACTTACCTACAATTTTTCGAAATTATGCCTTCCAAATCTTCAATACAAAGTCCAGCAATCTCAAACCTCTCCATCCCTAATACACGAGTTATCTCAAACCTCTTCATCCCTAATTTTATTTTTGAACTATTAGTACTTTAATATCATGAACTTTAATTAAGCTATGTTTTAATTCTATATTAACTTTTGTTAGTTTTTGAGGTACGGTTATTTTGATTATAGTTTATAGATTTCATCTAGGATATTCCACTATCTTTTCATTGTTTAGTTGTGATGCAACTTTTTTAATTATTAACAAGCACCCATTCTTGTTTGGTAATGCTGGTTTGCAAGATTTGAAAAGGACATTACTAATAATTGTTTGCATTCATTTTACACTTATATTTCAAGTTAAATTATGCTTTAGAAATAAGAACATGATTTTTATGTATTTTTTTATAACTATTTGTGTGTTTCCAGGTTTTTGTAATTTTTCCTAGAGTTTCCGCAACGTTTCCGAAACGTTTCCAATTTTTGGATACCCGAAACTTACCTACGAAACGAAACTTTGATCCATGTCCAAACCGACCGCAATTTTACGGGTTGAAGGTTTGATGGGTTGATCTTAGACATCATGAAAAAAAGACCGCAATTTTCGATCGAGTTTAGTTTTATACTTTTTTAGAACGCATAACCGCATTCGACCACACTTTATATAAATGATGATGTATATATGTTTTATTTTATTATTTAATTTAGTCCTAAATTTAAGAAAATGAGAAATATTATATAAGTATACACTTTAACAAATTGGTTGTGTTCCACAACCCAAACCCCAATTATATTAGATAAACCCTACAATCTTACGTAAATCTCCAATTTTAAGTGTTAAAAAGATAAAAAAAAAAAAAAAAAAAAAATAGATCCAAAACTAGAACAAATTAGTTAAAAAATATTCTGCAAAAAACAAAAAGTAATGCAAAAAAAAATATATCAATCAAACTCTTCATTGGCCATTAACCACCTACACCAAGTTCGAATATAAAGATATTCTCTCTTTTGTTTATTCTTTGGGAACAATTTTGATTTTTGTGTAATGAAAACTTGTTAATTTAGTGTTCGGATTTGTTTTTAGCTTTCATTAAATTATATATTCATTGAAAATTATATTTTAATTGATATTTTACATCATCTCGATTATATTATCTATGAAAGTTTACTAAATTTATTAATAAAAACAAAAAATTGTAATTAACTTGTGCATTTATATTTAACTCATCAAATAATAAAAATACAATAAAGTTGATGATAATTGAGACCGCAAAACCTGCCCCAAACCGCCCCAACCCAAATGAACCGCATAGTGCAATCTCAAGACTTATTGGGTTGAGTTTGGACTAGAGGACTTGTTGGGTTGAGTTTGGACTAGAGATTTCAAAACCCGCAAATATTGAGTTGGGTATTGATGTGGATATATAAATCATAAGGGTATTTTAGTAATTATCAAATTCCTGATTATTAAAATACTTAAACAAGAATTACATTTATGACGTTCATTAAAATGACCATCCTACCCCTAGTTAATTTTGGGCTTAGTGGGAGACTTTTCCTCTCCACCTAATTGATGGTGGACTTCTCATCTCCCCCATTTAATATGTGACTCTTCACCTCCTCACTTTCACCTATAAATACTACCCTCATTTTCATTTGGAAGACAAGTTGTCAGAAGTGTGAAGACTAGTTGAATAGTTTCCTCAATGTTCGTCCTGTGACGTCAGAACGAGAGGGGAAAACGATCAAGATAGGAGAAGGTCTTCTCGAAGATACCCCTGAACATTTTTACACAACATCATAATTGGCGCCGTCTGTGGGAAATTTCTGATAGGCACGTTGAGATGGCGGACGAGAATGAGGAAAACCGATGGATGGAAAAACCCGAGGGACCACTTGAAGGAGGTGAAGACGTGGTGGAAGGCGCACCAGATCCAGCCCCTGTAGCACCCACAATTCAAATGACTCAGGAGAGGCTCGATGCAATGGCAACAACGGTTGTCGCACGATCAGTCGCATAGTGTGGCTGAGCAACGACGGACGCGCATTTCACCCGTATTCCATCACAGGGAATCAGGAGCAGCAACCAGGGAAGAACAAAGGTTGTTCTTTCAGGAGGGGAGGTGAAGTCAAATTTAGAGAAGGTGCAATGAGTAATCCAACTAGAGGAAGCACAAACATAAATATAGCTAGAGAAGGCACAATGAGCAATCCAACTGGAGGAGGCACAAAAGTCAATCCAGCTGGAGAAGGTGCACAAGGCAATCCAACTGGAGGAGGCGCATCAGGCAATTCGACTGTAGAAGGAGGCGCAAAAACTCAGATGCCTGATCCTGAAGCAACACCTGATGCGTCAAAAATTGAAGCAGTGCTTGATGCGCTAAAAACTGAAGCAGCTCCTGAGGCGTCAAAAATTAAATCAGCCCCTGATGTTTCAAAAGCTGAAACAGCGCCTGAGGAGCCGAAAAATTAAGCAGCGTCTGTTGTGTCAAAAACTGAAGCAGCGCCTGAGGTGCCGAAAAATTAAGCAGTGTCTAATACGCCAAAAAAAGAAGCAGTGCCTGAGGTGCCGGAAAAAAAAAAAAAGTAGCGCATGATTCGCCAAAAGCTGAAGCAGCGCCTGAGGCATAAAAAATTGAAGCAGTGTCTGGTGTGACAAAAATTGAAGTAGGGTCTGATGCCAAAAATTGAAGCAGCGCCTGAGGCGCAGAAAAATAAAACATCGCCTGATGCGTCAAAAAGTGAAGAGGTGTCTGATGCGCAAGCACCAAACTTTGAAGCAACACCTGAGGCGCCATCCATAGCACCCACAATTCAAAGGACTCAAGAGATGATGGATGTAAGGGCAGCAACGATAGCCGCACGAGCAGTCACAAAATATGTGGTTGAGCAGCAACAAGTGCATGCTTCACCCATGTTCCCTCACTGGGCATCATGAGCAGCAGCGAGAGAAGAACAAAGACCGAGGGAAAAACAAAGTCCAGGGCAACCTTGGGATGATGAAAAAGTTAATAGTAAGGATCCAGCAAGAGAAGTAAGAGAACCATATGCAACCATAATCCTAACGAAAAGAAGTCAATTTGCACCAACAGTGCTTTCAGAAACCTTACCACAAGGGTTCAGGGTCCCAAGCTTCACAAAGTGCGATGGAATGGGAGATCCCAGGAGCATCCAGATAAATTTGAGGCCAAGACGGACATATATGCAATGAGTGATGCAGCCACCTACAAAAATTTTCGCACAACTTCAGCGAAGATTGCCCTCACATGGTTTAACCAGCTACTCACGGGCGCAATTACTAACTTTGAGCAAATGAGTAAACGCTCCTTTCATCAATTCTCCATGAACATGAAGACACAAAAAACCACAATGCATTTGTTCATCGTGACGCAAAGATCAGAAGAACCACTAAGAGAATATATACAACACTTTACTAATGCAGTTCTGGAAGTACCTCAAGTAGATCCAGAGCTCCTCACAAGTATACTCCAGCAAACACTGCTAGATGAATGCCTGAAGGGGTCTTTGGCAGGAAAACCCCCAACGACTCTTGAACACTCTTAGCAAGACCAAAGAAGTTCATCAAGAGTGGTTCGGTGCAAGGAAGACATGATGACAGTTTGCTCGGAGCAGGCATTATCAACGTGATATATAGAGGAACAGCTGAAGGAGATTCAGCAAGTGCTAGAAAAGCTTTGTTGAGTTCAGGAAAACCATTTCCAGAACTCCCACTATAAGCGGAGCAGCATATTCAACAAGCTGAGAAGAACATCGATTCTATCACATTTAATGATAAAGATTCAACAAAGGGGCAATTACCTACCCTGAATGACGCCCTCGTGATCTCCGCTATTCTTGCAAATTATTATGTGAAGGAAATATTGATTGATACCGGAAGCTCAGTAGATATAATCTTTTACAATGCATTCAAGCAGCTGAATATTGACACTGCCGAATTCAACAAAGTTAACAATGCACTATCAGGATTCACAGGATAAACACTAGGAGCATTAGGAGAAGTTGTGTTGTCCATCTCATTGGGAAAACTGTCCGAGAAAGGCTACAAGAATTGTGAAATTCCTGGTGGTTAAGGCACCCTCCGCTTATAACATGATATTGTGAAGACCCAGTTTTAAACCTTTTCAAGGCTCTATCTCCACATACTATATGAAGATGAAATTTTCCACAACGAACAAAGTGGAAGAAGTGATGTTGGATCATATAATATCTCAAGAACATCATACCAATATCCTAGAGAATTTTGGTAGATCTCAATCAAATCCTATTGTGAATCAATTAATAAGTGAAAATACAATTATCAAAAAGAGAAGGTCAAGAAAAGAAAATCAGAGGATCTACAGGTGGAGGCAGTGAAAAGAAAATTATTATGCTACATAATCGCTAAGATTTAACTATAAAAGTTGTCATTACCATGTACCGATCAATGAAAGTTTAATGAGATATGCTGGCGGATCCTATTTTTCCACATAAGAATGTACCTGATTTTGTCTGCCCCTTTGAAGAAAAATAAAAAAGAGTCAGATTTTCAATATTTGATATATCAAAAGAGAAGAACTACACCTCTAAAAAGGGGTCAGATTAAAAAAAGTCCCATTAAAAGGGCATTACACCTCTAAAAAGGGGTCAGATTAAAAAAGTCCCAATAAAAGGGCATTACACCTCTAAAAGGGGTCAGATTAAAAAAGTCCCAATAAAAGGGCATTACACCTCTAAAAAGGGGTCAGATTAAAAAAGTCCCAATAAAAGGGCATTACACCTCTAAAAGGGGTCAGATTAAAAAAGTCCCAATAAAAGGGCATCACATCTCTAAAAAGGGGTCAGATTAAGAAGGTCCCAATAAAAGGGCATCACACCTCTAAAAGGGGTCAGATTAAAAAAGTCTCAATAAAGAGCATTACACCTCTATAAGGGTCAGATTAAAGAAGTCTCAATAAAGAGCATTACACCTCTAAAAGGGGACATATTAAAGAAGTCTCGATAAAAGAGAATTACACCTCTAAAAGGGGTCAGAATGAAGAAACACCTTCATACCGAAGGTGGAATAAACAACTCTTCAAAGGAGCATCACACCTCTAAAAGAGGTCAAACAAAAATGCTTTCATAGCGAAGACAAAAAGAAACCCTCCAAAAGTGTTACACCTCTAAAAGGGGTCAAAAAGAAACTCTCCAAAAGTGTAACACCTCTTAAAAGGAACAAACAAAAACTCTTTCATTTTGAAGGCATAATAATTCTTCTACAATGACAAGATGTTGTACAAACAACTCTAATGGAAATGCAATGATATACACATATGAAGGTGAAATATTACAAGTCCAAAAGCAACTGAGATCAATCACAAGTTACTAACCATACATCAAAGAAAATAATCAAAACAAAAATAAAAACCAAGGTACATATAGAAAAACCCATTCCCGAAATCCAAGTACTTATTCGAGAAATATTTTGTCGAGCCTAGGCAAGAAAGCCTCGGTCGATCTACTGTCGAGGCAAGAACGCTTCGACAGAACTTCTGCCCAGACAAAAACTCCTCAGCAGAACTCCTGCCGAGGTAAGAACGCCTCTGCAGAACTCCTGTAGAGACAAAAATGCCTCGGCAGAACTCTTGCCGAGGCAAGAATCCTTCCGCAGAACTCCTGCCAAAACAAAAATGCCTCGGCAGAACTTCTGCCAAGGCAAGAGTGCCTCGGCAGAACTAACGCCTCGGCAGAACTCCTATCGAGGCAAGAATGCTTCAGCCAAACTACTGTCAAGACAAGAATGTCTCGGCCCAACAACTTCTAAAGGAAAATATCATGTTGAGGTTTTGAAAACTATAAGCTGAAGAATCTATTTGAAAAGTTAACTCATGAAATGATTCGCTCTTGAGAAGAAAAATAATTATCCTATACTAAAGTCAGATCATTTTTACACGAAATGATGTTCTATTAAGTATTATTATTACTTAAATTCCACAAGTAAATATTCTTTGATATTTACATATGGAATTGGGGGGCTTATGATGTGGATATATAAATCATAAGGGTATTTTAGTAATTATCAAATTCCTGATTATTAAAATACTTAAACAAGAATTACATTTATGACGTTCATTAAAATGACCATCCTACCCCTAGTTAATTTTGGGCTTAGTGGGAGACTTTTCCTCTCCACCTAATTGATGGTGGACTTCTCATCTCCCCCATTTAATATGTGACTCTTCACCTCCTCACTTTCACCTATAAATACTACCCTCATTTTCATTTGGAAGACAAGTTGTCAGAAGTGTGAAGACTAGTTGAATAGTTTCCTCAATGTTCGTCCCGTGACGTCAGAACGAGAGGGGAAAACGATCAAGATAGGAGGAGGTCTTCTCGAAGATACCCCTGAACATTTTTACACAACATCAGGTATGGACAAGTACAAAATCGCACTAAACCGCACCGCGAACACCCCTACAAATTCCACCATCAAATCAAGCTCCAATAACATTTAACGTTTGATAGCTTTAGAAATTCAATTTGTGTTTAAACTTTTTTTCGAAGTTGACTAATGATCGAGTATATAAAAGTTCTTTAGAGCTCGATTTATTTTACTGTTAAGGTAAAAATAGTCTCAAACTCAATATAAGAAAATGGAATTGAGCTTGATCAATAAAGTTATTAGTTCATTTGGATACTGTACATCTTTAATTCTCTTAAACATTTATGTAGGGAACAAATATATCATTTATTAAATTAAAAAGAATAAACCACACACACTTATAAAAGTTTGGGTCTCTCTATAGTTGGGCTCTAGGCCCAAGTTGCTTGGTCTTAGGACCGACCTTGAGTTCAGGTATAAATCTAAAATAATTATTTGTGTTATGCAAAACTTACATCGAATCATTTTGTGAAATTTTTATTTCAAAGAATTTTATGTCGACATGAAGCCCCATTCTATACAAATTTTAAGCCTATTTTATATGGATTGGGGATATTGAATTAAGGAGTATTTAATAATACAAGATAAATTTTATGCAATAAATTTACGAAGTTAACACATAAGAATATCCTTCATTTCTTTGAAATCCATTCAACCTCACGTTTATCATTAAGAATTCATTTCATTAAATATCTAAACAAGACACCAAAACAAAGTTTGGGCTTCCTTCATGAAATAATGAACTATAGTGACATAATTATTAACTTTTTAACAAAGGAGATTGATGGAGCTGATTTTGAAATTGGGAAATCTGGAGAAGATGAAGTCGATTAGGATTTAATTAATTTAGTAATAAGATTTTGTTTTTGGGTTGGATATATCAGATTTTTAGCTAATGGGCTGTTTGTTATTTTTGTTATTATTCTGGCCCAGTTATGTATATATCAGCAGTTGGGCTGGATATAGGTAGTTAAAATAGTTAGGATCCTTTTTACCTTTTTGCTCTTATCTTGTAACTATTTATAGGAAAATCTGTTCTTGTAAACATACAATTTGAATCAGTTTTACAATTAATAAATTTACGTTTTATTTACTCCAGAATTCTCTCATTGTTCTTCATTAAGTTCTTCATATCAATTATACAGATATATACATATTATTGAATATAATCAATATACACATATACTGTCAATTAATATGGTATCAGAGCCATAACAGAACCACATACATATAAGCAAGCAATTAAAGATCCAAAATGGATAACTGCTATAAAAGAGGAACTTCAAGACATGGAAAATAATAATACATGGACTATAACAGAATTACCTACTAATAAAATTCCTATAGGGTGCAAGTGGATTTTCAAAATTAAGACAAAATCTGATGGTTCAATAGAAAGGTATAAGGCCAGATTGGTGGCCCAAGGGTTTACCCAACAGGAAGGAATTGACTATACATCAACCTTCTCTCCTGTTGCCAAATTAATCTCTGTAAGGATTATCCTAGCTCTGGCTATGGCAAACAGTTGGGATCTCCATCAATTGGACATTACCAATGCCTTTTTGAATGGAGATCTAGAAGAGGATATATATATATATATATATATATATATATATATATATATATATATATGCAATTGCCTAAAGGTTACAATCCTACATCTTCTACAACAGCAGGTATGTCTTCAAACTTAGCTTGTAAACTTAATAAATCTATCTATGGCTTGAAACAAGCCAGTAGACAGTGGAATAGCAAGCTCACAGAGGTTTTAACATCTATGGGGTTCAAGCAATCAAGGTCAGATTACTCTCTTTTCATTTATGGTTCTGCCTCTAACTTTTTAGCAATATTAATCTATGTTGATGACATACTTATAGCTGGACCTAATACTACTTTAATTTGTAATATTAAACTTAAACTTAGTCAATTTTTCAAACTTAGGGATTTTGGCAGATTGAAATACTTTCTAGGTATTGAATTGGCATATTCCAAAACAGGGTTAATTATATCACAAAGGCAATACACATTACAATTGTTGAAAGATACAGGATATATTGGGAGTAAGCCAGTTCATATACCTATGGATCCTAAGAATGTTCTAAAAACTACAGATGACAACTTAATCCCTGATCCATCTCCTTACAGGAGACTCATAGGGAGATTAATTTATTTGACACTAACTCGTCCTGATATTTCTTTTGCAGTCCATAAATTAAGCCAATTTATTTCTAAACCTAATCAAGATCATCTTATAGCTACTCATCACCTATTAAGATATCTTAAAGCAACTCCTGGACATGGATTGTTTTATCCTAAACATTCTAATTTAAAATTAACTGGGTTTTGTGATGCAGATTGGGGGTCATGCCTAGATTCACGTAGGTCAACTACTGGATTTTGCTTATTCATTGGGAATGCACTGGTTTCGTGGAAAGCTAAAAGGCAGGCAATTGTTTCTAAATCCTCAGCCGAAGCTGAGTATAGGAGCCTAGCAGCAATCACAAGTGAAATTGTATGGGTTACACAGCTACTGAATGAATTACAGGTAAAAATGCCCTTACCTCCAGTGGTTTATTGCGACAACAACTCTGCCATACATTTGGCCCAAAATCCGATCTACCACGAACGTACGAAGCATATTGAGATCGATTTACACTTCGTACGTGAGCACATTAACCGGAAACACCTCAAGCTACTCCCAATCTCTTCCTCTGCCCAGTTAGCTGATATTCTCACAATGCCCTTGCCTCGTCAACCGTTTAAAGAGATTTTGTACAAGATGGGCGTAAGAAATATTTACGCACCATCTTGCGGGGGGGTAACAAAGGAGATTGATGGAGCTGATTTTGAAATTGGGAAATCTGGAGAAGATGAAGTCGATTAGGATTTAATTAATTTAGTAATAAGATTTTGTTTTTGGGTCGGATATATCAGATTTTTAGCTAATGGGCTGTTTGTTATTTTTGTTATTATTCTGGCCCAGTTATGTATATATCAGCAGTTGGGCTGGATATAGGTAGTTAAAATAGTTAGGATCCTTTTTACCTTTTTGCCCTTATCTTGTAACTATTTATAGGAAAATCTGTTCTTGTAAACATACAATTAGAATCAGTTTTACAATTAATAAATTTACGTTTTATTTACTCCAGAATTCTCTCATTGTTCTTCATTAAGTTCTTCATATCAATTATACAGATATATACATATTATTGAATATAATCAATATACACATATACTGTCAATTAATACTTTTGGCCATTTTGCAAGATGATGGGCTGCTTCATTGCTATCAATCTCCATTTTGGGTGAGCAAATGTTGTTTCTGCATTCCAACTAGTTTCAATTTATTTTCCAGTAATCATTTTGACATCAAGCAAATAGTCACTCTCAAAGATGGCTTCTTTGAAACCAATTAGGTCAAAAAAAATGAAGGCTTTTGATCTCGATTCTCGACTGTAGCGTCTGGATTGTGCGAGATTGAGCAATGAAGCTAGAATGAATGAGCATTGAGCCATCATGATCTCTCACAATGTAGTAAGTAGTTGCTTCACCATTTTCAAAAGCAACATATATCTACATTAATTTTTAACCAATCTGAGGATGCCTTAGTCCGTTTCAACACCATTGTCGTGCATTGATTTTTTAAGAGCGTTTTTTTCTTGTGCTTGACAATGTTTCTTGGAATATCTCTCGATTTGTCTAGCAATCCTCAAATTTATCCAAAAAATCATCACAAAAACTAACATGTTACTTAGCCCAACAACATAATCACGAAAAACTCAAGAACCATGTATTTTCTTCATTTTCATTAAGAGTGTTCATGTAGTTAGTAAAAGACTCCCAAGTTCATGTGAATGCTTACTACTCCATCCATTTCATATTAATTGACACATTGGGGTAAATGCAAAATACTCCCCTGTGTTATGCAAAATCTGCAAAAACTACCCTATGAAATTTTTATTGCGCCAAACTTCCTTATGTTTTCAAACCCTGCAAAAAACACCTAATTTGAAAAAAAGTAAGTCGTTTCGGATCGACATATTTCAAGAAATCATTTCAAAAATACTTCAAGTTGTTCCCTACAACTCCACGTGATATGTTTTAAAAATGGTTTCTTGAACTATGTCGAACCAAAATGACATAATTTTTACAAATTAGGTGTTTTTTGCAGGGTTTTTGAAAACACAAGGAAGTTTGATGCAATAAAATTTTCACAGGGTAATTTCTTGTAGGTTTTGCATAACATAGGGGAGTATCTTGCATTTTTCCCTGACACGTTTGTTGTTTTCACACATATTAAGAAATCTCATCATTACATATTTTTTTATAGTAAAATATTTCAAATACCATTTATAACGATGACTATTTTTTAATTTTTTATTAGTGAGTGACAATTATTGGGTTTTTCAGCTTAAATGTGATAAATAGACAAAATTTTACAAAAAATATTTTAAAAATCCAAACATGCCAATTATTAATTTGAAACAAAATAATTTGACAAATGTATCCATCGATATGAATCAAAGGGAATAGTAATTAATTACAAAGCATGTCTAAAATATAGCGAAGTCAAAGCTGGTCGGTGCATGTATTAAGGCCATCTCCAATGGTTAAGGGCTAGCCCTGAGCCCTGTCGTCGTCTCCAATGGTTGGGGCTCCGTGGGGGAATTAATTCCATTTTGAAACTTTGCCCACTCTCACCTATTAATATTATAGTTTTAAATTTTTTTAATATTAATATTAATAATAGTAATTATATTAATAATCGTAATTTAATTATTAATTATATTAAAAATATTAATATTAAATAGAATATTTAATTAAAGTAACTTAAAATTAATACATAATACGCAAACTCTCACCTATTAATATTATAGTTTTATTTTTTTAAATACGGAGTATTAATTAAAATAACACATTAATTACAACAATACACAACATTAATTACACAACATAATCAAGGAAAATAAAATAAAAATAGTCCTAAAGCTCCTTATAAACCTCATAAACATAGTGTTGGAAAAAGTAAGTTAATGGACCATTTTGGACGTAATTTAAGTGGGACTCACTTTGAGTAAAGAGTCGGGTCTTGACGGAATTATATTCTACTCCGTGAGTAGATTAAAATGGTATATGGTACGTCCAAATCGGAGTACGAGTGAATGAGAAATTAAATCTCAAAGTTCACATATGTAATGGGAAAAATTGGAAAGAAATAGACTAATCCCACATTGGAAGTGTGATAAGAAAAACTTGGGTTTATATATGATTTCTAAACCATAAGGGTTAAGAAATTATTACTAGAAGGCTCCCTCCTTGCGCGCAGGGGGGGGGGGGTGCAAATCTTGGTTCGGATTACTACTCGGCCCTTCAAGACTTGTGCGTGCCCGCGACCTGCGCACACGAATGTCGTCCCGAAAAGCCTACTCGGTCGAGCCTAGTTTTGCTCTTTTCTTCCAAATTCCATTTCTTTTTTTTTTTTGCCAATTTCTTTAAATAATTAACCATAACACATTAATTATACAACAATACACATTAATTACAATAACACATTATTTAAAATAACACATTAATTATACACAATTAACCATACACACATTAATTATACATAACATAATTCATTAAAACAAAAACAAAAAAAAAAAAGGAAAGACCCAATAAGGTGCCGCCACTTGGCGGCACCTGTTTTAAAGAGGGGCGCGTGTACACGCGCCCCTCTTCTTCAACAAAGAACAGACGCGCCAGCAGGGCTCGGCTGCGGGCTGCAAACAGCCCGCAGCCCCGCCCGTTCCGCCCCGCCACCCCGCCCGACCCCGGCCCCTCTCCATCTCCAGCGGTTCTCCCACCTCAGCCCGACCCCGCCCCGACCCCGCAGGCAACCGCTGGAGATGGCCTAAGGGAACTTAGGCGAAATTTAAAATTTGGCCTCCTATTTTAAAAAACAAAAAATATATTAAACTTTAGTTTCCTACTTTTAAGAATAAAAAAATTAGTTGGTTTTATAATATTATAATCTACTATTTGTTTTAGATAGACTAAATAAAAAATCAAGTTATTTTATGTTAAGATGCATACAAAATTTGAAGTCCCAACATCACACGAAGTTCATTTTTATTTTTTATAATTGATGTTCATTTAGCTTGATATTACCGCAACTGGAATTATGTAAATTGTAAACACGTGCGTGAATCTTATTGATGTTTAAAATAGTTACTCACCCTAGTTGCAATTTGCAAGTTGATTAATTTTATATATATAGGATATTTCAATCCGATTTTATTTTATTTATATATATATATATATAATTCAATTAATTTACTTAATTGAAGAATGAAAATTAATATTAATAGTCAAAATTAAACTAGAAAAACTCCCAAAGTGGTCAGATGCTGAAACTCCGCCTCTTACACTAAAAATGCGCCATCCCTCTCCGCCACCGCCGCAGCAGCAGCAGCAGCAGCAACATCCATCCGACGCAGCCGCAGCTGAGCTCCGACTCCGTGAGGCGGAGGAGCGTCTGAAGGAGGCAATTGAGGAGCTTCAGCGCCGACAGCAGGGGAATCTCCACCCTCCGTGCGATCACGGCGACGAATCATGCGTCGCAAATGCCGTCGGAAACCTATGCCAGAGCTTTCTTCTTTCATACGGTATTCGCGTCGGCATTGGAATTCTCCTGCGCGCCTTCAAGCTTGCTCGCCTCAAGTCATATTCCTCTCTCCTCGATCTCAAGGTTTGAAAGTATTTCGGTATTTTTCTTATTTGATTATGAATGAAGATGACCTTTGTGTTGTGACGGCGATTTTTGATTTGGTGTAACGCTCGAGTTTATTGGATAATGATATGCTGACGTGGCAGTTAGATGTATCAGGTTTTGTTGATGTAAGTATGAAACAAAGTATTGTCGTGTGTCATGAATTTCATTCTTCTTTCCATTTAGGAGATTTTTTGGATGAGTAAGAAAATGAAGAAGGTTTAGAGTAAAAACTGAAACTAGATTAGGAAGACAAAAGGCTGAAATGTTGTATGGATAATTGGAGAAATTTGATATCTAGTTAGTAATGAGGGTAAATGATTTTCTACCATATGATCTATTTAAGCTATTGAATGTCTTTATGAATGCACATGGCCTTTCACAAGTTTTGAAAAAGATTTCAATCCTAGGAAATGTCTATGTGTGTGTGCCTTATTGAGTTAGTTCCACAAAGCTCGAAATATTTTGCCTTCTGATTCAAAGTTCACTATTTCAGCTCGGAATGTTCTGTAAGATTCTGTTCGAAAGATTTGTTGCAGTGTATTTAAATCTCCTATTTGGTCACCGGATAGTTTCATATTTGATCTTATGATGTGATGTGGGCTTGCCAATTGAAGGATGTACCGAAGTGATTATTTCATTATATATGATCAGCTCAGAGTTTCATTTTGAACTTGGGCTTGTCGTGGAGAATTTCAATATAAAAGATATAGGGAGTGAATCATAAACACCTGGCTTGACGAATAATCCATATTTGTGACAGCACAATGTGGAACTTATGTCATAATCTAAGGAAGAAACAAAAGTGGAAGACAGGCTCTTGATATTAGAGCTCTAGCTATAAGAGTTGATAGAGTGAGTTTTGTCAGTTATTAAGTGCAGCCAGTTTTCTTCTTTTGAGTTGGTTGTTTCTTATCAGTTGCAAATATAGATGTCAGTCAGAATCTGCAGTTTGGACTAATCCGGATGAAATCAATGAACCTTGCTCCAATATTAGTTCTGATATTTTTTTGTCCATATACACCTTCAGTTTAGAAATTTTCAATTCATCAATTAATTTGTTTTACATGGTGTGGTCCTTTTGCGAGAAGCCGAGAGATTTCAAATCCTTGTAACAAATCCACGACACTTGTTTGGATCACTTTAAAACTATAGATTTCAACCTGTAGGTTCCCATTTTGTGCTATCCTTTTAACCAGAATGATGGATTTTAAATCCACCCAATATTGGAATCATTTGAAAACCTTTTTTCAAATCCAAAGTGATATCCAAATTGATCAATCCAAAGGAAGCCTATTTCCTAAAGCCATCGACTCGCAAAGCAACTGGGGAATATCTAATTTGACTTCCGACTCGCTAGAGTATATGAGTGCATCAATTCACAAAAGTTGGCCTCTTAGCTGGTCCTCTCTTAATGTTGTGCTCTCCTGGTACTTGTATGTACATACCAAATAAAGCGCAGTCTAGCACATCATTGGAAGTTGTTATATGGTGCTCTAAGAGCAGCCAATTGTTATACCATCTCTATCTTGTCCTGTGTCAACCCCCCTCCCCCTCCCCCCCCCCCCCCCCTCCTCTTTCTTTGTTGTGTGTATGCTAGTTAGAAGATATTCTTTGTAGGAGGAGTTGTTATGTTGTGGTGAATAATGAATTTGATTTTGCAGCAACTTGTTTCAGAGAAAGACCTCATAGTAAGAGAGGAAGCATGTCGAATTGGATTGTTTTTTGGGGGATTCACTGGTTCATACCATGCTCTCAGGTGTTTGCTGAGAAAATGGAGAAAGAAAGAGACGCCAGTAAATGTGTAAGTTAACAATGGAAAGAGCGTGCTTTTTAGTTTTAAGTCTTTCAAGTTAGTTGATCATATGTTTTATTACTGTATGTGTCTGATATATGAGTACATGTGATTGATTTTTGTTGCATGATTTATCCAATTCTGTATATATGACTTTGTTAAGGGGATGATGGGGCAGAATTTTAGCAGGTGCAGTCTCAGGTTTGTCTGTTGTTGCATTAGATGATTCCAGTCGGAGGCGCACACTGGCGTTGTATCTCTTAGCTAGGCTTGCTCAGGTTTTTTTTCTCATTTCCGTTAGTATTTTTCCATACACTATGAGGTAATATGACTAAAGCTATTTGGTTCCCCATTTATCGAATTTATTTTATTATCAACCAGTGTGCATATAACTCTGCCAAGTCCAAAAACAAATTCCACCTCTGGGGAAGTCGCTGGAGTCATGGGGATACCCTACTCTTTGCAATAGCTTGTGCACAGGTAATTTATGTATAAAGTCTGAAATGCCCTTTCTTTTGTTTCAATTTCCATCAGTGATCCTGTTAAAATTGAAATCTTTGGTAGAGTTAATGAGAACTTATAAGAATCTGCTATCATTCAAGTGATGCACTTTTTCACTTTGGATGCTCAAAATACTTATTTTCCTATTTCATGGAACTTTCTAGTTGAAAAAAGCACATATGCCTACACTAAAGTCCACCGTTTTTCCTGCTTTACTATTTGCATAAGTTTCTTATTTCTTTCTGATTTATTTAATTCCCTGGTAATCTAATTATAAGCACTTCTCAGGTTATGTATGCCTTCATTATGCGCCCTGAGAGCTTGCCTAAATCATATCAAGATTTCATTCAGAAAACAGGGCCAGTTGCCTCACCCGTTTACAAAGCTGTGAGGGATTCTTGTAGAGGTTCCCCAGTAGACGTTTCCTCTCTATCTGCTTACTTGTCCAGTAGGAAGGGATTCAACAATGTGAAGTTGAACGAGTTTCCTAATATTATTCCCTGCTCTATTATTCACCCTGATACAAATTCATGCTTAGTTCACAATGCCAATGCCGCAAAAGCTACCTTCAGGAAGACATTTCCTCTATACTTCTCTTTGACATTTGTTCCGTTCGTAGTTCTCCGCCTACAAAAGGTATATCCTTCATAACCTATTGGACATATTAGCTAACAATTTTTACAAATTCAGTCTTAATAACTTGCAGAATGTGATCAAAGCAAATGTGCAGTTTACTCAGCATATAATTACTTGGAGCTACATGTAACCACATTTTGAATTTAAAACCAACTCAGAAAAGCTTTTGTTTAATTGATTTGCAATGTGCAGATGAGAAAGACTATGACTCCAGTATGAGAAAATATTGATAACTTGTGTGCTCAAGTAGATACTTAGTGTTCTCAGGAAAATTAAAAAAGAAGTAGATACTTTGTAACCTCTACCATGTATATATTTCATATAATAACACACGTTCAAGTTTAATAAACCTAAGAAAAATCTTATTTATCCTAAAATTCTTCATATTATCTTCTTTTCCCAGTTCATGGATGCTCCAGTTCGCACCTGTTGGCACGCTGTCACAGGTGCTGTTCGCTCAACAACATTCTTGTCCGCTTTCGTTGGTATCTTTCAGGTAGTTTATCCTTCTGCTATATATATATGCATGCGAATCAATCTCATATTCACTGATTTATTTCTCCCCAAAAATAAAAAGGGAGTAATATGTTTGCACAGAAAAGTGGCTACAAAGGACCACAAGCTTGTATATTGGCTTGCAGGCGGCATATCTGCCCTATCTGTATTACTAGAGAAGAAAGCTAGACGTGGGGAATTAGCCTTATACGTTCTTCCACGAGCTGGAGATTCCTTGTGGTCTATTTTAATTAATCGGCATCTCGTTCCAAATATCAAGAATGCTGAGGTACCCTCTGCTCCATTTAACCTTTCAAATCAATTTTCAAGAGTGTTATATGATACATTGATTATTTTACTTGAACTTTTTCTAGGTGGCTTTGTTTTGTTCATGTATGGCTGGAATCATGTACTACCTAGAACATGAACCGGATACTATGTCTCCGTTTCTAAGGGGCTTGATTCGTCGATTTCTTGCCAGTAAAATAAGCAATCCTGGCCCTTCATCAAGTCGAAGTGCTTCTTACACATATCTACAAACTCTTGATGCCATGAAAAAGCCACAGGTGCAAGATAACAAAGAACATGAAACTTCGACTGCTGAGAAATACAATCTTGAATCCATACCTGGGCTCTGACCATCTTTTTATTGCTCAGTGGTGATATTTACGGGACTTGACGATTGACTTATGGCTTTGATTCATTTTAGTTCAGATTTGTTTTCCAGCAGCTGAGTTCTGCAAAACTACTGCAACCCAGAGGAGGGGAACTAAAGGTGAATTTGTCCTTCCTCTGACGCAATTAATGATCATCCAATATTGATTAGATTTTGAAGAGATTTGGTTTGCTGCCAAAATTTGGATAATACTTAAAAAGTGGTTTTATATCAGTATATGTGATGAAATCATTGGTACGCTTGTACGAAATAAAATTTAGGATAAATAGTTTTAAAATTTTATCTGGTGACGAAAATAGTTTATGACTTCATGTTGTAATATGTTATTATACCTTTTTTTTTTTTTTTTAATATCATAGTATTTAACAACTCAAATATGAATAAAGGGTCAACTTCCAAGTTTTCTGGGCTAGTAACGCCATTAATCGCCATTAATCTTGAGCGTATTTTTATATCACAGGTGACAGATATTAGGAAATAGAATCGATTGGAGAGTGATGTTATAAATTAGCTGTGCAAAACATGTAAAGAGTGAAATCATGCAATAATCTTCGTAGGGTATATATATGGACAAATCTCATAAATGAAGAAAAATGGATTATGTTATTTGGAACATACATGATCCCTATAACCACAAAGTATTATTCTTATTAGCTTCAGATGCAATGATTTAATTCATGTCATGAACATGACTTAATTTCATTCCCAACAACAATGAATAACAAAACATAAGCATCATGTAAAATGGCATCGCAGGAATTCGTCAGCCTTCTATTCCACATATGTGATTTATGATACAACTCATTCATCCTGAACTTTGCATATCTCATAGGTTTTGTTGCCTATTTTACAAGTAATGCCACCAAATTTGCAGGTAAAGATGCGTTTTTGCGATAAACCTCCAGTAGCATTATATCTCTTTGTTTCATCTCCAATCACCCTCTTCAAAGAATTGCTTATATCACCTACTGCCCAAGCTATAGATATATGTGGTCGAGGATCCTGCAAACAGCATCGGTATCAGTAAAGTAGAAAGTACCACATAATAGGGTACATTTTGTGAAACCAACCTTGTAAAATTCTGGAAGATTATGAAGCTTGTAGACTTCATTCACTGCTTCAATTTGCTTCACTATCTGAAACCATAAATTAAATTTCACTTCACATCATTTTCATCACAATAAAAAGTTCCTACTCGTATAAAATGCATCAATAATAAGTGCACTTCAACAATTAGGTCATAAAAGTGGATTCTAGAATCATGATAAATATTGACATCTTATGATATCATTCGAAAAATAACAACTATTCTTACTTAGAGTTAGAGTTCCATCATACCTCAGCTAAGCCACCGGTTGTAACTTCCATTGAAAGAAATGTCCGCGTAAAATCATCATTGACAAAAACTTCCCATTTATTAAAATCAATCCAATACCTATTCCATTACAAGAACATCAATAAACAAACAAACTGAAGCATTGCTACTTCAACAAAGGTAAAACAGGATGCTTTCTCACCTCCTCCGGGACTGAAGCCTCTGTCGAAGCATAGCCACTACCGAGTCACGTTGATGCACACGAATAGGAACAGTCCTTCCCAAACTCACATGAAACTCCCTACCCAATAAAACTTGCTCGAATTTCTGCTCGTCTTTAATTAAATTACTTAAAGGGATGTCTATATCAACCACATGAAGTTCAGGAACTAAAGCTGCAACCCTTTTTAGATACAGGGCTGCCTCCTTTCTTTGTGTCAATGGTATAATAACTAAAAACCCAACAACAACAAAATACCTCATCATCAAGAATCCAAAATAGGTAGCAAAAAATAGTTACAGTAAATGCAGTAAAAAGCCACCTGGGATGTAAACGTGCAAAGCAAAATTACCCTCGACATGGGGGAAACAACGGACTCGATTTTGGTTATTGGTTTGTACTGACAAATCAAATATACCTGTCACAAGCAAAATATCAAACAGCTGGGGGACATGAATACAAGAACATGCTGGATGAATTGAAGGGTGGATATAAATAAATGTAAAAGCTTACCTACTGAATTTGGGGGGTGGAGGAGAGACAGAGGAGGTGGAGGAAGAGGGGTTGGTGATTGGGCGGTTTCGGGTAACTGGGTCGGATTAGAATCTGATTCGGATCCGGAGTCGGAAGAAGATTCTCCGTACGTCGCTCTCAGTGCTTCCATGTCCACTTTGATGTTGTCGTGTTGCTTCTTCCAAGTTGAGGATTCTTTATTTTATTTTCGGACTGTCGTATTGATTTTCTTAAATAGGAAATCTATTTAAATTTGATCCGAGGTTTGTAAAACTAAAACTGAATTAAAATTTAAAATTCATTTCCCAGGATTTGTTTTTGGTAGGTGAACATGTAATGTGATTTATCTAACTTGAGTTTTCACAATATACTACTGGAAAATTAAGTCGTTGACTAATTTTCTAATAATTTATAAAGTTTTTAGACTATTGTACTTCAAATATATACTTCTAATAATTTATGGACTAAACTGATACTCCAAATTCCTCTGAATTCTACAAGAAATGTAGGAAAGAGCTACGAAATTTCCAATATTACCTCACAAGTGAATTATTTGCATTTGTTAATTGAATATTTTTTGTATTTTAATAGTGATCAAATAAATTTGCCGATAAAACTGTTTCATTGAAAAAAGATAGATGTACAATCTAAAATTAAATTACCTATTTTTCAATGTAAGGTTATGGTATTGTCATGGCTTTTCACATCATTATATCTATTTTGTTTATTATCAAAGTTGCAAAAATTAGTCAAAAGAGTTACTACTACCCTGAGGTTTAGAGGTCATGAATGAAACTTGAAAATGACAAGTTCTAACCACAATAAAAATGATGAACCGAGAGCCGGCATTTATCTTTTATTGAGTTTACATGGTTTTTTTATTTTTCATCTTCGCGACTAACTAAGAAAAGGCGTGTTTAAATGTTCCAACCAGTTCCAAAGATGTATATGTAACTGCGTTTTTTAGCTTTTTAATTACCAAACAGTGTCCATTTATCTCATATACACTTCAGCGAATTATGGTGAAAATGAAACTTCCATTCTTCAAGCGTGCTTGATCAGTCGAAGGGGTCAATTCTTGGGTCGTGCTCGCTAGCCATAGCCATTCCCGTGCAAAGACACGTAGGGCACATTACCTGCAAAACAAAGATACATGACAATACTTTGAACAAACTACCTCAGTATACCAATTCATGAACCAGTAACTTAATTTGTATGTCTATCAGGAAACAGCATTGAAGTAAAAATTTAGAAGATAAAGCACATTTTGCAACTTGGTGTAGTTTTTTTTTTCCCCTATGAAGGGCCGACAGTACAAGGTATAGACAATCAAAAGGGTCAGAAATTTAAACTAAAATTTTCCCCGTCGCATGTCAACTTTGGGATGCAAAAAGTTCTAGCAATTCCTTATACTGTGCACTGAATGGTTTGTGCAAAAAATACTATTTCATTGGCTTGCTAACCAACAAAATAGTTTGAACGAGTGATATAGCTTAGAATTTACTGTCATAAACAGAAAATCAAAAGTTCATAGGTCACATAAATTAAAGGAAGTTATCATTGCCTATGAAACTCTGTTTGTTCCGTATTGTTTGTTTCTATAAGGCTATATTATAATACGGTGTTCTACAAACACTTCAAAATACATTACAAAGATACTAGGAGATGTTTAAGTTGCTTCAGTAAATGAAATTGAGGATTATTTGCTGAGATCCACGGATCAACGGCATCTTACTTATACTCTCTTGTTAGATTGCATAGGGTGATATTTTTACTCTTTTAAGGGTTGTGTCAACAGACCTTGGTAAAGAATGTCACTTAAATTTTTCATTGTAGAAGGCAATAATGCACATCCCATCTCTAATCTTCATTTTACTCACTTATTCATTGATCACAGATGATAAATACATCGATGCAAATGTACTGAAAACATACCTTTCCTGACCCTGAACAATTAGAGCACCTTTCCATTTTAGGTGGTAACAGGGGCTGATCTCCGCCATTTAATGTTGAGACTGGTTCAATAAGAACAAGAGATCCAGTGCTTGAGCAACGAGCACAAGCAAGATATCCTGTAGTTAGATAACAAGTTTCATAAGCACCAAGGTGTATTATTTTGCATTGCACAATATTTAAACATTCATCATATGATTTAGTAGTTGTAGGGGGTGGTTGGACTGCAAATATGAAAGGACTCTGCATCGAAACAGTGCAGCAAGGAAAGTTAGCCACTGGTGAAATCAGGAAAGCTAGATCAAGGAACACGGAAATTTGTTGGTGGGAATAAAGATTATCTAAGAAAATGCCACCTCACATATTCTTTGAAGTTTTTTAATTTTTCAAATATCTTTATTTACATACTGTAGTATGATCTTAGATAGAATAAGGACCTGAAATATATCAGAGGTAAAATGTTTTAAGAGTCAAAGTTCTAGGAAAGTACATGCAATGGACAACTTTATCACTAGTCCTAGATGGCACCAAAACAAATCAAGCCGGGTATTTCAATGCCACCTTGTCAAACATGTTTTATCAAAATTAATATGGAAAATTATAAGTTTCATTACTACCTGTACCAAGACAGTATTTGCATCTCTTATGCTCCTGCTGCTTCACATTGTTTATCTCCACCACCATCAGGGCAGATATTACTCCAACTGCTCCTCCCGAGAATGAAGCGACAATAGGATCAACTTGACTACAAAGTCCATCAGAAAAAACCACTTAATTAGGCCACAAGCAGAAAGCAGACTCGGATACTTGAATACTAGAATCATCTAAGACCACACAAGTCCTACACTGAAATTCTTGTGAAGTTCTTTTTTATACTTTTACAATGGCGTCAAGTGAATGGTCCAATTAGTGATAAGCATCACCCAAATTTTGAGTGATAAAAACCATAATGAAGCATTGGATGTGGCACAACTAGGGTTTAGGGTGGGCGAGAACATTGTTGAGGGCTTTAGCTAATCCATTTGTTCATTTCAAGTGATTTGCCAATTTAGTCCTCTTACTGTGGATATTTTACAATTAGAATCATATGGGGAGTACTTAAGCATGGAGTTCATGAAGATATTGATCTAACTAGATATTAAAATTTACCAAAATACCAAGCACAAAAATAAAAGGTAGGAATGAAAATCTGAATGCATGCGGCGTTCACTATAAATGGTGATCAAAGTTTGTTTGACTTGTATCAGTATGAATTTTGAAATGGCAACTGCTGAGCATATTTGAAAGGATTCAACAAAGCTATGTCCTGTTACAATTTATTTAGACTTGAGACATACAGAGGCCATAAGCAGATAATTCCGAAAATAATTTCCTGTTATAATATTGAGTTAATCATATGATACAGTCAGATGCATTGAAAATATGTGAATGTGTCCAGTTTAGAGTACCGTAGTTCTCAAAGTTCTGCATACTGTCATCAATAAGACTACATGAGGTGCATATGTGATTCTTAGAGCATGAATTCCATGTTTGTAGTTTTCCAACCATAGCTAAAACAACCATGTACCATGGCGCCTAACTAATAAACATGTCTGATGATTCGTCACCAAATAGAACATGAGTTGGTTGATTAAATAAAAACTCCAGAAACATACCTCAGTTGCATTGGAAGATGCATATTGTAGATAAAATCAGCATATGATGTCCCTCCTACTCCCAATTTTAGCTCCAGCTGACATAATCAACGAAAGGCAGTACAAGGATAAAGTACAGACTATTCAAAAGTTATAGGCAAAAAAATACTCTTCTAAGTGGGTAATTTGCCTATTAACTATTCCTCTGCTTTTTAACATGAACCTATAATTCTTCAATGTAACTTTCTTTCACACAAAGACACGTATATATATATACATATATATATATATATATATACATATATATATATATATATACATATATATATATATATATATATATATATATATATATATATATATATACATATAGTGGGATCTAGGGCAAGAACAAATGTTGATTTCTATAACAACAGCGATGGCCAGAAAGACAAGCAAATAGGCCGATATTTTAGGTTTCGGCAACCATTGTTGGCCTATTTCTTTATAAAATTTTGAGGACTGTATCTGAAGTTGTACTTCTATATTATCATTCCTTGTCATATATATCTCAGCAAAAATAAATCATGAGTATATTATTCTCAACAACAAAAGAAAAAAGCATTCTCTTATTTCTCACTATTTAAATCATAAGAACATAATTTCAATGAAGAAAACCTTCAGAAGTTGCTTTTGTTTCCCATTTTTTTTTCTTATATCTTTATCACCAAGCGAAACAGAAGGAAAAAGAAGAAAAATAACAAATATTTCATTTAATAATGGGTTTCATGTGGCTTAAAACACCTAATCAAATTAGTCCAAATCAAGTAGCTTCTCGTTTATCATCAGATCCAATCTATCTGCAAGGTAATGAAACTACTGAAATTTTGTAATAGGAGCTCATAGTTTCTAAACGAGGTTATGCTATAATAATAACAATAATAATGAACATATTAAATCAATTTCAAGGAAAGAAAAACAAAAGCAATCTAGACACAAACATCTCATCAACCTAGTAAACATATATCATACATGTGTTCGGATTTAAGTTATGTGCAAGCCAATAATTCGTCAATAACCTTCCGAAGGACTCATACAAAGTGCAGCAGAACTTACAGTGGGCGCTAGAAGTCCACCAAAAAGCATGATTCCCGCGATAAGAGAAAAACAAGTAGCATAGTATTGTTTTAGGTTGGTAGAATTCTGCAAGAAATATACTGATCAGACATCACTCTCTCGACCACTGCTCAAGTCGTAGACGGAAATAAACTACACAATCAGTATAGAATAGAGTCATACCAAGGGAGGCAGAAAGGGAATGAATGAAGGAAAATTGGGAAGCTCATTTTCTTGCTCTTCCTTTATAATCCCAAGCTCCCTCCTCCTAATTCTTTGTTGTATTCTAAGCCGACGAACCTACCGAAGTTCATAAATCAACACAGCATTCAAATCATGCTTCAAGAGGAGAATTCACTTATATGACATTACACATACATATGAAGAATAATAATTCTAGTTAATACAAACCTCCTCCATCTGCAGAAAGATTTTATTTCGTCTACTCCGAATATTATCCTGAATTTCCTGTAATTCCATTTTAGCAAAATCCTGAACCGTCTCCGGACCTTCTATTATACAGAACCTGCATCCAAACGCCCCAAGTCAATCCACAAAACCTAATTATTCATACACCAACAAGAAATAAAAGGATAATATATAAAAAGTTTAATCTTTTACCCTGAAGGATTTTTATCAGGCGAAGAATCTGAATCAATCGACGAAGAAAAGTAGGAAGCATCTGCTTCCGACGCCATGGATCGCCATTTCAGATTTGATTTAAGCTTACCGTTGAGGTAGCAGCTGGAAGGGAACAAATGAAACGACGTCGTAGTATTAGAAATTGTTAGAATTCTACCTGAACAAATCATTTTCTGGAATAGTTTAATTTCTTCGAAATGAGGGTTTAGTTTTTCAGTGAAGAGGAATGGCGACAAGGAGAATCATAGCTGACTTCTGGTATTTTATGGTGAGCATTTCTCAAGTATTGGAAGTAGTGGAAATTATATAAAATCTGGTGGGAAAATTGATGGTTTCACGTGTTCTCATTCTATTAGCTAATGAAGTATAATAGCAATGTTTTCGGAACCGGAGCGAAAGTGAACCGGTGAGTCGATTAGTCACTGGTTTTATCGGTCGAATCGATCGAACCGGATGACGTAAAATAATATAATAAATATATTTAATTTTAAGTTATATGTAATATGCATAAAATTTAAACATTATCCTACAATTGATTAAAATATACAAAATTTTATAACATGTTTAAATTAAATCATATAATATTTATCTAACTTATATCATAACGGTAATATGATACTAATCTATAAGCTCATATAAATATAATATGATTATATTTCTTTATAACAATTTTAAAGTGTAAATTAAAAATACAACAAACTAAGAAATTCATAAATTTAAAAATATGGTTATGTATAAAAGTCTAACATTCAAAATCAAATTTGCATAATATATCGATTTGACTCTTTATCCTAAAAATAATATTGGAAAGAAATATTTTATAGAACAAATTTAAATAAAAAATTATATTTTGAGAATTAATTTTCATTCATAATTTGTAAAATTTTAATTTGAGATAATTATTTAATTTATCAATAAACTTGGCTACAATTTTTATAATTTATAAATTTTAATTTATAATAAAAGTTCAACAAAAATGATGTAATTCAAATGGTAAAGAAGATATATTTAACCAGGTGTTCAAATCCCACCATTTACAAGAATTTTTAGTTTATTTTTAACATTAAAAAGTTTTAAAAAATCGAAAAAAAGAAATTCAGAACCGGGTTGAACCGGTCCAAAACTGATGACATGTTCAACCAGATTTAGTTTGGTTTTTGAGTCAGGCAGTCTTACGGGGTAAACCGGATCGGACTAACCTCCGGTTCGCGGTCGGACCGATCGGTCCGCTCCGGTTTTAATAACATTGTATAATAGTTGGACTTTCAAACTATTCAAACTATTATGGTCCGTTTGTCTGGTGTTTGGAAAAGTAGTTTGAGAGAACAGTAGATATTTGTGAAATAATCTCGATTTGCGTAGTATTATTTGTTTTGGAGACTTTCTATGTCATGAGTGAAAAATCAGGGATCCTCCTTGATATCTTGTCCTGATGAAGTCGCGTTTTAATTGTTGCCTAATAATCAAGCAATAGGCAAGATTGTGAATATTTCCCGATTGTAGGAAGTTTATTTAGCTTGAATAGACATCTTGAGCGTTGTTTAGGTTATTTTCAATCCGAATAAAATACTCTCATATTATAATTAAGATAACTAAAGAGTTTTTCTTTTTCGACTTTTTATATAAAATTCCGGATCAAAAGTAGAGAAATAAAAAATAATGGGAATGATTAGATTTTAGTTTTCCATTTTTCATAATGTTGTTGGACCCAATGTAATAATGAATTTTGTACTGTACAATTAGCTAGTGACAATGAGTTTATCCCTTGTACTAGGCAATTATGTGGTGTGCGTTAATGTTGAGAATTTGATAGTAATAGTTTTTTGGAGAGAGAAAACAAAATGGTGACACCTGAAAACAGATCTATGAATATATTGTTTCTTTCATATGAATGGATAATGTTTGGCCCTCAATTTGTCCCTCCTCTGAAAATGACATATTATTGACATGAATGTCAAATTTTGTTTCTAGGTGTACAAGGAGTAATTGCACATACTCAAATTGAGTGGTCACGAGTAATCTATTTTAAGAGGCGGGAGTTCTCCAATTAAGTTGTTTAAATATAGTGTTGTTTATTATTATTATTTTTTTACGAGTTTAAATTGCGTTTGAACTAAATTTTATTTTAATTTGATTAAACTAGAAAAAGGTTTAGTTGAAATGAATGAAAATCAAGTCCAACAACTTGGTAGTATTTAATTTGTTCGAGTTTTGATAAAAAAAAATAAAAAATAAAAAAATTCAACAAACGATAAATATTTTAAAATTTTAATTTTCGGTCATAAGATCAAACCCAAATATACACTCGTGGATTGAACTCTGTCCAAAAATATTATCAGAGAATGGAGGAAAGATAAAAAAAAAATAGAAAGACATTTTCAAGTGCCTCAAAATTGTGAAACAACTCTTCTACAATTTTCATATTTGAAGGCAATATAACTAAATGAGTTTCAATAATCTTCATTGCACTAGTTTTTTTTTTCTTCCTATAAAGGTAAACTTACAGATAAGCCATCTTATATATAATGGGGACTTTTTACAATCTTTCGAATAGAACATGGTCTTATTTTATATGAACTCGATAATAAACAAGTTGCAAATCTAATGGAGTGAAAGATACCCTTTTCCAATTAAAAAAATAAAAAATAAAAATACCTTTTAGATTAAAAAAAATAAAAATAAGGAAGAAGATACCCCTTTCGTAATTGGCCTGGGCTCATTTCACTTGTGGTAAACTAGCCGAAGCCATTTCAGGGCCTTGTTGGCTCACAGCCCATTTCCCCCTCCCTCGAGTCCACAAGGAAAAACTCCATTGGGCCTACGGGCCTTCCGTCTTGTGTTTTATATTTTTATTTTCCAAATAAATAATGGTGTTTCAAATTTATTTGATCTTTTCCCCACCAAAAAAAATAAAAATAAAATATATATATATAACAAAATATTTAAAATCAAATTGATTTTGCAACGAAATGCATTCCTATATTATTATTTTCCCAAAAATCAACATAATTAATATCCAATATAATTCAATTTACAAAAGAAAACTACCCATTTCCAGTTGGTCAAAATTTACGTTACATAACCCACGTGCCTTCCACGTGAGAAATGAAATTGATAGATACGGCCCATACCCAAAACCCTAAACAAGAAGCTCCACTATAAATTCGCATTTTACTCCTCTTGGTAAGTACTTAGCTACTTATCCTCATCACATATTTCGTTAGCTCCCTCATAAAATGTAGCTTAAATTTATAAATACAATTTATCTACTATTTTTTTAATTTTCTGTTTACATGTACAAATATGTACAGATCGCTGTGATGATTCAATAAAGTTCAAGCTCAACAGACCGGATTGCAGTGGCTATTTAGCTTTTGCGTGTCGATTCTTTCTTCATTCCTGAGCGATCTGTTTAATATTTGTGTTTTACCTTTGATTTTTGCTGAATTAATAGTTTTTTTTGTGGAAATGAAACTGCATTGAGGATTTCAAAGCTCCCTCTTCTGAGATCTGAAATTGAGGATAAATGCTGGCAGAATCGAACCTTATACTAATTAGCCATATATGATTAATTTCATATTTCTCCATTTATAAATTTTCAGTTTTACCTAAATTGATATTTGTCGGTGACTCATGTAATTATGAGTTTATATATTTTTCCGATGTTTGAAAATCCAGTGAAAAGGAGAATCGCAGTGACGACTTACAAAATTCAAGCTCAACAGACCGGATTGCAGGTTTATCTCTTTTGAGATTATTACTTGCCTGTCGATTAACCCGCTGAACTGAGCGATTATTCTTTCTTTTGCTTTATATTCTTAGATTTATGAAAATTTCGATTATTTTTTGGGGAAATTGTTTGCAATGAGGATTACAAGCTCCCTCTTCTGAATCTTTCAAAGTTGAGGACGATTGCAGGCAGAATCGAACCTATAACTAATTTGCCATCACTGAGTATTCAATTCTTCCCCAAAAAATTATGTAAATTTCGTTTTCAAATATCTCCTATTTTTTGTGAATTTTTAAGATATGAAATTGATGATGATGAAGCAATACACATAATTTCCAACACTTGGACTGAGAGATTAGATCTCTAGTGATGCAACATTGCTACTGAATCACGATTTTAATTAACTTTTTTTTCCTTTTATGCAAAAACCAATAATAAGAGCTAGATTCTATCCTTATGAATCCGTAGCAGCTAAGTGGCCATCAAGTGATGAATCTGTGAATTAATCTTAGGACACCTTTGGACACAGTCATTGTGCTGTGAGTGAAAATTATATTTATTCTGATGTTGGCCATGAGATGAAATTGTGAAGATGTCTGTCAGAATTATCCTTTCTTTTTGTGTAGATTGAATTAATTGGTAAATTAGTGTTGTATTAAGTTTATACTAATTTCTTGTCACTGCAACAACTGATGCAACATGAGCCAGAGTACATGTTCATCCCTTTGAATTGCATATGGAATTGTGTATGGTCTCCCATGTGAGTTTGGTTGTGGGTTTGCATGGACAATTTGGTATGTCCTTTGTACTCGTTTGGCTTATGTTGTATCAGTCATGTTGTGGCTCATGGTTCATCGGTCATTACAGCTTCGTTTGTGGGTATGGGTAGACATCCAACAAAATTGTGTTAGGACATAGTATGCATAAGAGCTTCTCCATTGAGGTGGGGGAGGGGAATCTATGGGGATGTGGATGAAGTAGACTTTTAGGTCATCTCCAACCCGTAGGGCTATTTACAGCCCTAGGGTGTCAATCTTCATCTGGGGAATATGCACCCCCCTGAGTATCATCTCCAATCGGGAGGGGGTTCTCTTCCAATTAATTAAAAAAAAAGCCTTCCCCACTCTCACCTATATTATTTATAATAATAATAATAATAATTTTAAAAATAAGTAATATTAATTTAAATATGAAAATGCATAATAATTAAAAGCAACTTCAAAAGGACTTAGTCACTCATGCGTGGGCCTTTCATCGTGGCTAAGATTTAAATGGTACTACAAGCTTAAATGGTAATAAAGTCATGTTTCTCTATAAAGGTTTCGTGTTCAAATCTCAATTGTTACAATAATTTTTAACATTAAAAAAATAAAAAAGGAAATTCATCAGGTGGCGCCACCTGAAGGATTGTGGCTATCAGCGCGTCCCAGCCTTGGGGCGATGGGCTGGGCGATAAATCGCCCAGTCCATCGACCTGGGCTGTCCTCTTCAACCCGCAGCTGGCGGGCTGGGCCAAATCGACCCACCCCCAGCCCGTGTTGGCCCAAATCGACCCATCTCCAACCCGGGCTGGGGGGTGGGTCGATTTGAGCCAGTCAGCCAGCTGCGGATTGGAGAGGACACTGGCGCCCCGGTCGATGGGCGGGGCGATTTATCGCCCAGCCCATCGCCCCAAGGCACAATCCTTCAGGTGGCGTCAAGTGGCGCCACCTGATGGATTTCCTTTTTTATTTTTTTAATGTTAAAAATTATTGTAACAATTGGGATTTGAACACAAAACCTTTATAGTGAAACATGACTTCCTTAACATTTGAGCTATATCACTTTTGTTAAACTTTTAGTACAAATTAAAATTTATAAATTATAGAAACTTGTAGTCAAATTTATTTATAAATTAGATAATTAACTCAAATAAATATTTTACACATTATGAATGAAAATGAACTCAAATAAAATTAGATAATTAACTCAAATAAATATTTTAAAATTATATATTTGTCTGAAATAATAATTTATTTAGCCACATTTAAAATTTGATTTGAAATATTTTAATTTTATTTAAACTCTAATATAGCATTAATGTTCAATGTATAGTTGAAACAAAATGTACAAATATTATTATGCATTAAATTACTCCAAATACTTGTACACATACGTCGATAAAAATAACAACTTATATAGATAAATAAAATTACATATTAAGTAGATACTAACTTATAAGAACTTATAAAAATATTCCAATAATTTAAATCTTAGCCACGATGAAAGGCCCACACATGAGTGACTAAGTCCTTTTGAAGTTGCTTTTAATTATTATGCATTTTCATATTTAAATTAATATTACTTATTTTTAAAATTATTATTATTATTATAGATAATATAGGTGAGAGTGGGGAAGACTTTTTTTTTAATTAATTGGAAGAGAACACCCTCCCGGTTGGAGATGATATTCAGGGGGGAGATTTTTTTTCATATTTGGAGATAATATAGATATTCCTTAGGTGGAGATTGACACCCCAGGGCTGTAAATAGCCCTACGAGTTGGAGATGGCCTTATGGGGAGAGGATAAAGGTGGAGATGTGGCTGGGCGGTGTGTGATCCACTGCACACCCCAATTTGGGGCTGGGCATTGGCTCCCAGCCTATTTAAACAAAAATTTTTTTTTTTTTTTAAATGGGCTGGGCGAGTTTTTCAACCCCATTTTTTTATTTAAATGTTTCAATACACATTTTCATCATAATTTTTTTAATTTTTTTATTTAAATAGTAACATTAATTATCTATTAACATTTAAATATTTAAAAATATATATTTTTTTTTAAATCTTAACATTAATTTATTTTTATTATTTGTGCATTTTGTGTTTTTATAACTTGTGATATTGTAAATTTATGTACAATGTTTATGATTAATGTCTATTTAATTTACTCTTGACTTAATTATTATTATTATCATTATTATCATGAAACCAATTATGATCAAAAAGTTGGGAAGTTAAGTGAAAGTGGGGAATTAAGAGAATTGGAATTAAATAGACTATGAAGGTTGAGTAATCTTCGGGAGAAGGGAAGCCCACATTAACAGGAGATGTTCTATTCATCTATGTAAGTTGAGGCAATTGTTGCTTAAGGAGTAATATTAAACGTTGCGAGTTAGGAGTATATTAAGAGTTTGAGATTTTTTTGCACGAGGGGCCATAGGCGACTGCCTAAGTTTGTTACCATTTGGTTGTGGCTAGTGACAATCATTTGTTGTGCTCTTACAACTTGGGTAGTTGCCTAGTACTCCTTGTGCAAGAGGGTCTTGAGTTCTTTAACGAAGAGTGTCATAGTTTATTGTTTCAATATACATTTTAATGTAAGTGATGTAAGGATGTAAATGAGCAAAGTGGAGTTCAACAAATTATTGTTAGTTTTATTTTTTTCTGAAGCTGATCTAATAAATTATAAAGTTGGTTGAAGTAAAATGTTGTAGTTTCAAGTTTGGTTTATTATATGGTTAGTTAAAGTTGAATATAGAACTCATCTTTTAATATTAATTTTAAATTTACTTTTAGTAATAATTCAATGTATTTGTGATAAGGTGAGTAAAAAGAAGTGGATTTATCGTTTTATCTTAATAAGAGGAATTTGATAATCGAACATATTTAGTAGTTTATCTTAATAAGAGGAATTTGATAATCGAACAAATGTTTATTGTAAAGGAAATGTGAAATTTTATCTACATTGAACTAGTGATTTCGTATTCTAATAGAGAAGATATAGGAACATGATTTATTAAATTTGAATGTGAATTATTTTATTCATAGAAAAGGTTATATATTTTCTTCTCTCTTCATGTAAATATTGTGATGAATAAAATTTAACGGGTTCCACTCTAGAAGTTCATACAAATTTGAATAAAATCCAGATAAATGTAAATGGATTACGTCAAGGACTAGATATAGTGGTTCAGTGGTACTCATCTGTTGAAGTTGGATGTGTTAAGCTTTATTCACATGTATTAATTCGATAATATGGCTTTTTTTTTCACAAATCACTCACCCCTGTTTTGTGTTTTGATTGATTTTTGGAGAGAGTGCTACTTTTTCTCTTCATAAATCAAAGCTTTTGCAATATTTAAGGATGACATGTTAGTAGAATTTGGTTTTTTTTTAAAGATTCAGAAATTTGATATATATTTTGGAGATCATGAAGAAGACAGTTATTATTGTGTGGACTATTTGTGTCCTTGAAGTTTTATGATGTTTTAATTAATGATTAAGATAACATTTTATAATGTGAATGTAACAAAATGTAAATAATGTGACTTTTTTTGTTTAATATATAAATCGAATTATTTCAATAGAACATAATACAAATTGGAGCCAAATTTAGGTATAATTAAAAAAAGGCTATTAAAATGTTGAAAATAAAAAAAAGGTCATTATTATTTTTTTAAAAAAATGTATGCACTAGTTTTGAATTTTGGCATTTGAAATGTCTGACGCCAAACGTTGTGATAATTAAAATTTGGCTTTTGACAAATGACAAATGTCATATGAAGATGTTCTTAACATTATATGTTTTTGGGCGTTTGGTTTTGTTTTTGGGCGTTTGGTTTTGTTTTTGGGCGTTTGGTTTTTGACAAATGTCAAAAGTCAAATGTTAAGAACATCTTCATTTGACGTTTGATATTCGTCAAAAATTAAAAGTCAAATGTCAAGAGCATTTTCATATGGCATTTGATGTTTGACATCTCTCAAAAGTTAAATGTCAAACACAATAAATAAATAAAAATAATTACGCAATATGGATTTGTATTTACTTGTTATTCTTCGTCCATTATCTTCGGTTACAAATGTTTAAAAACGGTTTTATTAATTGCTGACAAAAGTTTTGAATCAATTTTATTCAATGTTGTCGTTTTTATTAATAATTGGGTAGTTTGAAATGTCCAACCACAACAGCTATATATGTGTGTGTGCTGCATTTAAAAAAATGTGACATAGACATACGATAAAAACATTCAATATTCTCTCTGCATAATTCAGGGTTGTTTTTTAGTGTTTTCAAGGTGAAACTTTTAGTCATGTGCAGTGATATAGTTTCTAGAACTAAATTATCGTGGAAGGAGTTTCGAGTTGTCGATTTGCACCAAAGGTAGGTCGATAATTTCTTCAAGGCAATCAGGAAGAATCGATTTGGTGTTATTACTTCATCTAATAGTACATTCCTTGATTTCCTAATTGATTTGTTTGAAACTAATTTTTTATGCATAAATGTTCATGATTTGTTTTAAAACTGACAACAATTTAGTACAACGGTGGAACTGATTCCACTGTATCTTAGTAAGACCATTAAAATAGAGTTGACAATTAGCCTAATCTTAAAGTATGAACCTATAATTTTTGTTCATGAACTTGAATTTCATATAAAATTAATTAAAATAAAACTAGACATGAGATTATTAACTAGATTTAAAAAGAGAATGCTCATATTGCCTAATCCATAGAAACTCAACACAAATTTCAGTACATGTAAAATATCGTGTCCTTTTTCTAGGGAAGACGAGAAGGAACATAAATCCGGGTCAAAATTCTACATTTTATTTCATGCATATATATCATGAGAGCGGCATTATTGTGCGGGTAGAAAGTGATGGACATTATTTTTGTGATGAGATAATAATTGTTTGGTCTGCTGGTGTAGATTGCAACGTGTAGAGGCTACTTAAAAAGCTGGCTAAATTATTTGTTTATTTGGCAATATTTGTAAACCTTTTTGTTCATTTAGTTTATCTATCCAATTGATAGTGAAATCTGCAAAACTTGATACCCAGACAAAATAAAATGGAATATGATTTTTTTTAGTGGCGAAAAATTGACCGAGTTTTGAGTAAAAAAATTACCATTTGAGTTACTCAAACTACTTCTTGCCGTGTTAATTTAATTAAAAATACTTTTTTTTTTATTAAGAGTATCATTTAAGAAATTACAAACCTGAATAATGATGAATCAATTTTATTCATTTTTTTTATCGGTTTAATCCAATTATACTATCTTTTTCACAAATTTCATCCGTTTATGTCACATCATTTTTTTGATGACGTTGACATGCGCAATTAGAAATTAACGATATGTAAGGGTAACTGTAATGAGTGCAACATCTCAGAGATATTTTGTATAATGTTTTAAACGTGAAAGGTGATCAGTGTAATATACTAAATGTTAGGAGTAGTAAATTCCCTTGTAAAAGAAGAAATTATATTCGTACAGCCTGAAAGAGTGCACCTGTATTCACCGATTGAGATTTCATATTCTTGTTATGCTCCGATAAATTAAATATCACAAGTTTTTATGATAATTTTTCAAATATTGAGAAAAACTGTAGTTATGTGTACCTCAGAGCATAATATTTTCAGTGTTTTTGATGGAAATGTATTAAAATCTAATCCGCGTAAATATGTATACATACATCCCAAAAAAAAATCTTATTTCTTTTCTACTGTTATATAATTGGACTACAAATTAATAAAAAAAGGATAAATTTCAATGTATACATACGTAAATATATTTATCTTGTGTGTGATTGAGGATTTATTTAAGTATGAATGAAACCAAACAAGTTAAGTTTTAAATTAAATTTGACAAATGTTCAAATGTCAACTATCTTATTGCTTAATGGGAAGGACCATGTAACGAAAAATGAGTGACTTAAAAGTTGTGGTTATTAAGATTAAGCCGCGTTACTAAGTATACGAAAGGCGGTGGTGCAAAATCTTGTGTCCCTCTTCTTTCTTACAAGTGTACCCCAAGTTCGTTACTCGTTAGAATCACGGGCCCCAAGTCAAAATACAAGACTCAATAAATACCCACTAATTTTTTCTATAAATTAAAAATAAATACACCACTAAATATCTACCCCCTAGTTCTATTTCACTATATATAGTTGGATCCCTCGATCAATTGCATAACACTCTTTAAGTCATAAAATCATACCACCTTTCACTATTTGTTCTAACATATACATTAAAATGTTTCACAAATATTTTCAATTCATCCTCATTTTGCTTTTCATGATTTCGAACCATTCTTCGGCAATCAACGATTATGGTAACAATCGTGGACGGAAGATGGATTTGGCGGAAATGCCCTCAGGTCCTAGTGGCTCGTCCGAAACACCCACCAAGGGTAGTGGATCAGCACATGGCCCAAATTGGGACTATAGTTGGGCATGGGGGTCGAGTCCAAGATCGGGATGGGGTTATGGGTCGGGGTCGGGCAAGTCCCCTGATGGGTTTGGTAGAGGCTCAGGTTTTGGGTTCGGGACTGGATCTGGGTCAGGCTCCGGATTTGGGCATGGTTATAGTAGTGATGGGGCTCGTGGGAGCGGTCATGGGAGCGGCAGTGGTGCTAGCGGAAATGGAGGTAGCGGTGGTGGTGGTGGAAGTAGCGACAACAATGATCAATCATCAACTCCCGATGACAAAAACAAATATGACTAAATTGGAAAGAGTTTGAAGTTAGTGATTATGTATGAAAAAGTTAAAAGTGCTTAAATTGAATTAATGTACTACACGGTCCATGTAGCTTTGTGTGATGTTATATAGAATGTATGTATAAAAATAAGAGAAAGCGTAAACAAAGCTTTTTCTCCATTCTAACGGAGTATTATAAATTAATGGGAAAACATATTAATTTAGAAACGATTATATGTTAACTGTTAATTTTTATTCTTTGGCTTGATTGCAGATTGAAGTAAATTACTTTGTTTTCAATTTATGGCTACACAAGGAGTAGAAAGCGAACAAAAATGAAAAATGCACCAAAGAAAAGTTTATTCTATACTTTACAATTTCATTCGGTTCGAAATTAACCGTTTACTAAAATTGCTAAAATATGTCCATTCGAATTTAACAATTTATCTTTTTATAGTAATTTTTCTTATAATGGAAGGTTAATATTTTATTAATCAATTTTATAAGAAACTATATATAAATATTTCAAAATAATAAAACATAATAGTTAATTATGATTTGAATATTATTTGTTAGAGTGTGTGGCTAAAAGTACTGCATAGCTAAAACACTATATATATTATCTAAAATTTGAAAAAATTATAACACTGTTGAGTTTGCTCTTATAATCGAATATTTAGACTTAATGACTTTAATTATTCAAACTCATTAGCTAATAAAAATCAATGATGGAAACTTGCACCATAAATATTTTAAAATTATAAAGTACTGTAACTAAGTACTTTATTAATTACTAAATTCTTATAAAGACTAACCCTAGTACCCGTATTATTTAAATGGGCCCAACCCATTTAAGATTGAGCCGAGTTCAACTCCAATTCGGTGTACAAATAATTATTGGATTTAAGCAGGGTAAGATTAAGGGTGTCAAAGAGCGGATTCTAATGCAAATTGGGTCTGATTAATTAAGACTTTTATCCGATTATATATTAATAAATCTGCTTCAGTTCGATTCTGTAATATAAAATATAGAAAACAAATATAGATCTAGGTGGACCATATTTATTAAATATCTTCATTTGATTATATAAATATAATCCTTTATTATTATAAGTAATGTTTTGCAAGGGATGAACTAATATTTTATTTTATTCTATAAGTAATATATTATTTTACCATCAGTAATTCTTAAATCGTTGTAGTACATTAGCTTGGTTATGCGATTGTGGCACATCTTCATATAATTTGAATAATAATTATTATTTTAATTATAAGAATCACATTTCACTATCTAACATTTGAATTGATTTTTGGCTGGTGGTATTGCTAGCCAGAACAAATTCTAGTAAATTCCAACCATACCCTTTAATGGTCAAACATCATTTATTACAGCTGGTCATTAATCAAAGAAATATGCTATTACCATTTAATTGTCTTTTATTTTATTTTGTCCAGTACTTACATTAAGCACCTAATTTCTGTTTAATTGCCACATCACTGATCCAATCAACGTAAACAAGCTTATTACCCCTTTTTTTTTTTTTTTTTTTTTTATTATATATTTTTTTATAATCCAGGTGTCAAAGCTTACGCTAGACTAATCTTGGATCCTCAGAACCCTTGCCCTAGAACCCTGAAGGATGTAAATCGCAGGATGTGCCTCCACCAAGTCTCGGGATCCCACCATACTGTTGTACACTCTGCGCACAAAGAGGTCTTCACCAGTAATGACCCTTAGACAGAACCATGAAAATGCTTCCATCCAAGTTCCAAATGGGATTCGAACCCCCACCCTTGCCGCTGGAGCAAGCCTTATGAATTGTTGGTCAACCAGTTGGAGATATGCCCTGGAGGCACCTTTTATTTCTTCCTGAGATTGCAGATTGCTAAAGATAATTATTTGCTTTTATTCATGCAACATATTTTGCTTCATATCATTGATATCCTCATCAACAGATGATTGATCTAATTAATGAAAGTGACTAGTCACTACACTACAAAGTAGCAAACTCATGTTTGAATTTCGGTTGGAAGAGGTTTTCAGAAAATTTTCAAAAATTGCTCTGACAGCGACAATTTATCTTATGAGCAAGGAAACATTAATCTAGTTGTTGACCGATTGTTATGGGATTGGACTATTGGAACAGAGAACAGATGAGATTCATGAGAATTCCGTGTCAACTGCAGAAAAATTGAATTCAACACAATATTGTTAAAAAGAGATTCGCATTCATGATTCACTAATGTTTCCAAATTCTACATATGTATAGTCTAGTAACGCCTACTTTGAATTAATCAATTCTGTTATTTTTGCAGTATTCTTGTTGAGGTATTAAATTCGTACTTTTTATATCACTATATATATATATATATATATATATATATATGCTCGGATTGCTAAATATCTTTGAAAAATTCACTTAGGGCCCATTTGGATGGGTGGATTTGAAATGAAGAGGGATTTTAAATGAATGGATTTGAAATTCCAATGATTTGAAATCCATTCATTTACAATCTCTTGTTTGGATAAATTTTTTTTACAAAGGATTTCAAATCCATTCATTTGAAATCCATTGTTTGGTATATATCATTTGTGTTATTCGAAATTCTCAATCATGCCTTATAATTTGCTCTATCAATTAATTCTTGTTGTTGATATCGGGATAAAATCACATAAATCGATTTGGGGCAAAATTATAATTTTTGAAAATTGAGGGACCAAAAGTGCAAATTTCGGATTTAAGAAAATTTGGGGCCGAATTGAAAATCTTAATTTTCTGAAAATTTTGGACTGGATTGGAACTCAGGGTTTTTGGAAAATCTGGGGTCAAATGACAATTTTTGAAAATTAAGGGACCAAAAGTGCAAATCTGGATTTTTTAAAATCAGGTGCCAGTTTGAAAATTTTAATCTTCTGAAAATTATGGAATGAATTGCAGTTCTTATTTTTTTGAAAATCTGGGGTCAAATTGCAATTTTTTAAAATTAAGGGACCAAAAGTGAAATTTTGAATTTCTGAAAATCAGGGGCCGAAATGAAAATTTAAATCTTCCGAAATAAACTGAATTGTAATTCTGGGGTTTTCAAATATTTAGGGTCAAATTGTAATTTCTAAAATTTGAGGGACCAAAAGTGTAAATTTGGATTTCTGAAAATCTGGGGCCAAATTGAATTTTTTTAATTTTATGAGAATTCTGAACTGAAACGCAATTCTTGGTTTTTAAAAAATCCGGGGTCAAATTATAAATTTTGAAAATTGAGGGACCAAAAGTGCAAATTTGAATTTCTGAAAATCATGGGCCGAATTGAAAATTTATTTTGGTTAAAATATTGGACTGAATTGCAATTCTTGATTTTTCAAAAATCTAGTGTAAAAATTGCAATATTCAAAAATTGAGGGACCAAAAGTGCAAATTTTGTTCCTGAAAATTCGGGTTCGAATTGAAATTTGAATTTATTAAATTCTGGACTGAATTGTAATTTTGGATTCTTAAAAAAAATTGGGGTCAAAATTGCAATTTTTGAAAATATAGGGACCAAAAGTGCAATTCGAATTTTTGAAAATAGTAGCCGAATTGCAAATTTTAATTTTTTGAAAATTCTGTACTGAATTGCATTCTAGGTTTTTTGAAAATTTGGGATCAAATTGCAATTTTTTAAAATATGCAATGTGGATCTTTTTTTAAGTGGATTTCAAATGACTAGTTTTAGGAGGAATTTCAAATCCACTTAAAATTGAGTTAAAATCCATTGGACTAAATTCTAGGATTTCAAATGAATGGATTTAATTTTGTATCCAAATAGTACAATGGATTTGACAAGGAATTTCAAATCCACCCAACTCAAATCCATCAATCCAAATGGGTCCTTAGGGGGTGTGATTTTGAGGCTTTGTTATGATTTAGTATTGTAAAATCAATATATTAGTGTAATTTCGTTACTGTCCTATATCCATGGAATTTAATGCACTATATATACATATTAATTATTACAAATATGGTTGTCAATAGGGTCAGATCCAAAGTCATTAAGATTTTGTCGTATCGTCAAAAGTTGTAACCGTATCAACATCTATCGAATAATAGAATATTAAAAAAAATTGGAATCAAATGAAATTTCCAAACTAAAAATCTCTACCACTAGCTTCATCTATAACATGTCTGTAATCAGTTAGTTTAGTTCACGAGCTCAAAGGTTCAACATAAAATAGCAATACTCATTTTTTTAGCCACAATAGTGCATTTGAGCTACAACGGATTTAGAATCATTAAAATGTGATTACGAATTAAAATATTAACTCATGTATAAATTATTAAATGGCGATACAACATTGTCAATGTTTGTGGACTATATAAATAAAACAACATTAATATCTTTAATTTGTCTATTTATTTATTATCAACACTAATTTTTGAACTAGCTAATAGATCCAGGGCCGGCCCTAGACATTCGGGGGCCCTAGACGAATTACAAATTTGGGGCTCTTTTCCTAGACCCCCCACTCATCAAGAAAAAGTCTTATCAAATGAGCCAAGATATTTCTTATTTACATAAAATTAATAAAATAAAAAATATTTAATTTTTTAATTTTCCTAAGGCCTATATATAATCAATTTTGGGGCCCTCCGAACCGGGGACCCTAGGTGCCAGCCCAAATTACCTAACACTTGGGCCGGCCCAAATTGCCTAGCACTTGAGCCGACACTGAATAGATCATCTGGATTACACTTTCTTTATTATATTTCCAACTAAGAATTAAATATGATTGAAAATTATAATTAATTAGTTTTTTTTTTTTTTTTTTTAGGGAAAACCGAAATGGTATTAATGGTTACGGAAAGTCCGCAGAAACAATTACATCAACATGAGCTGGAAGAGTAGTACTAAATACAAAGTGATGAGTGGATAATTTAGCAAGTAAATGTGCAGCTTTGTTGCACTCCCGAACAGTATGCGAAGCTCGGAAGAGAACAAATTCTCTACTCAACAATTTGATTTCGTCAAAAATTAATCCCAAGCTGCCCATAGAAGAATTAACGTCCATGATACCATTGACAACTGACAAGCAATCACTTTCAAGGATAAGGTGCGAAATTCCCAGTTCAATTCCAAATTCGACAGCCCGAAGACATGCCATGGCTTTCGCGGATTCCGGACCTAGAGGAAAAGGAATAGAAAGAGCCCTCCAATTAGAACAAAAGCCAACTGAGTCCCTAACCAAGATACCCAGCCCAACTTCAGCCCAACTTCAGAGGAGTCATGTGAAAAAGCGGCATCAACATTGATTTTGAAGTGTCCTTCTGGAGGAGGTATCCATCTCGCTGCTGTTCGGTTAGAGATAGGAGCACGAAACGGACCTTTCGAAGCCCAGTAGCTAGAAAAGAAAGATTTGGCCGATTGAACTACAAAAAGAGATTCAGTATTAGTAGCCTGCCAAAGTAGTTTATTACGTTCGAACCAAAGCCACCAACACATAGAAGAGAAAAGGCCAAACTCCTTAGCATCCAGCTTGCAACGAACTTTAGTAAACCAAACTTCGGCCTCAACAGAGTTAGTATGATACACTGAAGACGAAATTCCGGAAAGGGCCCAGACCTGTCAAGCATAGGGGCACGAAAACAGGCAGTGCATATTAGTTTCTGTACCATTCCCGCATCGATAACACGCATCTTCACTCGTCAAACCTCTGCGACAAAGGGCTGCTGTAACAGGAAGAGATTCCGAACAGCAACTCCAAAGGAATTGCCGAACCTTTGGTGGAGCAGAAATTTTCCAAATCCAATCCCAGTTACGGATTCTAGTAACACTTGTACCTCCTCGACTAGCTTCTGCAGCAGCAGATTTAAGGGCTCGAGCCAAGCGGTATGCGGATTTTACTGTGTAGCAGCCTGAACGGTCAAAATTCCACACCATACAATCCGTAAACCTTCGATTCCCTAGTGGGATAGACGAGATAACCTTAGCTTCCTCTTCCCAGAAAATGTTTGTAATTAAATCTCTATTCCAACAACCCACATCATCATCAATCAAGCAATTTACAGTGGAATTTCGAGGAAGAATAGAAGGAGGCGAAGAAATATTGACATTATTCGTGCCGGGCAGCCACTTATCCTCCCAGATTCGGATAGAGTTGCCGTCCCCCACTCTCCAACGGAGACCCGCTTTAAGTAAATCAATAGAGCCCCAGATGCTTCTCCAAGTTAGTGAGGGTCTCGAGCCAACCTTTGCCTCCAAATTAAAAGGTCACATAATGGGAAATACCTCGCTTGAAACACCCTACTAAGAAGGCTGTCCGGTTTCAAAAGAATACGCCAGGCTTGTTTAGCAAGAAGTGCTAAGTTAAAAGAGTCTAAGTCACGAAAACCCATGCCCCCATCCCTCTTGCTATATTAATTAGTTGAAATATTGGATTCCAAGCAAATCAGCACGATTGACCACCCTACCTACCTACGTGTGGTCTGACTCCAAATATAAATTATAATAGTTCATCAACACTATACTAGTCATGTCATGGATTTACGATGTAGGAATTTTTTGGTATTTTTATTTTATACTTAATATTCTAATTATTTAATATTTTTATCTTCTATAAAATTTATTTTTATATTTTATCATAAAAATATTCTTATTTTTCGTGCTGAAATTTTTTATTAGGGCAAATAAAAATATGTGTTGTTGAGTTAAAGCGATATAGACGTGTGCATGTGATCACTCTAGCATATATTACTAAATTAAATACGTACATATTACCTTCGTACAGCAAATTAATGTCATCTGCGAATTTTCCACTTCATTGCTGATATTTATATCATGAATATTTGGATAACCTAAAAGTGAAATCACCTCAAAAGAGGCAATTCGGATAGCCCCCAGAACTAATTTTGCATTTTGTGGTAGAACACAAAACCCTACATTAATTGCTTAGAAGAAGCAATTCAACACATTTTCTGCAAAATAGGAAACTTCGTACCACTACATAAAATTCCATTATTCGTGGATTGTGTTTGAATTAATATAAATTCGAATGATATCCCAAGTTAAATGTAAAAAAGCTTCGGGCTTGTTTGTTTGGTGTTTGGGAAAGTAGTTTGAGAGAGTAGTGGATGTTTGTGAAATAATCTCGATTTGCGTAATGTTGTTTGTTTGGTTTTGAGAGAGTAGTTTGAGAAATAAAGTAGGTGGAAGGTTTTTTTGGAAGAGTTGAGTTGTAGGTGTAAGATGTGTAAGACTTTATGTCAAGTCATATTTGTCATGAGATAAATTGTGTAAGAAATAAGTTATTTTATGTCAAATCATAGTAGACTTTGTATATGTTTTGTTTAGAGATAAGAAAATTATTGTTTGTTTGGGTTTTGAGAGAGAAGTTTGAGAAAATTGAGAGATGAAATTTTTTTTTCAGAAAATAAAAAACATGTTTGTTTGACATTTTCCAAACACGAAAATTTTTGGGAAACGCCAAACAAACAGGCCCTTCCTGTTTTTGTTTGTTTAGGAAACTTCCTGTGTTATTTTTATTTGATTATAAAAAATTGCATGTGATATTTATTAACAAAAGAATTGTTCATTACGTATTAAAATTTCAAACACGTTCTCTTTTTTAAGAGTGAGGATTGTGTTTTACTCACTTTAAGTACGAGCATTCTTCATGATTTGCAGGAAAAGTGACAAATATACTCCCACATATTAATTTTTCTTTCGAATACATTAGAAAACACAATTATTTACTTAGAAAAGTTTAACAAGAACCCTCCTATTGGCAATAACACCCCTAGCTATAAGTTGAAAAATAACAATAACCCCATGCCCTCAACTCTTTATTTCAAGCTAGCAGTGATCTAATAAAAATGGTAAGACGACTTTTTTAAAGTATTAAAGTATGGGAGTTTTCCCATTAAAAATAACTCACAATTTTTTTTTCTCATATAAAAGTAACACATGGGGTGCTAGCTTTTGCATTTGATTCTCCTAAAATTGGGAAATTCTTATCCAGACCGGGTTTGGCCAAACTCGAACTAACTAAAAAGCAATTGCAATACACTTGCTTTGGGATTGGATATAACTTTCAGGAGAGTGACCAATCATAAAACAAATGCAATACACTTGCTTGATAGTTGTATGAATTTGACAAAACCAGGCTTGGACAAGAATTTTTCCCTCTCAATGAACTCACAAGTCACAAGTAACACCCATAATTTATTATTTTAAGTGAAATTGTGTAACATTTATCTGGTTTTTTTTTTTTTTTAGTTTACATGTAAAAAAAATTCAAAATTTATTGTTTTAAGTGAAATTGTGTAACATTTATCTGGTTTTTTTTCTTAATCATCGTTTAAAACTCCATAAAATTTATAGTTTACATGTAAAAAAAATTCAAAATTTCTAAAGTGGAAACTATTGAAATTTTGGAGAAAGTAGGAAACTTTCGTACGCCATATCATAGTAAAATGTCACTATCTGTTTGATACATTTTACCTTGCTTGGGGACCACACCCTTAACTCCTTTATTAGTTAATTTCGGGGGAATTTTTTTTTTTTTTTACCATATGATACGGTCTTCATTGCAATTTTGGTACCAAACCCAATCTTTTATCAAAATTAATGATAATTTAATATCTATGAAATACATAATGTTCAATTTATCCCCTCGTGGTTTAAAAAAAGCATTTTACCCCCTGAAATTTTGTAAAAGTTTCACATCGCCTCCTTAATATTTTTATAGGCGACACTTTATCCACTTTTATTATGATAATGTGACATTTTACCACTTGTGTTATGATAAATGTGGCAATTTATCCCCCTATGTTATAAAATAGTTTTCATGCCTACTCTCAATTTCGGCAAGAGAATTACAATCTTCGGTTGAATCGGGTAAATTTCTTCATTAAAAATTTTAAAGGGGTAAATTGATTTTTTTTCCAAATTATAGAGGGGTAAATTGAATATTATGCATTTCGTAGGGGTAAATTGCCATTAGTTTTGTAGAAAAATTGGATTTGATATCAAAATTGCAATGAAAATCAATCCTATGGTACCAAATTTGCATTTTTATATCCAATGGTACCAAAATTGCAAGTTAACCTATCTTATGGTACAAAAAAAGCAATTTTTCCGTTAATTTCGTTTATGCTAAACTAAATTTAGCAATGTTGCTAAAATTGAAATTTTCCCTAAATTTTGTTTTTTTTTAAAAACAAATTTTCCCATGCAAAATGTTATCTTTATATTTTTCATTGCGCTGCGGCAAAAAATTCAATTATAGGAGAAGGGAAAAAATTCCAGTATAGCAATCCTTCTCCCAAAATTGAAAACTATTATATTTTGGGATAATTACATCCACCCTGTTGAAGTTAGATAAATTACAAATCTCCCCCAAAATTTCAGTAACTATATACAAACACCTCCCCGCTATTATTTTTTTAAAAGTATAAATCCTATCTTACCCATCATCATTCTTTAAATAGCTTTTATTAAAAAAAGTAAAAGTACGTGCAATATAAATAATACTACATATAACCTCAAAACAAATACCCCAAATAAGAGATTAAAATAGATCAAATCATTCACACCATTAATTTTTGTAAATTAACTTAAAACAGAAAGTTTAATAATAATCTTGAATTAAATAACAATTAAAAAACTAAGTTAAATTATTTTTACTAACAATTATATTGAAGTTAGTAACTTCAAATGAAAATAATTCTTTATATTAGTGGGTTTTTTTTTAAATATAAAATAATAATTAAGTTTATATATTTGAGAGAATGGTGGAACTCAAAGTCATTTTTTTTTTTTTTATAAAAGACTCAAAGTCAATTTTAATTATGGGCAAAATTGATCTTTCACTAATGTTTTTGGAAGTTACATCGCTTTTTAAATTAAAATTTTAATGGTAGAATGTCTTATATAAGGCCATCTCTAATGACTCCGAGAGGGAATTGATAGGATAGTGCCCAGCAAGCCAACAAATATAAGCTTGTTAAGGAACTTCCTTTAGAAGCAATCTTATGATTCATAAGATAATACGCCCGTTTATTCATAGTACATGAATTAAACAATGGCCAACTTCATCTCTCGCGAACGTATCTAAGCGATTGGATGAAACCCTGAGATCACTCATGACTACGGGATTATTCACTTCAGTATTGGGTGCGATTAATCATGAAACAGTCTCAAAGGTCGTGATCTCAAAAACGTTCTAAGTCATAGATTCATATCGAGACGGGGTATCGAATGAATCGTCAAGACTTGTAGGATTATGCATGATTCACATGGAGTGAATTTGTTGTCGTTTCATGAACAAGGCATTGAATGCTAGTGCATATGACTAGGTGGTTCGATAGGGGATCGAACGCATCGAACGACCCGAACAGAGAGACTCATCGTGGAAGTGCGTTAAGCATATCGGTAATGGGATGTCTCTCAAGACTTATAATAGTGTACGATTTAGTCCTTTGACTTGAGGTACTAGGGCGAATTCGGTACATGGGAATACGTACTTTGATTTAGGAGCCGACCACATAGCTTGGTCATTGTGCGACTACTTTGGGTGCGTATGAACGTGTGCGCGGATGGTTAGTACTAATATAGGATCTATCGACTCATCTTGATAAGATGAGAGAATTTCCTGTACGTTCTTAGATAATGATATCCGAGGAATCTGCGGCCGCAGTCAGTGACGGATTTGGAAAGGTGTTTCCAAATTTAGCAGTCACACTGGAATTATTATCCTGAATTACAAAGTACAGAATTGAGATAATTAGAGGTGCCGACCAATTCACACACCCTAGGTCTCAATCGGGAAATTAGTCGCTAGAAGGACCGTATGTACATGGCATTTATAAGAGTTGGAGGTTCACGAATATCAATTCACCTGAAGTTGGGCCTCATGGGCTTGTGGCTAGACATCGACCATGAGGTGTGGGTACTCCTGAATTAATAAGGAAATTAATTCTGGAGTGGTCAATTAAAGTGGTTAATTGATCGGAGCAATTAATTACATATTAATTGCTCATTAATTAAATCACGAAAGTCGTGTGCCTGCTGCCAATTGATGGTGAACCTAGAGGGTCACACACAATACAGTTGGACAGTGACTGTCTGAAATGAAACAATTGATTTAAGAAATTAAATCAATAAATGAATTAAAGTATTAATTCAAGAAGAATAATAATTAATTAGAAGTAACTAATTAATTAATCAAGAATTAAAGTGTTAATTCAAAATGGAGAATCATTAATTATGAGTAACTAATTAATGAATCAATTGGAATTTCTGATTGATTAAATCCTCAATTAAAGTGTTAATTGGAAATGATTAATTGATTAATAGTGGATTAATTAATTAAAGCATATGGGCCAATTATTGTTAAGATAAATTAATCTGGGATTGATTAATCTTACATGGGCCGATTTTGCTAAGGGTGACTTGATTGAATTGATTTAAGATTGATGAAGCATGTGGGCATGATTGAATTAATTAATTGATCTCTTGATCAATTAATTTAGTCATGGCCGAACCATGCTAAGAAAATTAATTGATCTTATGATTAATTAGTCAAGGGCCGATTTTAATGGAAAAGGTTAGGAAAGATTTTCTTGTGAAGAGATATAGCCTATCTTGTGAAGAGATATGTCATATCTTGTTTCCTTAGAAGATAAGGAAAGATATGCAAAGAGATATATCTTATATCTAGAAGGACTCTTCTAAATATAAAAGATATATCATAATCTCTTCAAGATAGCAAGAAAATCTCAACAAACTAACAACCTCATTAAATAGGGAGAGGAGATCGAAAATTGAGTAGTGATCTATCGAAAATTTTCAGCCAACTAATTGAGAAAGAAAAATCGATTTCTCTCCCTGTTCAGTTTTCTCTAAAATCGCCCCACCCCTGTGTAGGATTTTTCTCCAAGTTTTTCTTCCCGGATCTGAATCCAATTCCTGACGAGACAATTCCTTAATCCTAGTTCTGAGCCTGGGGATTACGCGAAGTTACTCAAATCCAATTAGTGTGGACTTTCTCTAGAGGCACAACACTTGGGGTGCTTTAATGAACAATTGAAGACCGGAGGAAAACCACCACCTTGCCTGTGGTGAGGTAAAAATAGCTTTTACCATTTATTTATTTTTAGTATATGCTTGCTGAAAATAAATTCAACCTTTATTCATATGTGCTAATAAGAAACCCTGGGATTTGGTGTATAAACAAAAATTTTAAATTTCGCACTGTTGTAGTTGACAATTATACCCATAAAAACCCAACAGAAATACCCTCTCCCTCTCCCCCTCCCCCTCTCTCTAGTTTTTTAGTCATCTCTAATGACTCATTCTATCAAACCCATTTAATAATTAATTTTATCATTCTCTATTATTATTATTATTATTATTATTATTATTATTACTACTACTATTACACCAAAAATAAATTTAAAATTAACATTAATTTAAAATCAAAAGTACATTAGGAAACTTAGAAAATAAAAATTTACATCAAATATTAAATTAATTCAACCCCAAAATTATTAAAATAATTTAAAATACAACCCCAAAATTTTTAGAAAGAATTATTTTTGGGTGATAAATACAATCCCAAAATTATTAAAATAAATCAATATTAAAATACTAGTGTTAATTTAATGAAATAAAAGTTATTTTTTTATAATTAAAAATAATTATCTCCAAATAATATACAAATTTTAGTAATTTTTTTTATTTTTAAATAAAGATAAAAAAATAACCAAATAAAACAAAACGAAATTAAAAAAAATATATATAGCATGTGATGGAGGGGGCTTGGATGGGAGAAGCTCCCCCTCCCCCTCCCTCCAGGGTCCCTCTAGTGGGTATACCCTCTCCGCCCCCTAGTCATTGGAGATGATTTTTTTTTCCCCCTTCCCCCCATATACCCTCTAGGGCATCTCCCAACTAGTCATTAGAGATGCCCTAAGGTAAAACTTAAAGTGGAGAGGTGTTTATAATTGTTGAAACCTCAAGGGAGATAGATGTATATCCTATTTTCCTCTCAAGCGGTAAGATAGGAGTTATAACACATTGAACACAAATAGCACCCATTTAAAACTCTGTAAATATTAAATGCAAAAATTTCACGTGTAAAAATTATGATGCTTTGCAGGTTATCGTGACCGTGATATGTCTAAAGAATAATTTAACTCTATGTGAAAATTAATAATATGCTATTTATCTTATTCTTCGATGGAGTGTTGCACACAAGATCAAAATTGTGAGTGAGTTCATTTTGATGTGAAAAAAGATCAATTTAACACTCGATTGATAACATATTTCATTCATTTACAACATATCAAGTGCTATAATGTGTTTTTTACCCCTTGTAATGTTGTACAAATGTACAATTTACCCTTCCCTTGTGTTTTCATTCATGAATATTTAAGAATGGAAGTGATCAGGCAATGGGCCTTTTTTTTACATAAACATAAACATAGAGGATTGTTTTGTCCATTTGATATATTATAGGGGTATATTGTCTTTTAAGATTGATACAAGCGGATAATTTGCTATTAACTCGTAAAACAATATTTCAGAATTTCTACTCTCATTTCAAACTCACTTTAAAAAGAACAGATTATTCCATTCTGCAATTAAAAGACTAAAATCCTCTCAAAAATTTGAAAAATAAAAAGACACAACTACCCTTAAATTTCATCTCTAGAAAAAAAAACTACCCATGATTTTGAACAAAGAAATACATGTTCAAATTATGCTTATTTAAAAATGACCATCTAGGAGCCTTCATGCATTAAGGTTAAAGATAGACTCTTTTCTTTTCTTCAAGGCATTAAATATAAGGGTCTCATTAATTATAGAATGCTTGCTTTTTTCCTGTTATTTAGACTCAACCCGTATATCAGATTTACATTGTTTATTGCCGATTACATATCCTCACAAGTCACACCTAATATTCTTCTTGTACAAAGATTTATCTAGCAATATTTAAAGGGGTCAATACCAATTTACCTCATGTGATAATTATAATATATTTATAATGTAAAATTAAAATCACGTGAATTAAAAAATAGTACTTAATTTTAAAGGAACAATTTACCTCCTTCCAACTAGGGCTGTGCACGATTTGGTAAACCGGTTGTACCGAATCGGAACCGAAAATTCGGTACGTACCGTTTACTAAACCGAAATTTCGGTTCGGTAAACGGTACGCGCCCAATTACCGAACCAGGTTACCTTTCGGTTTTTGGTAATACCGACCGGTTTATCGAACCGAACCGATAAACCGATTTTTTTTTTTTTAAAATTATATTCCTTATTTACTTCTCTCTGCCAAGTTAGGAAAGACCAATTTAGGAAAATAGTTATTCATCTCTAAGTCGCTATATAACCTAATGTTTCAATTTCAATTTTCAACCCAACGTCTCCCGCCGCTGCACCACCCGCCGCTGCCGCACACCCCTGACCCTCCGCCACCATCTCTCTCGGCCCAAAGGTATAGTTCAAAACCCAACACCTCTTTGGACTTGACCATTAAGAAGCCATGTTTGTGAAAGTATAGAAGTAAGAATATTTTAATGGTAGTTAAAGAAGCTTCATCTACTGCCTGGGACCATAAATCTCATTTTAATTGAAGTTTTAAAACCAATTTTAATTGATTTTCTATTTTGATTTTTGAGGCTGGCCAAGGGAAAACACCCCTTGTGGAGCTATTATGTTGCAAAAACTGTTATGTTTTTATATTTTTTTCATGAAATAGATTATTAGTGAATTTGGTATTAAGACTTTGGGGATTTTGTAACTCTTATGCTTAAATGATTTATATGAATTTAAGGTGATTTATTTATGTTGATTGTTTTAACTTTAAGATTGTTGAATATTTATTAGATTAAGAGTGATTTTGGATATTAGAAAGCCATTAGTCAGTGGGTTTTGGCTGAAACAGGGGACTTGGGTTGATTTCAATTATGAAAACTTGGGTGTCTTTTGTTATAAATGTGGTAGGATTGGTCAGAATTATAGGACTTGTATGTTTCTTCCCCAGCAGGAAATGGAGTTTGAGACTTATAAAAAAAAAAAAAAAAAAAAAAATTCGGTATTTTTTTTGTACCGAATCGTACTGATTGGTATTTTACCGAACCGTACCGAAATTTTCGGTTTGGCAAACGGTACTACCGAACCGACCAAAATACCGAAATTCGGTACGGTTCGGTACGGTTTGCACAGCCCTCGAAAAGTGTAATACTCTTGCCAAAATTGAGAGTGTGAATGAAAAATATTTTATAAACCCTAAGAGGCAAAACGTCACACGAGGGAGTAAAAAGCCCCATTATCATAACTCAAATTTAAAATAAAATATCATGAAACCATGACATTTGTTAATCTGGTGAACCTCAAATTCTTTCCATTATAAATAATAAATCACATCCTCTTGAAGGTTAACAATGTAAAGAAATTTGAGTTTTTGACAACTTAAACTTCGCGACCACAAAATAAAAGAAGACGAAACAAATTTAACCAAACACGATCAATTTTTAATAAAATAATGATTTTTTTTTTCATAATGTAGGCAATTATGTTAAATTTGAAGTTGTAAGTTTTACATTCCAAAATATACCAATCTAATGAGTTTATATATTTATATTTTAGTTTGAGTGAAGTTACTAATACTTACATAGAATTTTATAATTAATATATAGCTTTTAAATTATTCTTGTAGTTATTATTATTTTTATTATCATAACTTTAATTTCTAAAATTCAAAATTTACTTTGAATTTTATTCAATGCATAATGGCTCCAAATAACATATATATTTATGTTTCTTTTTTAATAAAAATTAAGGAGATTTAAGTCTAAAAGGTAGATTAAAGTAGGTATAGGGGTGTGCTTGTGCTTGTGCTTGTGCTTGTGCTTGCGCTTGCAAAAAAATCAAATGTTTTTTGATTGCCAATTTATTAAAGTTCAGAAATGATGGATGCAATAGGTGGCAAAATATTTCATCCATATAATTACGGGGTCAAATTGTTTTTCGTGTTTTTCTATTTATAGGGGGAAATTGCATAAATTGCACTCTACTAACTGCAGACAGAGCAGCTCTGTTTTTTCTTTTTGCATGCTCTGGTCATATCACAGAGTTGGATTTTTCTGTACAAATCCTCTCATTTGCTGAAGTAGAAAAAAGAACAGAAAAAAAAACCTCTCATTTTCTGTTACGCGAAACTTCATTTCTCCTGCTATTCGCTAATTTCACAAGTAAGTGCTGAATTCTCGACTCGATTTGAAAGTTTATTCAACATTTCAAGCTCTTTTCTTGTGAAAATCTTTTCATCCCTTATTTTTCGATAATGGAGTACCTTTTTAGAATCTTAAATTAGCATCAAAAGATCAATGTTACTCTGAGTAAGCTAGTAATGTAACTTTCATTTAGTTGAAATTTCGCTCGTGTATGTGAAATTGGCTTTGCATTATGCTGTTTGGGAGTTTCGAGGGTTTGTAACTGTCAAATTGATTGTTGATTTTTTTGTCAAATAGGTTTAGTTTAACTGAGATTCTTTGATTGCATACATTGTGTTTTCTCATTTCTTCTGAATTTTGTATTTCCTTGTTTAGTTTGTCTTGTTGGTTGAAGTGTAGCTGATTTAAAAGGATTTTCAAGCTAGTAATAAATGTTCTTAGTTAAGTCATTTTAAGAAGAGACAATTTATTGTTTTAATTTGTCTTATGGATGCTGATAAACTTGCAAATACTACACGGTAAGGTTTCTTGTGATAAATATTTTGAATAATTGTCGAAAAATCAATTTGCTTGTCATGAATTTCATAAGTTATTGGATTTTTGTTGTTCATGTGTGACAAGATTTGATATATTTCTGTAATCATCCTAGCATGTTAAGGGGGGAAATGGCTGAATTTTCTTGGTATTGCTTAAGTACTTAGACTCGCATGGATACTACTGCTGCTTGTTCTTTTCTTGCTGGTGTATTTCGATTTTAATTGTTGCTAATGCTGGTTGTAATTTTCTTTGAGATGACATGTTGATGTGATTGCAAATGTTGGTTTTCCTGTATCAATTTGAGTTATATTTCTGCAGATTCTAAGAAAGGCTGTTTGTTCATTGTTTATATTAGGGATGAGTTTGTTTGGTGATAGAAATACACGTGATATGCCTGAAAATGACCGATTTCAGACTAGGAAACTTCCTCCCGACCATAATCAGAATTTCCAGTTTCTTCTCAAGCGTCCAAAGGTGTATTCGACACGAGAATTCCCTTTGCATTGTGGTCCTTCTTCTAAAAATGGTGAAGGAATTGGAGCTGGTTCTAGCCTGAAATCCACCGAGCTTTCATATGCTTCAAATCACGCAATCACTACACCATCTAAACTACCAAGAAGTGTTAATAATGGGACAGTAAGGCCACTTGGTTCACAAAACAGAGTATTACATCATGTGAATGAAGTGGTTTCTCCAGAAATAAAGTGGAGAAGAGAAAAGAGAAGATCTGAAAATCATGAGTTGGTCGGAGCTTCTAGTTCGGGTAACAGCAATATGATTCACTGTAAGGAGAAATCGAGTATTGTTTCACCTGATACAATAAATGAGGCAGCTAGGGTAAAGGTGAAGGATGCTCGGAAGCTATTTGAGAAGCTATATAATGAAATTTCAGATGAATATAAAGGAAAGCGAAAAGCGGAATATAATGGTGGACCAAAGATTTGCATGGAAGCAGCCCAGCGTTTAAGAAAAACTGGTAAATGGGTTTGTCTTGAGAAGCAAATGGGACATGTTGAGGGCATTACAGTCGGTGACCGTTTCCACTTTAGAGCCGAACTTGCTGTTGTTGGCCTACATTGGCCATATTTTACCGGTATAGACTACTTGTCGCTAAATGGGAAAATATTTGCAATCAGCATAGTGGATTCTGGCCACTATGATAACAGTGCTAAATCAGTGGACGTGTTAATATACTCGGGTGAAGGTGGGAACCCAATGTTAGGCAATTGTAAAAACGATCAAGAACTTAAACGAGGAAATCTTGCCTTAAAAAACAGCATGGACCTGGGATATCCGGTTAGGGTCATTTCTAAAAGCAAGGAATCAAATTCCTTCCATATGAACAGAAAAGGGGTTGTTATGAGCACATATGAATACAAAGGTTTGTACACGGTGAAAAGTTTTTGGCAGGAAAAAGATCATGATCATAGACTGGTGTTCAAATTTGAACTACACAGAATCCAAGGCCAAGCTATAGTTTCTTCTCGTGTTGGTAGAGAATTCATTAAATCTGAGCGTTGTTTGGTAGAGGATGTATCACAAGGAAAGGAGAAAATGCCAATACGTGTGATTAATGCGATAGATGATGCAAAGCCCCTACCGTTTACTTACATTACTGAAACCATCTACCCAAATTGGTGGATGAAAATCGAGCATAGCGGCTGTACTTGCACTAATGGATGCTCAGATATGGAGCAATGTCATTGTGTGTTAAAGAATGGAGGTGAGATTGTGTACGAGTGTGGCCCATTTTGCAAATGCCCCACTTCGTGTATAAATAGAGTCACTCAACAAGGTCCTAAATACAAATTGGAAATTTATAAGACTAAATTTGAGAGGTGGGGTGTGAGATCAAGAAGTTATATTTCATCGGGGAGTTTCGTGTGTGAATGTGTTGGAATGTTGGCGCCAAGCAAGGAGGATCAGCAAAGAGGACTTGAAGAGGGAGAGGTGGGTTTTAGTTTTATAGTTGACATGGTGAAGTTTGGAAATGTGGGCAGATTTATAGGCCATAGCGACTCGCCTAACCTTGATGCACGGTACATTCTTTACGATCACGATGACGAGGGGATGGCACACATCATGCTTTTTGCTGCGAAGAGTATACCTCCTACGAAGGAGCTCACGTGTGATCACAATCTCATGAGGGTCATATTTGCGAATGGCTAAAACAATTGAGATAGTTCTAGGTAGATTTACTGTATTTTCTAGTGTAGTTTAATTTCTGTCAATTCTACATCATATTCAGATTACAAGGCTTTTGGTCCAAATTTAGGCCTGGCCAAAGACCTATTAATTCCAATTACAATATCAATAAGTACACACTATTGGGGAAATTGCATTTCTACTCCTATATCTTTGCAGTTAAATCAATTTGGTCTCATTCATTTATAAGTCACTCAATTGAGCCCTGAAGTATCTCTCAGTAATTAAGGACAATTGATCACCAAATTTTCAGAAATTTGGTGTAGACGTTAAGGTCCATTTTTGATGATTTATGGTACACACTATCTGGTAAAGTACACTGTTAGTCCTAGAACTTTTGTAGTTATGTCAAATTGGTCTATTCGTTTCCAAGTCACTCAATTAATTTTTTTCCGAAATAGGCTTCATGGCCAATTTATTTCTGAAAATGTATTTGCTGCCAAAATAATTTTCAGAATGTGCCTTTTCACTAAACTCGCAGTTACCTAAACGTATACTTCAATACAAATCTTGAAAATATAAGCATCATTCAGGAAAATCCATGGCCCAATAAAAAAAAATAATAATACTAATGATGATTTGGAAATCTTTTAACTGCAAAACATTAAATATATTTTTTCTAATACATAAACACACAAACAACATACTCCCTCCGTCTTTTAGTTTTAGCCAATGAGTCTCTTTTGGGAAATCCATTAACAATATACTCTTTCATTAACTAGAATATTTTTTTTCAAAATTACTCACTGTCATAAACACCACTAAATCTCAAACAAGGGGACAAGGGGCAAAAACCCCAAATTGTTTCAATTTAGTAACTCAACAAAAATTCCGAATCAAAATTGAAGCAAAACACAAGAGGCAGTCAAATTCTAGTCAAGTTAATAACGGGGAAGTCAAATACTACATGAAAAAAGCTCTCACAAATTCAATTACCGGAGAGAGAATATATGAGAGACCTGATCGAGAGAGAGAAGAGATGTAAATAGCCGGAGAAGTGCCGCAAATCGCCGGAGAATTGCCGCTGCTGCTCTGCTTTTTTCGCAAGTTGTGGCCTCAATTTGAAATCTGATAAGTGTTGGGGCTTAAAATGAGTCCTTTACAACTCGCCGTTGGCAACTGCGCGTCCCCTCTAATTACTCAATATTTATTCATTTTTTTTTTTTTTTGAATTTTAAGTAAACTCGCAGTTGGCAACTGCGTTTTTACCTTAAACTCGAGCTTGCCAACTGCGAGTTTAATGAAAAGGCACATTCTAGGAATTAGTTTGGCAACAAAGACATTTTCGGAAACAAATTGGCCCTGAAGCCTATTTCGGAAAAAAATTCTCACTCAATTGAGTCTCATTATTTCTCTTTCTCAATTTCAACAATTAAGGACAATCAATCACCAAAACTATAACCACTTGAATGCTGCAGAGGGTATGCATATGATATTCAGTTACAATTTAAGACATTCTTTTCTCATAGTCGGTGAACCGCGAAAAAAAGAACGAGGTTTCTTGGAGAAACGGAAATGGGATGAAACTTGCTCCCTTCAGATCCTGCTAACTAACACAGCAAATATGTATGACTTGGCAACAAATTTCAAATTTTATACAAGAAAAAACACTTTACAGTATGAGATTTTACATGCTTTAAACGATCTGTAAAGTAGATGTTCAATAGGCATTACTTAAACAGCAATAGTGGGTACTATAATATTTACTCAGAGAAAACCACAATCAAATACTATTGACAATATCATCTAGCAGTAATCAATATTTTTGGAGCTAGCTTTATCCATAGCATCGAATAGGATCATTGCAACCTTTCTCGGATGATTGTCTGAAACCAAATCGACCACCTTTTGCAAGATACTGCTGGTGATACTCTTCAGCTCTGTAAAATTTCTTGGCAGGCAGTATCTCAGTAACAATCTTTCTGTTCAATAGCTTTTGTTGCCTATCTCTCGACTCCAGTGCTGCTTTCTCTTGCTCCGGAGTGTAGAAGTAAATCCCAGATCTATATTGAGTTCCCACATCATTCCCCTGCATTAAATAACATCTATTTAGAACGAACCATTTAAGATTAGATCGAATACTATTAAGACGAGTGTAGCATTCTTAGATTTTCTCAGAGCTAAACTCATAAACTGATAAATAAGAAAGAAAGCCCACCAGCTTAAATAGCTCCATAAACTAGCAAATGAAAGATTATCTAAATTCTAGTGAGTCATAAGCAATCTCCAACTAACAGAAGGTGAATCGGCTTTTCCGACTTAAAGTTATTAACATTCTAAAATTTGCCCAAAATAAAAATGCTGGGTTTCAATGTGTCGGTCCTAAGTCAAAACTCGAATGTCACTCGTGATTTCAACTAGCCAATGTCCCTTCATCAGTAGTCTAACATAAAGTTTAAGTGATGACAAGCCAGGAAAACTTAGATGCGGCAATAATTCAATCCAGTAAATTTTTTAATCATCTCGGGTCTTAGATTAAAGCATACCGAATTACTGATAGAACTCTGCATTGGAACCACTTCGATGAAATTTTCATCAACGCAAAGACTAGTAATAATAGGAGAAACAAAACTAAAAATCATGTAATTCTCGATTGCCATTACTAACAAAATGATGCTTACTCCTTAAAAATTATTTTCATAAACCAATTATAAAAATCATATATAATTTCTAGGTCCATCAATAATTGGTAATACATTTTTGTTAAATAAGAAATGCAAGGAATTATAATATTATATAAAAATTATGGCCTTGATATTACATAGCTAATCCATGAGCACAAATTTGAACTTTCTCGAGTTAAATACAACAAAGGTAAATTTTTACTATAATCAATCAAAACCCAATCCAAAAAACTTAATATGAAACCGAAAAAATCCAATTTAATCAGAGAAATTACCTGTCGATTAGGCGTAGTCGGGTCATGCCTTGCCCAGAAAACATCAAGCAAAGTATCAAAACTGCACTCTTTCGGGTCATACTGAACCCGAACCACCTCGTTATGATTCGTCGTACCCGAACAAACATCCTCGTAACTGGGGTTATGCAAATACCCATGACTGTACCCGACTTCAGTTTTGGTGACACCAGGGACCCGCTGAAAAGCCAATTCGACGCCCCAGAAACAACCCGCCCCGAATTGAGCAAACTGCTGACCCGGGGCGGGTACATCTTCGTCGGGTCCTTGGGCTATGGAGGAGGTAGAGGAAGAGGAGTCCACGGCGGAGTCGGTGGAGGAGCGCGCACCGAATCCTAGCTTGTTGAGCCAGCTCATTTGAGGAGCGGAAGAGGATTGGAGGGTGCGAGTGGAATTAAAGGGTTTGAGTAGGGGTAGTTTGGGAAAAGAGAAAAAGGGTGGTTTGAGGAAGGAGGAGAGGAGGGGTAATGGTGAAGAAGTGAGACTAGCGGTGGCAGTTTTGAGAATCATCTCTTTGTGATTACGTGTTGGAGTAAGTTAAGCGGGTGAGTGTGTGTTGTGGTGTTTTTAGTAGGTGTATGTGTGTGTATTTTGGATGGAATGTTCGAGACTGAGTTTGACGGGTTAGAGCAAGGGTGGTTTAAGGACGGGTTGGATCATGTCTGAACCGGTCAAAATGACAACAATGGGGTCTCCTTTTGGAGTGAAAAACGACCGGGTCATAAATGGTTTGGGTCGTGTCTTCCGATTTTTCTTTTTTCTTTTACATGCAACAAGAAGAAAACATATCGTATGACCATTTTTTTCTAGTGAAAAACGTTTTGAATTGGTTGAATCCTGTGAAAGAACTGATTAAATCGGCAAAAATGAGTTACATAAAAAAATGGCGAAGTTTATGAATAACAAGTGAAATCATAGAAAAAACTGAGTTAATAGAGCCAAAATTAGTAAAGATTGGTGAACAAACGCATGGAATTAGTTAATTATATGTTGATAAGGAAAAAAAATAATGAAATCAATGAAAAATACATAAAAAGTAGTTAAACGGGCGAAAACAGATGAACTTGGTGAAGAAACAATTGAAATTAACTAAATCAATTAAAAACGAATAAATTCAGTTTTAAAATGGGTCAAACCAACAAAAAATGGGAGAAATGTGTGAAAAATAGTGAAATTCGTGAAAATGGTTGAAACTAGGGCTGTCAATGGGTCGGATTCTGGTCGGATCAGGTTCGTCCATATCCGGCTCCATTTATATCGGATCGAATCCTGTCGGATTCGGATCTTGCTCGAATAGTGCTCGGATCTAGATTTTTTTAATCCAACGGATCTTGGTCGGATTTGGCCAGATATCGGATATTTTTCGGATCCAATAAATTTGTATTTAAAAAGTTAAATCAATATTTTTTTCCTAAAACAAGTTTATTATCTTTTCAATTTTATTAATTTTAGCTCACATTTTCAAAGTTTCTTTACTATATTCATATTTGTAGAATGAATATTTTGGTTTAAATAAATTTATAAAAGAATTATAAATTACTATCTTCTTAAATTGACGTTGAAATATTATTAATGATACTTATTTTTATAAATCATTTTGTATATATATCTTTATTTTTATTTGTTGTCGGATACGGATCTTTAACGAATCGGATCGACCTAAATCCATATTCGCTCCATGAGTTTCAGATTTGTCGGATCTTTATAATCGGATCAGGTCCATCGAATCTCTAATCGGACAATTATCCTAATAAATCGGACCGAATTCGGACGAATCCGGATTGAAATCCGCCCCGTTGACAGCCCTAGTTGAAACGATCAAATGAGTGAAATAGGTGAAATTACAGACGAACTCAATGTATGAGTGCAATCCATGAGAGAGGATGAAACTGACAAATAACGAGTAAAATCGTTGAAAAATAGACGAACTCGCTGTAAAGATTGATGAAATCGAAAGAAAAAAAACGTGATATTTGGTGGTGGGGGCAGAGGGGTGCAAGAGAAGAGTTTGGGGATGGACAGGCCTTAAATTTTTAATCATGAAAATTTGGGATTTTTTTTTTTTTTTTTTTTTTTTTTTTTTTTTTTTTTTTTTTTTTTTTGTGTAACTAATATTTGATTTTCTAAAGGAACATGTTAGTTGAGAAATTATAATTTTATTTTACCATTAGCGATTTTAAATTCTTTTATATTGAGTTAAAAATTGAATATTTTTAATATTGTAATTACTATAATTTTCATGAACTTAGGTAAGTAATAATACTTTTATGTCAGAATCAAGTAATTAGAGGTTAATAGTTTCTTTTTTCTTCACTTGAACAATTTTTGACTCATTTAGAAATTCATTTATGGCTCATGTAAATCTTAATTAAATTCCCATCTAACAATAACAACGGTTGAGTTGCGTTGGGCACTTGGGCCGGCCAATCACGAGGCAACCATATTACCAGCACTAGTTGAGAAATTTTCTTAATTTTTGTTTTTGTTATTATTTTTCATTGATATCTGATTTCTTTATACGAGTATCTTTGGTTAATTTTTAGTTTAAAGTTTAAAATATGAGACATTTTTATAATTTCTCTAATTCTCTTACAAATTAATATTTAATAGCGTAGTGGCCAAAATAATACAGAATGAGAAAAAAATGGGACATGTGTCTGCATATTCATCTTAGAAAGTTCTTTTTATAAAAATATTATTAGTCGATGAATATTCGGTGAAAATAAAGTTTCAATGTGTCTCTTCTAATTTATATTCGGTAAAAATATATTTTTGGTCATTTAGTTTTTATTATAATTTGATTTTGGAACATATGTTTTTAGGGCTGTTAGTGGGGCGGATTTCGATTCGAATCCGTCCGAATTCGGTCCGATTTATTAGGATAATTGTCCGATTAGAGATTCGATGGACATGATCATCCGATTATAAAGATCCAAAATTCGAAATTCATGGAGCGAATATGGATTTAGGTCGATCCGATCCGTATCCGACAACAAATAAAAAAAGATATATATACAAAATAATTTATAAAAATAAGTATCATTAATAATATTTCAACATCAATTTAAGAGATAGTAATTTATAATTCGTTTATAAATCTATTTAAACCAATATATTCATTCTACAAATATGAAAAATAATAAAGAAATTTTGAAAATGTGAGCTAAAATTAAATAAAATTGAAAAGATAATACACTTGTTTTAGGAAAAAAATATTAATTTAACTTTTTAAATACAAATTTATTGGATCAGAAAAATATCCGATATTCGTTGGATTAAAAAAATCTAGATCTGAACACAATCCGAGCAAGATCCGAATCCGATAAGATTCGATCCAATATAAATAGAGTCGAATCTGGACGAGCCTGATCCGATCAGAATCCGACCCATGAAAGCCCTATATGTTTTTATTTATGTCCAAAGATCTCCCTCTGGAATTTGAAGATGTTGGCTTGAATTAACAGGGAAATATTCTAAGATTTAAAGCCCAAAATCAACCGTTTTAAATGGGCTTGAGCTAAAAGGAAAATTTTGTCGGATCTAATTTCATTAAAAGATTTGTAGTTCGAGGTACTTAAATAAATATGAATATAAGTCAAAGATTAAGCCCAAATTAGAAATAAGAAATAAATAGTATACGCTCCGTGCTATGTACGGACTCTTATTAAATATATTTTTGTCAACTAACTTGCATAATATATTAAAATTGTGTAACGTACGTCATGGTGAAAACGTATAAAACCAACATGTAAAATGATAATATTTATTTACAAAAAAAAAAAAAATTCCTAGATGTTAAATATCCTTAGAGTTTGGTAGAGGAAAGAATTATTATAATATTTACAAATATATTACTCTAGACATCTATGTCACAAATATAATTTACTTGGGGTTATTTTTACTCCATCGATGTGGAACTGATACCTATATAATGAGCAAGAGAGAAGTCAATAATATCTCAATATAATTGAGTTACATATTTAGGATTTAAGGTAATGAATTATGACTTACTTGTTTTAACCTAAAATTGACAGTCTCTTTGAAAGATATGAGCATTCTTCAAACCAATCAACAGACAAAACAAATTTAACCGCACAATGGAGCATTTATAAGTGAAGATTTTTGGATCCAAAAAAGATAAGAATGAATTTTAGATCTTGATAGTTTGATTAGTTTTATATTTTAATTGTAAAGTATAATTTGATGAGTACGTCTGAATGCATGGTGAATAAAGCAGAAATAAGATTGTTGATTTAAGTAAGCACGTACCAGGTACCATAGGGTACTACATAGACAATGCATAAACACGTTGATGCAGTAGCTAAGACTTTTTAGATAGATGTACACAATAAGTAATCTAATATGGAGAAGACGTTTATTATAAAGTCAATAAAATCCTGCATTATATTTTGTATTAATTAAGGACAAAAATGAAATGAAAGTCTAAAATACTTTTAATTTTTTTGTAATAATAAAGAAATTAATAAGGAGACGAAAACATCATAAAAAATAAATAAAAGATACTATTCATTTTACAATTATATAGAGAAATATTTTTTTGAAACAATCTACGAAATTAGAAAGATAATCAAAGATCGAACTCTTTCAATTATTAAGAAAGGAAAATAATTTTAAAATAAAGGAGCTCCGCCACTGGATGTAACAAAATAAAACTTTGAAATTATGATGACAAAATCAATGACAAATTGATCGCATAAAAAGGTAATGTGCCAATTGTAACTTCTTATGAACCTCTAATGAGAATTTTATATATTCTAGAGGGAATGCACCAATAATTCGAGTTCCTTGATTTCTTTCTTGATCTGGCACAACCGCCGCTTTGTCGTCATAGCGTATTATGATATTATCATACCGTTGTCACTTGTCACGTTTAAGTCCTTTACGGGTACGAACATTTACAACTCTAACTACTTCTTATTTTTTGTAGGGGCATATTGGGCATTAGTTCTTTGATACAACAACAATAACGTCACCAAATATGAGCATATCGATGATTGCTAGCTCCTAGAATTCGAATACACATAAATTCTCGAGCCCCACTTTATCCGCTACATTTAAATGGGTCGATGTTGAATCATATTAAAGTAGACGCATTTCAACGTGTACGCATATTGACAAATTTACACTTTAGAAATTAAGGTGACCGTCAAGGCAAAGTGAGTCTTCATATTTCAATAGAAATTGTATAATGAACATGAACCTGTGATCTGTCACAAATTAATGCAATTCCACATATTTGACAAAATAAAACTTTCTAATTGAAATTGAGATGTACATGCGAAAAAAGATGATGGATTGACCTTCATAGAATCTTCATATGCTAATTTTGATGAGCAAGCATTCTACCCTATATGCATCATGTAATAGATTGGTTAGTTAATTTAAATGTAGCTTGTATTTGTTTATCTATTCTTATTTGATTTAGTTTATGTGTGTCTATTATAGGTAACTTTTCAATGTATATGTGCAAAACGAAACAAACTGCTAGGCAACCTAAACTTGGGTCAGTGACTTCTATTGTGGAGAGGCTTCAATTATTTTATATATATTTGTGATTTTTTTTTCATACTTATATACGATGATATTCTTTTCTTTACATAGATGAAATATAAGATTGTTAATGATATAACTTAATCAAATAGAGTCAAACAATCAACTATTAAGCTTAAATTTGTTTCTTGTTGAATTTAAGATCGTGTTTAATATTGATATTTAAACGAATCGAATACAAAATAACTTAAGAGTCGAATATGAGTCAAACTCGACATACTATGGAGTTCTATGAACTTGAAAATACAACTGATTAAATAGTGTTTTGCGAAGGGTAGGGCCTAGGTAAGAAAAGGATGTGATCACACACGCACTCATTATGTTTTGGCTTGGAATTCAAAAAATTCTAATTTTCTAAAGTTAATAATATTAATTCTTTCGGTCCAGAATCAGTGGATGCGGTCTAACTCCTAAAGTCATAAACCGATCAAGGTCCTTATCTCATATCTAAATCACAATTCATATCCGGATTTAAAATATGCATGCCTTCTGTAACAGTGCGCCCATCCGCTCCAGAATGAAATAAGGCATTCTTCGGACTGAAACGAGTTTAATATAAGAGAATGTGATGTACCAAGTCTTCGTCATTATAAACAACTATGAATCTATCGATCGACATCGAGAACCTCCCCTCTACGAGTTCACATCGATCACTTACGAATAAACTAACGTCGGCGTTGACATTAAAGTCTTCAATTTATCCGACATGATAATCGACGTTCACTTACAATTAACCCGTTTATAATCGGATCAATGGAAGTACGGAGCACCCATATTCGAACCGAAACGTCCAGTCCTGATCCGACCCGGTGATCAATCCTGAAACTATAAATAGCCCTCATAAATAAGATAAAAGGTACGCACTCACAAAACAATAAATACGCTCCGACTTCCCAACTTATCTCGAAACTGACTTAAGCATCGGAGGGTTATTGCCGGGTAACCACCGGCATTAACTTGACGTAGTTGTCTTTGTTTTCAGGTTAGGATCCCCTATACAAATCGAGGACTGACGTAGCTGACCTACCGATCCTCATATTGGCGAGTCGCATTCGATTGGGAATAACCTCCCCGACGAAATAATACTCATCAATTGGCGCCGTCTGTGGGAACATTAACTTTGAGAACGTAAAAAATGACTACAAGATCTAAAACAGCCCATGCACGAGAAAAAGAGGGAAATCGCGATCAAAACGGAGAGGGTCAGGGAGATAATTTATTAATTCCTGATCCTGATCCTGCGCCTCATGTTGAGGCCGGAACCTCAAGACCGCCGGCTCCACCGGTGATACAACTTACAAAAGGCGACCTAAAAGCCATTCTCGATGAAGCCAAGAAGGAGTGGCTCGCGGAGATTAAAGAAACCGTCCTTCAAACTCGACGACCCCCGAATGCTGCCGCCTTCGGTGCACGAACAGGATTCGAGGCTAACGAAGCGATAAGTCGAGCCGATCAATATCAGGACAGACGTGGCATAGAAGAAGACTTACAGGAACAATCTGTCAGAGAAGTCAACAAATTAGCCTCAGAAGTAAGATCGCTGCACCAAAAGTTAGATAAACAAGAAAGGAAGAATGAACCTCCTGTATCTAACTCTCGATTAAGGAAATCACCATTTTGTGATGAAATATTCTTTGAAAGGTTGCCTCTCGATAAGAGATTACCCACTCAGTTACCCCGTTACTTCGGAACGGAGGATCCCGACGAACACCTGGCCTCATTTAATCTACAAATGCAGCTCCACGGCATCTCCGATAATGTAGCGGCAAAGGCTTTTTCTACCACGTTGGCCGGGATGGCCCAATCCTGGTTTGGAAGATTGGAGGAAAAATCTATCTTCGACTACGACCAGCTTTGTGATAAGTTTATGAGTCAGTTTGGTAGCAAGAGGGCGGTCAGACCCCCTGCAAACCATTTATACTCAATCATACATAAACCAGGAGAAACTTTCAGAGATTTCATGGGAAGGTTTAACAATGAGCTACTTAAGGTTGAAATGCCAAGAGTTGATTTCCTAATTACTGTTCTTTTCCAAAGCACTTTAAATCGAGGATTCGCCAGTGCAATAGTAAGAGAAAATCCAGCTACATATGAGAAATTAATGGAAATGGCGAATCAGTACATGAATGAAGAGGAAATGAATAAACTGAGGGGAACCTTCTTTGGGTTGACGAAACCTGAAGAGGGACGTTCGTCTGGCATACTTGATAAACCAATCCAGGAGCTACAAATTAATCGATCTTATGAAGGTAGAAACAGGAAAGTATATAGAGAAGAGAGAAATCACAATCCAGGAAGACAAGGATTGGGGAGGTCGAATAAGGAATACCATGACAATTACACTCCCCTCAAAAAGCTGAGATCCGAAATCCTATTCGCTATCCAGGACCATAATCTGTTGAGAAAACCAGCTCCAATTAAGGACTACCCAGCCTCAAGAAAGTATTGCCGATTTCATCGACAAAGAGGACATGATACCGATGACTGCTATCAACTTAGAGACGAGATCGAAAGATTGATAGCAGAAGGGCACCTTACGGGGTATATGAAGACGTCAAAGAATGAGCAACCTGGAAATCGACAAAAAGACAACCGGTCGCGATCGAGATCCCCCGCCAGAAGAGAGCAACGCTCGAAGGATAGGGAAGACCAGCCGAGAAGAGCACAACCTGGAACGATAGTTAATATGATCTCGGGAGGCCCGGCGGGGGGAGACAGTAAAAATTCGAGGAGGGCAGTGTCTCGAGTTATAAGAGATAGAGTCCAAAATGAAAGAAGGGAAGTGTTCTCGATAAGACCAACTCAGCAGAACAAGATGATCGGTTTCGATGAGTCTGACCTGCAACCCGATTTCACATCATTCAACAACCAGGATGTACCAGATTGCCCTATGGTGATCACAGCACAAATTGCTGGAGCTACTGTTAAGAGAATCTTAATAGATTCAGGCAGTTCGGCAAATATCCTCTTCCAAGATGCTTTAGAGCGAATGGATCTAGGCCCGACTCCTCTCGACGTAGTAATTACCCCACTTGTGGGTTTCGGAGGCGCTCAAATCATTCCCAAGGGTACGCTTACTTTGTCTCTTTCCTTGGGAGATGAAGGTAACTCGAGAACGAGAATGATCAAATTTTTGATTGTCGACGCGCCTTGTGCCTACAATGTCATATTGGGAAGACCAGCTTTAAATAGTTTCCAGGCGGTTATCTCAACTTACCATCAAAAGATGAAATTTCCGACCACTCCAGGGATAGGAGAAGTCCGAGGAAATCTAAGGGAAGGCTGGGACTGTTATACAGTATCTCTAGACAAACAGCATAAAAAAGAAAACTCTCCTTTTTGTGAAAAGAAATCGCCAGCGGAGCAGCAGAATAGTCCATCACCACCGGTTGAGATAGGCGAGGTAGAGAAAGCATGCTTTGCTGAAAGAAGCGAGATGCAGAAGGAAACGAATCCCAAAAAGAGGAAATTTGAAAGAATTGAGCCTTCCGAGGGACATAAGTCGATTGAATTAGTGCCAGGGGAATCATCGAAAACAACGAGGATAGGCACTCAATTATCTGAAGGTCTCGAAACTCAGCTAATCGAATTCTTGAGAGAAAATGTGGATGTCTTCGCCTGGTGTACTACTGACCTCCAAGGAATAGATCCAAAGATTATCGTTCATAGACTCAATATCGATCCATCATCCCGACCAGCAAGGCAGAAGAAAAGAAATTTTGGTCCTGAAAGAAACAGGATTATAAAGGAGGAAGTGAAGAAGCTTCTGGATGCCGACTACATCGCTGAAATACAATTCACAGAGTGGCTGTGCAATGTCGTCCTAGTTTCTAAAGGAGGGGGAAAGTGGAGAATGTGCAATGACTTCACGGATCTTAACAAACTGTGTCCTAGGGATCCTTATCCGCTTCCGAGAATCGATTCCTTGGTCGACTCTACTGCTGGCTGTGCAATTTTGAGTATGATGGATGCATTTCAAGGGTTTTACCAAATTTTTATGGCACTGGAAGATCAGGACAAGACTGCTTTTATCACCGAAATGGGCGTTTATTTCTTTAAGGTAATGCCCTTCGGATTGAGAAACGCAGGAGCCACTTATCAAAGGCTAGTGAATAAAATGTTTGAAGGCTTATTGGGGAAATCGATGGAAGTATATGTCGATGACATGCTGGTGAAAAGCCTAAGCGAGAAAGATCATCTCGAACACATTAAAGAGGCTTTCGACATAATGAGGAAATATGGAATGAAGCTCAACCCAGCCAAATGTACTTTCGGGGTTAGGTCTGGAAAGTTCCTCGGGTACTTAGTAAATGAAAGAGGTATTGAAGCAAACCCGGAAAAGATACAAGCTGTCATTGATTTGAAGGCTCCACGAAACCTAAATGAAGTACAGAAGCTGGTTGGAAAAATCACGGCCCTCAATCGATTCATATCTCGTTCGGCAGATAAAAGCCTCCCTTTTTTCAAAATAATGAGGAATGCAAAGAAGTTTGAGTGGTCGAAGGAATGCGACCAGGCGTTCGAAGAACTCAAATCCTATCTTATGTCACCTCCCCTTTTGGCCAAACCAAAAGATAATGAAGATCTGTACCTCTATATTGCAGTTTCTGAACAAGCAATAAGCTCAGCTCTTGTCAGGATGGAAGCAAAAGAAAACAACCCGATTTATTATGTAAGTCGTGTCTTGCAAGGCCCCGAAAGAAACTACTCTGAGATCGAAAAGTTTGCTCTCTCTATCGTAACTACTGCGCGCAAGTTGAGACCCTACTTCCAGTCGCACAAAGTTATTGTCCTGACTAACCAACCACTAAGGCAAACACTTTCAAAGCCTAATGCGTCGGGAAGGCTAGTCAAATGGGCAGTTGAGTTAGGAGAGTATGACATTGATTACATGCCAAGGACGTCGGTTAAAGGGCAGATTCTAGCTGATTTCGTACTGGAAAGTACCGTCACGACAGAAGACAAAGAAGAACAATGGATGCTGCATGTCGATGGATCCTCTACATCGACAGGGGGTGGCGCGGGAATCTACTTTCAAGGCCCAAACGGGGAAGAACTTGAATTTGCTTTGAAATTAGATTTCCTAGTATCCAACAACGAAGCGGAATATGAAGCCTTGCTGGCAGGATTGAAAATGGCAGCAGAGACGGGAATAAAAAGCTTAATTGCTTACACCGATTCACAGCTTGTGGAAAAGCAATTTAAGGGTCTTTTCGAGACCAAAGAAGATTAAATGATTAGGTATTTAGCTTTGGTCAACAAACAAGTCTCACGACTCGATGCATTCCAACTCGAGTATATAAGGAGAACAGAGAATACGAGGGCCGACGCTCTCTCCAAATTCGGAAATTTAATAGAGGGAATCAAAACACGTAAAATTACACTGTTGATTTCAGAGAAACCAGCCATCGATACCGAGAAGAGTGGCGCGGATATACTCAATATCGACGACGATCGCGGAAGTTGGAAAGCCCCAATACTTGATTACCTAGCAAATGGAACCCTCCCATCAAACAGCGCAGAAGCGAGAAGACTCAAGTATAGGGCACCTCGCTATGCAGTCGTTGGAAATGAATTATATCGACGATCTGTCACTGGAGTATTGCACAAATGCGTAGATTCTTCTCAGATCGAGCCAATATTAAAGGAGGTCCATGAAGGATCTTGTGGAAGCCATTCTGGAGGCAGAGCATTAGCAGTTCGAATATCACGTCTAGGGTACTATTGGCCTTCCTTGGTAAAAGACGCCAACAATTATGCTAAAAGGTGTGCCAAGTGCCAATATCACGCCACTATGCCGAATCAACCAGCGCAAAAGATGGAATCAATATCGATTGCTTGGCCTTTCGATCAATGGGGTGTGGACTTAGTTGGCCCGCTACCGATGGCGAGAGGCCAGAAGCGTTACTTACTAGTAGGAGTGGAATATTTTAGTAAATGGGTAGAAGTGGTGCCACTGAAGCAAATCTCTCAGACACAAATAATCAACTTCTATTGGTCGATCATTTGTAGGTTTGGCATACCTAGAGTCATCATCTCTGATAATGGGCCTCAATTTGTGGGGAAAAGAGTAGTGGATTGGTGTTTGAAACACAAAATCGATCTGCGTTTTACGTCAGTAGGTTGCCCACAAACAAACGGACAAACTGAGGTTACAAATCGGGAGATCGTAACGCTCTTGAAGAAGAGATTATCGGAAGCAGGAGGTGCTTGGCTCGATGAATTACCGTGGGTCGTTTGGGCCAATCGAACAAGGGAGAAAACTGCAACTGGGGAAACTCCGTTTAGTCTTGTATATGGCTCTGAGGCAGTTGCTCCTGCCGAACTGGAAGTTTCGTCGCCAAGAATTGAACTGTACGACGAATCAGATAATACGGACGAAAGGAACTTCGAACTCGATCAGCTGGAAGCGAAACGAGAAAGGGCCTCCACCCGTATCCAAGCATACAAAACTACCATGGCAAAAGCCTACAATAAAAATGTAAGGTTAAAATCTTTTCAGGTAGGAGACCTTGTCCTAAAGCGAGTGGATGTATCCAAGCAAAAGGGTAAGCTCGATTGCAATTGGGAAGGGCCATTCAAGATAATCGAAGCTGGCAGAAAAGGCGCATATCGATTAAGCTCAATGGGAGGAGAATCCGTGAAGAGAACTTGGAACGGGAGAAACCTCAGAAAATTCTATGCCTAAGAAATTTTCTTTAGTTTGTCTATATTTCCAACTGTTCTTGTAATTTCCTTTCTTTTATTTTTAATCTAATGAAAAGCTCTTTTTGTTACTTAATGAGACTATCGTATAGATTGACAGCCGTTCAGGCATCGAGAGGAATTCTCCAAATCTACAGACGTGCCTCGATAGCCGTTCAGGCATCGAGAGGAATTCTCCAAATCTACAGACGTGCCTCGATAGCCGTTCAGGCATCGAGAGGAATTCTCCAAATCTACAGACGTGCCTCGATAGCCGTTCAGGCATCGAGAGGAATTCTCCAAATCTACAGACGTGCCTCGATAGCCGTTCAGGCATCGAGAGGAATTCTCCAAATCTACAGACGTGCCTCGATAGCCGTTCAGGCATCGAGAGGAATTCTCCAAATCTACAGACGTGCCTCGATAGCCGTTCAGGCATCGAGAGGAATTCTCCAAATCTACAAACGTACCTCGATAGCTATTCAGGCATCTCTATGTCTTTGACACTGCCAAATGTAACTCGCATAAAATTGAAATTGTTGAAACAAAGTGATAAATGAGCTAAGTGTAAACATATCTCGAGTATGGTAAAGGCGTCGGTCGAATATCAAAATCGACAGAAAACACTTGGAGATAAATAGCGGGAATCAATGGTTTCATTAAACATGTTTAGCTTATGGTAAAGGTGTTGATCAGAAGGGAAATCGACGACGACACTTGGAGATGAAAAATAAAGATCGACGATTACATTGAATGAGCTAAACATAGCAAACATCTCGATCAGACAAAATATATTGGTTGTAAAAATGGTGTCGATATCACAACAACATATCTCGACTATGATAAAAGCATGAATTAAAGACTCGGATATCGATAAATATATTCAGATATGAGATATTACTTCTGAAAAGAAAAAAAAAAAAAAAAAAAAAAAAACAACTCGGCAAGATAAAAGAGATATTGAATGAGTATTTTATTCATAAATATCAACTTACAATACAAATGTACAAACGAAATTTACAATACAGGTATCGAAATTTAATACACGCTATTACATTGGATAAAATCGACTAAAGTTGAGGAAATCCAGAGTTTTCCTACATTTTCGACAACCGAGGACTACTGAAGACGATCGACTTCGGATTAGCTATAGGCTTAAATATGGAGGTTTTCCGCCTATAGCTTTTCCTCTCATTGATCGAGGCCTTGAAGGGACGATTCTCCCTCGGCGTTAGCGAAGGACAGGAGGATCTTTTTTAATGGCAGCATGCTTGCCAGAAAGACACACCATCTCAGTCAATAGCTTGACCATGGGTGATGGGTCTCTCTGCTTCGACCAAGCGACAGAAGAGGAAAAAATTGCTTAATATTTTTGCGCTTTAAGTCCTCCACCATCTGGTCGGCTGCCATACTTTCCACCTCACCCCTGCCCTTCGAATCGTCGGAAGCCTCTCGAAATCATCGAGGACCGACATATGTTGCACAGTGCCGATCCAATGAGGATTCCGAGACGCCCCCGGGTGAACCTCGTTGTCGTTACCGATGCCACCCATTCGAACAACGAGGCCCACCCATTGAAGTACACCTTTTACTGATACCACCCAATCGAAACGAACATCACATTTATTATTTTGGTCTGGAGGTCGAGTAGGATGAAAAGTCCCAAAGAAGGAGGAGGGACCCTTCGATAAACTACTATCGAAAAATGGACTATCGAGGAGGGTTCCTCTCGGATATTTGTGAAAAAAGGACATGTTTGTGTGATTTTTGGTGTGTAGAAAGAGAGGAAACCCCCCACATATTTATAGGGTTGGCCTATCCAATCCAACGGCTCTGAATTATTAGGTTCTACGGCCAAGATGTAATGCTTTAAAGTAGCCGACGGTTGCGCTACCCGAGGTAACTAACGCGGCCCATATCCAACGATCCAAAAGAAGCCACGTTTAACGGCTGAGATTTTTCCCATTTAATGTGCTGACCGTTTCAACTACCTGGAAGCATTAATGCTTTTATTTACAGTTATGACATTACCTTGACACCTTGAACATATCGATCTATTGACTTACCGAAAGGACCTCTTTAGTACGTATTCATACTTCGATGTAAATCATTATTATTAAATTAGAATAAGGTTTGATCGACTTAATCCGACTAAGCGATAGTATAAGCGACAACAAGCATCGAATATACTCAGACAATAAAGGAAAATATTCAACATTCGATTAATGACAGAAAAAGTTCAACATTCAAATAATGAAAACCGACATAGTCAACATTCCTCACAAATTACATATAAACAGCAAAACACGCCACCCACGCGCAACTCGATAACCAGAATACCGAGCTTTAGAGGAGACAGAAGTTTTTTCTGTTTTTCAACCTCAAGGCCAAAATAAATGCCGTCAACAATCGTTATGGGTCTGAAAATTGAGGAGATCGATGTGATCGGAGGAAGTCGACCTGGGAACTTCACCTCCCTGATCAGTATTCTCAGCTCTCAGCTTGGAAGCTTGCAACTCGAGAAGGAAGCCAAATTCATGGTCCTCGGGTGCACCCTTGGATTCATCTTCTATCAAGAAATCCAAGTTGAGCGGAACACCGTTTTCGTCTGAAGTGGCGCTGAGCTTCGTCTCGTCGAAACGATCGTTCAGGAAGCCGAGCGCCCTACACTGCTTCCAACCCTTCTCAAAGACCTTGGATAGATCGATTCCAGCTTGACGTTCAACAAGCTCATCGTAAACGACGCTGTTGAAGAATTCGGTAACGACAGCCTTCCTCTCAGCAGCAGTCGCTTCACTACGACTCCTCAATCCTTCCTGTCGACCCAATTCAAAGCTATTGGCAGCCTCTTCCTTCAACTTCACGGCTAATTCTTGATCTTTTTTCTCGAGTTTTGCCTCCAACTCGGCAATACGACCATCTTTCGCCGTCGCCTCTTGTTCCAGAACATCCACCTTTTCACTAACTTCTTTCATCTTCTCCTCCAGATGACCAACCTTTTTCTTCAGATGAGAGCAAGAGCTTTTGCTCTTCTCATAACGCTTTCCCAGGCTATGATGTCGAGCAGATGAAGAAAAGATAGTCTGACTTAACTGCAAGATTCGAAAGTCTCACATTATTAATATGAATTGAAAGCAAACAAAGCGTGTATCGATATCGTGAGAAGAATACCGAAAGAAGGAGAGACGCTTGCAATCGTAGGATGTCCGCATCATCCTTCTTCAGAAGCGTGGCGTGATCCTCGAAAGACACGATCGACAAAAATTTCTCCCAGGCCTGAGCCGTGATTGAAGAATCCAAGATGGCGGGATTCATCATCGAAATGTCAGCCGTCCTCGGTCCCATCTTTCTTTTATGTTCCTCGAGAATAAACTCAAGGTTACCGCCAGCAGGGGCAGGGATCTCGCTACTCGTTGGGGTCGACAGATCATCTTCCCTAGCCCTTTTTGACGAAGGGATATCTTCCTGATCGACTTCAGCCGACATTGGCCTTTTTCCCTTGTCCTTTTCTTGTTCTCCCTCCCCTTGAGGATTGGTCACTGGAGGGATAGTGCTCGAGTGACCAGGAAGTTTCGAGGTTTTCTCATTAGCAGTAGTTGGAGACGGAGGCACAGGTGGTTTCACAATGTGTTGAGATTTCCAAATCGATCTAAGGTAACGATTCGACATGGGGACGACGTCTTCTGCACAGACAAATATATTAAAGGAATATATCACTGTATTGTATAAAGAAAACACAAAGAAACGATTAAAACTACCTAAGGGAGGACAATCGACAGGTAAGGGAGCCATGGACATTCCTCCTAAACTCAAAATTGGCTCCCGCAGAAGTGCATTAGTATCATAAGTCGATTCCGACAACTGAGAAAGAAAGTCGGGCCCCCATGAAGGTTCAGGTATGTTCTTCAAATGAATGGCACCCGACCTCCATTCGCGTGTCGTCCTCCATACATAGTTCTCGGGACCATGAACGAAGATAAACCTATTTTTCCAACCTTTCCCATGGGATGATTTTAGATCACTAAGAAACCTAACTTTGGGTTTTGACCGTACAAAATAAAAACCTTCATTGGATTGAGGGGAAGGACGGACATCGAATAAACAACAAAAATTAGCGAAAGAAGCAGGTTGACCGACCGCTTTCATCACTATACAGAAGGCAATTATATAACCAATAGCATTAGGAACCAATTGAGTAGGGCATAAACCGAGGCTATTAACTATATCGATGAATTCATTTGCTAAAGGAAAGCGGAGGCCATTTTCCAGGCTATCGATATGGAAGGCTCTATAGCCGCTCGGAGGCTTGTTCATCCTATCATTCGACGATGGCATCTTAATACCCCAACCAGAGGGGAATTCATACTTCAATACTAATGACTCGTCAGACATACGTAGACGACATGCAGATATGGTACTAAATAAGTCTTTCGTTCGATGACGATCCGACTTAGACCCTGAAGGAATCATAACTTCCTTATTTGAACGCCTTAAAGAACCTATCGACACACCTTCCCCTTCCCCGACAGATTCATTTCCTATGGACTTAGACCCACCTGACATAAATGAATAAGAGAGATAGAAATACCTAAGAGGGAAGGAACACTCCGACTAAGATGCTCCAAGCTATCGCGGATCGACAAAGCTCCGACAACCTTCCGCCCAAGACGTTTTTTGTAAGTATGAACAGTTAAACTACTAACGCCATATATATAGGCAGGGATTCCTAAAGAGCGCACCCATTGGCAAAATTGTTTGAAAAGATGTGGCGGTTCACAAAAAGTAAACTGATTCAATATTTCGGCCCAATAACATTCCTTTCGAATAGCCGGCCCATATAATTAGCCCATTTTACAATACTCGATATCGAAGACTCGATAGAAGTATTCGAAATCAAAGTAATTAGAAAGTTACATGTTTACCAAAATCAAACGGATAAGTTCAAAAAAGTACACTGTTATATAATTATCGATCAAAATAGGACGTTGACATTTCAACGTTACAATCAAAAAGATTCTAGATAAAACCCTATGTTTATACAGATCCTACTTAAACTACTACTAATCTGATGGAATCAGACATCCGAACTCGTGCGCTCGTGCGGTTTCGACTTCTTCATCTATACCAATAAGCTCAGGAGGTTGACATTGCTCGTCGAGCGCCGCCCCTATCATTGAAGGATCAAAATCTGCGGTAAGAAAACCTCTGTATCGACATTGTTTGATGGTTTTCTCATGCATTTCGACCAACGAATCTCCCATCCTAGCGTCTGCGAGGTGTTCGAAAACAGGAGACGCGAGAAATTCCTTCACGATAGCCAAACCTTGGTCAGGGGACACGACCCTAACTTCTGAGGGATACCCAGATTGAACACGTTCGACCTCCCGGGTGGCGATACTAAGCTGTTTAATCGCCTCCTCGAGCTGCTGATCTCGTTCTTTCAAGGCGACATCATGTTCAGCCTTGAGTTTTTCCATTTCTTCTCTCGCGAGATCCGCCTGGAAGTAACCTTGAAACATATATTGCGTTACCTGCGTAAAACGAAACACCTGATTTCCGATACATGACTTATTATCAATATTACAAAATTAATATCGAGGAACTGTACTTACAGCCGAAACTGCCCGCCCTGAGCTGTGAAAATTCTTTTGCAGCGATTTCCTCGACAACCACTTCTGGTCGCGACTGAAAACACTGTGAACAAAACTTTGAAACCCTGTATCCTTTGAGTCTCGCTGAAGAACTGAATCACCGGAGCCCAAACCTCCGGGATATTTATGTTTAGAGTCGACCCATTGAGATATCGAAAAATTAAGATCGATCTCATCGTCATCAGAGCTTTCATCACTGACATCTTCGATCGGAGCGACGGGATCATTTTCAGCCTTCAAAACCGTCTCTTCCTCTCTGCGAGGCCTCTTTCCTCGTTTAATCTCAACTCGACGAGCCTCATAGTCACTAACGCTCTTCGCTATGCCCTCCGCGCTAGCTCCAGACATGACGCCAAAGCCTTGTGGCCACTTGCGTCGATTCTCGGCCTCGAGAGCTTCCCGTTTCTTCCCTTTGGGCGCGACCATCGCAATCCTAAGAAGGTCATCTAATGAAGGATCATCGCTCCTCTTTTTGGATGGAGATAACCCGCACGTTCGAAGACAGCGCTCTTGGGTAAGGACCTTCACATCCAGAGAATACTTACGAAGATTCTCCAAAAACTGAGGCGACAAAGTAGGGGGCGGGGGCATCTGCACGTTGATCGGGCCACTACGCCAAGACGATGTAATATTCAACTTTTGATCCTTTGAAGGCCTAAGATACACAAATCGAGCCTTCCACCCTTTACCATGAGAACTTTTAGCATTCGTCAGGAAACTATTCCTGTTCCCTCTAGACTTCACCTGATAAAAGCCCTTACCTGACTTAGGAGACTCTTTCACAGTAAATAAACACCAGAAGTTGCCGAACGATGCCTCCTGTCTGAGAGCCTTCATGACAACTATAAACCCGAGGATCATCGACATTCCATTTGGGACGATCTGGGCCGGAACGACACCCAAGTAATTAAGGATGGAAGCGAGCTCGGGAGCGATAGGAACTCGAAACCCACACTCCATCGATGCCTCATGTATCGCTATCGACTTTTTTGGAGGGTTATGCATTCGTTGTGTCTTACTAGGACTAGATAATCCCCAGCCCTGACCGATCGAGAACGACGATATCCAGGACGCCAACGGCTTCTTGTAATCTCCGGCTTGAATTTCTTGATAAGCCAACTGCCTTTCCACTTCCTCTTCATCATCCTCATCAGCGTGACCACCACTAGTTGGTATATCACCTTCGTTCTCCCCTTCTCGATTTGCTCCCTCACCGAAAACATCCTTAACCACATCATCCACATGAACGGCCTCTGGAGTCGATGCTTCGCTGTCCGACATTTTCTGAGTATCTTAGAATTTAAATTGATGAAAATATCCTTTACTCGCTTACAGAGCTCCGACGTCTAGAAATCTATTTTTACCGTAGTGTAAAAGCACAGAATGAACAACCAACCTATATATAGACGCGAAAACTACCGCTTCATCATAATTGCACAATGCCCCATCACAAGACACGACGTTTAATCTTCCACCCCTAATATGGGAATTTCCCGCCAATTTAAACCCTAGACCTGGAAGGCGCGAAAACATTGACATCAAGGCGGGAACTCGCTTTACATTCAAAACTTCCAGAGTTCGACTTACACTCGAACTCTAGAACTTGGGGGACTCCCACTGAGATACAAGCAGAATTTAAAATTCAAAATTCAACGATCATCACTTCAAAACTTCCAGAGTTCGACTTACACTCGAACTCTAGAACTTGGGGGACTCTTGATGTACCAAGTCTTCGTCATTATAAACAACTATGAATCTATCGATCGACATCGAGAACCTCCCCTCTACGAGTTCACATCGATCACTTACGAATAAACTAACGTCGGCGTTGACATTAAAGTCTTCAATTTATCCGACATGATAATCGACGTTCACTTACAATTAACCCGTTTATAATCGGATCAATGGAAGTACGGAGCACCCATATTCGAACCGAAACGTCCAGTCCTGATCCGACCCGGTGATCAATCCTGAAACTATAAATAGCCCTCATAAATAAGATAAAAGGTACGCACTCACAAAACAATAAATACGCTCCGACTTCCCAACTTATCTCGAAACTGACTTAAGCATCGGAGGGTTATTGCCGGGTAACCACCGGCATTAACTTGACGTAGTTGTCTTTGTTTTCAGGTTAGGATCCTGATGAGGGGTAATTCGGAGCAGCTGTTTTCCTAGCCTCAGCACAGTTCGGATGGCTTCGAACCCTGTCGCCAGGAACCGAATGCCGAACCAAAGCATGAAGATGGTCATTCTGAGCACGATAGAGAATCATAGATCGAAGGATACTGTTGGGCCGAGCCCAGGCCCAAGCCTTCTGATTTGGCTATAAATACTCCATGCATTTATTACAATGGACGACTTCCAAGACACTCCAACCTTGAGACTGCAGCTCGAGTTTACTGGAGAATATTAGTATAGGTTTTTCTCATACATATTTCACCCTCTAGCTTGTACGACATCCAATAATGCTCGAATAGGACCTTTTGAATACTTGTACTTGTACTCATTCAATTCGAATACAATTACATTTGATCTTTACTTCACTTTATTTATCGTTATTATAATCGTACATCCCACCCTTGATCGAACTAACCACAACGAAACCACGTAAGATCAATTGGCGCCCACCGAGGGGCCTTATTCGAGTATTAGATCGAAATATGCCTACTACGAGGAGAAATATGTGTGCCAGCTGAAGATTTTACTAATCTGAAACTTCGTTGTTCGTCCTCCGAGGTGAATCATTCGACCCCTGGGGGGTTCATCAATTCAGAGATAAAGAGAGGCCTCTATGATAGTTTTTCTTTTAAGCTCAAAGTTAATGGTCTAGCCTATGGACGCACAGCTCATTCAATTCTATTAAGTTGCAATTCGATATTAACGATCGGAATTTATTTTTTTCGTTCTTTATATTCACAAACTTCAATGGCGAATCCTTCGAATCAATTATGTTAAAGATCATTGGCAAAGTCTCTATATATTATCGATTGACTATTTGTATTTTTCTCAAAGTCGGCAGGGTTAAACCGATTGTTTAAATATTTACAATCGATCAGATGAGTTCTCAAGCTTATGAAGGATATGTTGGATTATCATTACGACCAATAAGAGGATTCGAGTAAGAAGACTCGATTACAAATAAAAATTTATCATTGAAGTTCTTCAAATAAGTTACAAAGTAAAGCTCCGAAGGAATTTCGGGCTCAAGAAATGCAATACAATCATTCCTACCCTGTTACAATTTCTAGGAGGTAATTCTATCTGGCTACATACTCAGCCTTCGTTCCCAAGATCGCTCCAGATGCAGAACTCAGCAGCAAGCTTTATTGGCGATCACTCGCCACCTGTCGCACAGCCGTCTTCGATCAGGATGAAGCCGGCTCGCAGCTCCACTCCAAGGCTTCAGACCGACCTTAGATCATCATCTGTAAACAATGATTGAAATATTCAATCGTTGTTTACAGGTTGATTCGAACCGGAGCAGCAAAAGGTTATCCCAACAAAGAGGCAATCCAAGGGAACTCGAAGGAACTATCGAGTAAGAAAGCCCTCGAGGAAGCTGATGCCTCAGTTTTAAAGAACTCCTCTCGGAATAACCAGCCGCCCGATCAGGTACTGCCCCAGAATACCAGAATTCTAACCCGCACCAGACAAGATATGTCAGGCAAAACGGGTTGCCTGCCGGTATTCTAGGCGCAATTTCTTTTGCCTGTCGATATTCTAAGCGAAAAACTCATCCAAAAGGAAACAAAATCGGAAAAGAAAGTTCGAACTCTGATCTCAAATTCTTTTATTCGGGATAAAATACGAATCGAATCTAAAACTCGACCCATGATGATCGGATGGGGCATAAGGAGAAAAGCAATAAGTGTTATATACATGAAGGGACCTATTTATAGGAGTGGGGAATCTAAAATCAACGGCTCAGATAACATTGGGATGTCCGCATTAAATGGAAGGACCGTTACTTTTCCCGAGAAATTGGGCCCTGTTTGGTAACAAAGGACACAATTCAGTGAGGAACGTAGAAGAATTGCAACGTTCTATCAAACTTTACATAGTTATCGAAGGATGGCATGGCAAGTTCATATTCAGTTATTTCGGATGGTTTTACACTCAAGTAATTATTACTACGCTTTTATGCTGCCAATTGAGAAGAAATATAATTGATTCGGTCGAACAGAATTCTCGACCTAGAAGTTATGCAATTATGAAAATTCAACAGTGATAAAGATTTATGGCATCGTTTTTCCTTATCCGTCTCAGGTCTGCTAAGATATTTATATGTTATCCACTCGCGCCAGTGGTGATCGATTACTTCTTGATCGATGTTAAAAGAACAAGATGGAATGATGAAAGATAAAATTCTATCTAGTTATATTTGAGATTATCAACAAAAGGGAAATGAAATGTATTTACATTATTTCGAAAAATTACAAGAAGTATAGCATAAGCCTTTACATCACATCAGTACATTATTACAAGCCTATGAAATTTTCGGTCTCCCGTCCCATCGTCTACTCGGGATAATCCAGCTCCGACCATGGTATCTCCTTCGGACCCGCAGGCTTTTATCTTTATTTACGGTTTTCCAAAGATGAAGACTCAAGGGTGAGATTCATCGGGTAAATGGATTCTGCAGAACTCCCACCCCTGCACGTCTTCCTAAATGCATTGTGGCAATAGGTCCCTAATCAAAAACCTACGCCACAACTTACAGGCTCCATAGGTCTGGCATATTGGCCTTCAAGATGGAGATTATATTTGCCTGCCGATACTCTAAACGAAGGTTGAAATAATAGCCTTCCTGCTCGAATTTTCCTCCACTTAAAAATTGTTCGAAATCTGACCTCGAATAAGCGAATTATTGAAATAACAATCTTAGTCGCCATGAGGGAACGGATGAGATGCCAGCACAACGAATGGAATGGCTTCAAAGAAATAACGGCCTTATATAGAGAAAAGCAAAAGGAATCCGACGGCCTAAAATTCGCAATATGAGCGGACAAGATTTGTCGACCGTTGCGATTCCCGGTAAAACAGGAACTGTTTGGAAGAGATCAAACTTATCAAAATTGGGAACCTACAAGCAGGGAATTTTCTCAACCAAGACATAAGGATTGTTCGAAATCTAGGGTTATTCACTACTAGCTGATCCTCCGTAATTCGTTCTTTCTCGAGATCGTGGAAGACTGTTCTCATATCAAAATTTACTTCGACTAGAGATACATATTCAATGAAAATTGATCCCGTCTATGTTTGTATTCGTTCATCTCTCCCTGATATTGTCGATCTCTCTATACTTATCTGAATCTATTATTATTAAAAGGGTGAAAGCCTCTGCTATGACCCTAGGGCTAAAAATGCTCTAAAAACGACTAAGGGTGAAAGCCTCTGCTATGCCCCTTAGATCGAAATTATTGATCGGGTGAAAGCCTCTGCTATGACCCAAGGGCTAAAAATGCTCTAAAAACGACTAAGGGTGAAAGCCTCTGCTATGCCCCTTAGATCGAAATTATTAAAAGGGTGAAAGCCTCTGCTATGACCCTAGGGCTAAAAATGCTCTAAAAACGACTAAGGGTGAAAGCCTCTGCTATGCCCCTTAGATCGAAATTATTAAAAGGGTGAAAGCCTCTGCTATGACCCTAGGGCTAAAAATGCTCTAAAAACGACTAAGGGTGAAAGCCTCTGCTATGCCCCTTAGATCGAAATTATTAAAAGGGTGAAAGCCTCTGCTATGACCCTAGGGCTAAAAATGCTCTAAAAACGACTAAGGGTGAAAGCCTCTGCTATGCCCCTTAGATCGAAATTATTGATCGGGTGAAAGCCTCTGCTATGACCCAAGGGCTAAAAATGCTCTAAAAACGACTAAGGGTGAAAGCCTCTGCTATGCCCCTTAGATCGAAATTATTAATGGGTGAAAGCCTCTGCTATGACCCTCAGGCTAAAAATGCTCGGAAAAGCCTAAGATTGTAAGCCATCGCTCTACCCCTCAGGCCGAAATTATTTAAGAGTTCCTTCTGGAAAGGACGAATACCACGAATGTTATTAATATTTGCTTTATTATTGCTTTGGGATGAAAATTTTACGCAATCGAAACTCGATCTAAGACGTATATATATATAAATTTTCTAAGGGAATGTTACATCATTATCAGTTGCAAACAGCGAAAATTTTCTCTAAGCGCTCAAAGCTAGCCAGAGTTATCGATTGTCATTATCGGCAGTATTATCAATTTCAATGATAGTATTATCAAAACCTAATTCCTACTATCTTTCGGTAAATTCTTCGATCAGCGAAGGAATACAATGCTTGGAGTTCGCTTTTGTTCTTAGGAAGGCGGTTGATCAAAAATCCGAATAGCAAAGCTCAGAGCAAAAATCTAGAATGGTCATCCGAGATTATCTTATTATAACTGCGAACTATGAAAGTTGGAATTAATTAGAAGACATTGTGGAAAAATATTCATTCGATTAACTTTCAAAAGATGAGTTACATAGGAATGATTACAACAGAATCCAAAAAATTTTACAATCTCGTTACAGAAGACTATTCCTATAAACGCTCGAGCGGGGAAGACAATGATGCACCGTTTTCAACTCCTCATCCAGTCCTTCCGCGCAGGATAAGTCACCGTATTCCCGAGTCAAGAGACAGGGAAGCAACTCCAGCTGGAGGTAGTAATCTTGAAAGCAGCCTCGAAGACGTGGAGATCGAGAGCAGGAAAACTCCTCCAGCAGTAGACCCACTGTCCCGACTGGATGGAGATCAGAGTACAGGAGGTCGAGCCCGCCTCAATGACTTGAAATCAGAGAGAGCTGGTCGCCTGCCGGTACCCCAGTCGCAATTATTTTCGCCTGTCGATACCCTAGTCGAAATAAGTTTCCATCGGAAGAGAGCAAAGTCTGTAAATAGTTCGAAGGAAAAACTCGAACAGTTCAATCAAAGATGGCAAACGGAACATAATGGCCAGAGTAAGTAAATCTCATTCATAGGACTGATCAGAAATGTTACTGAAGTGTAAAATTTGAAGGGGAATACGGAACTATATATAGTGGAAGGAAAAGGCAATCGACGACTCAGATTTGATAATATTAACGGCTAAGATAAAAGCGGTAAATGCGCCGACCGTTACGATTCCCGAGAATAATAATAAAAAAAAAAAAAAAAAAAAAAAAAAAAAAGGTGAAGTTACTTTTGGAAATGGAGCAGAATTACTACGCCAAGATCAAAAGATCAAGATAGCAAGCAAAAAAGGATCAAAGAAAGAACACACAAGAAAAGCATGATATTCGAGAAGAAAGTAAATTATTACAAGCCTTACAAAATAATGTCTGGAAATTATTCAGGATCGCACAAATAAAAACAGTGTACTACGAGTCCGGGTAAATAAAAGGCAACATCTAAACAAGCTTATTGTCAGAAAGAATCTTTCGAAGCTCAGCATTACGAGCCTCACATCCTGCTTCAAATCCACGATCATAAGCCTCCTTTTCTCGACGTGTGAAATCTTGCTTCTCCTGCTCATGGAGGATCTTCAGTTTTTCGAGTTTCTCATTCAGCTGCTTATGGATCTCCTCTCCTTGATCGTTAACTTTCTTCTCCTTCTCTAAAGCAAGTTTCTCTGCGAGGACACGCTCGAACTCGATTTTCTTCTTCTCCAGCTCGAGAGAAATAGCAGTGCGCTGGTTGATCTCCCGCTCAGCAAACGTCTTAAGCTCAATAAAGTCTTGCCCGGCCTGTTTAAAGTATCGACAGCGTTAAAAAAAAAAAAAAAAAAAAAAAAAAAAAAAAAGAGAGAGAGAGAGATACACCTGAAAAAGGAACTGCTGCCCAGACTCGAACAACTCTTCTACGTCTCTCTCTTTGGACGTGTTTCTTTCCTTGGGCATATCAGTCTTTGAAGAAGTAAAGGTAGCTTGCAACAAATTACCCATGGGATCAACCTTAGAAGGAGATCCATCTTTCAACTCCTCATGCAGAGGAGAAGCAACCTTTCGAGGAGAGGAATTGACAAAAGGTTGAGGAGGATTATCAACTCCTAAAGTTTCAGCGGAAGCCCCCACACCAGTCTCTAACTTGGACTTCTTATTGGGATTCTCTGAGGGAGGAATGATCGAGGCATCGGAGGATGACTTGCTACCAATAGGAACAGGAGCCTTTTCTTGGACACGATCCTCACTCTTAGAATCAATCGCTTTCGGAGAGGAACCTCCGAGCTCAGCCTCGAGCTCTTCGTCCAAAATGGACTTGCTGGAGTTACCCTTATTCTGCTTCGATGAAGTACCCTTCTCTTTTGTATTTTCCCCACCTTTAGGTGCTTTTGGGGAAGAGGCGGAGGTCTTAGAAGAAGATTTGGAGGGTTTGGCCTCCTTGTCAGCCTTTTGCTCTTTATTCGACTTCTTATTTTTTGAAAATAGCGATCTGGGATCGATAGATTTGCCTAACACGTTTTCCATGATCGATTACTCGGATCTTTACCCGTAGGAAACTCGAAGAATGCAGAAAATTTTGGGAAAGCTCCGATCTCTATAAGCAAAAATGTCATGTGAATAATGAAAAGAGATCCTAATATTTATAGACGCTACGCACCACAATTGAGATAATGAATCGACGCGACCATGGAGAAAAGTCCCACTCAAATAAACAAAGTTCGATCAGAAAGTATGAGAAATCATCAATATCTTTTAAGTTAGAGTTCTTGAGTTACACGAATCGAAGCAAGGAAGATAAAGTTAACTCGTTTACAAAATTGGATTGCATGAGTAAATACAATTGATTCCTAACTAAAAAACCTTGAATCGCCCCCTCTGGCCTACTCAACCCCAGTAACTCGCTAAAACTGAAGATCAGACGATATATACATATATTTGAAGCTCGATGATTACCCAGCTTGATCGGAAGATTGACCGTCTCCCTTATCCGGGACATTGCCTATGTTAACATCTTTATCTTTCTCTTCGGACGTACTAGGAGGGTCTTCGAGGGAGTACTCGAGCACATCAGGATTTGGCATCGGAATACCATACTCCTCGACTAAGGATGCGAAGCGATGTTCTTGCCAGTTAGTATTCGCTTTGGGAAAAGAAGAAGTTTTATAAGGTTTCCCTTCAGCATTTTTGAAAGGGTCCATATACTTGTAATATTCCTCCATGTCGTTCGGAATTTTCTCGGCCGCGACCAACTGTTGAACCCCTTTATAAAAAATCGTCTGGAGAATTTCTCCCGTTTTTCTCTGAATTAAAGGATCTAAGACTGGGGATTCTAAGAATTCTCGTATAGCAGGGATCTTGGCTTCTTCCTGACCTTGGGCATAGGCACGCTCGGAGTCTTGCTTCGCCAAGTCAAGCTCTATCTTTATTTTCTTTAGCTCCTCCTCAAGGGCACTTCTCTCTTTAACGGACGCAAGCAAGTCCTCTTCTAATGAGGAAGAACGTTTCGTATTAGCTTTTTCGAGCTCCTTCTTTACTTGAGAAAGTTCCCGCTGGCTGTCTTCTAACTGAGCCCGAAGACTTTGGTTATCAACAAGGATTTGGGCGCACGCATCGTGAGCATCCTGTGATTCCTGCTCCAGTAACGCCAAACGATACGATTGAAGGGCGAACAAATCCCCAACCTACAAGACATTTCCAAGTATCAATAAAGCCAGAGATTCTAAAGAAAGAAAAGGGAGAAAGGACAAATTTTCACCTCGTGGTATGTTCGGGAGAAGTCACTCAAAACCTCAAAATCACCTTTGACGGTGTGAAACAGCATATCCCGCTTGAACCGACTAGCCATAAAAATCCTAGCGGCTTTGTCAAATTCGTTCTCCCCACTAGCGTCAAAATCGGTCAGAATGGTGCCATCATCAGGGTATCCAGCGGCTCTGCTACCTCGAAGATGCTCTTCCATAAAGTCTGCCACATCAGGCACCGACCTACCTTCTCGGCATGGAACGGTGTCAGTTTTAGCACCAAAAGGTTTTACCCGCCTTGAGGGCCCGGGATTTCCAGCATTCCTTTTTCGACTTAGGAGCCTCTCATACTCCTGAATGCCCTGAATTCGATTCCAGGAGTGCTGGCTATAGCCAACTGATGAAAGAACAGAGGTATCAGGGGAAAATAGAGCTCGCAGTGGTCCAGCAGAGGCGGAATTCAAGGAGCTCATGGTACCAACGCCTCTCAGATCGGGAATCGCGACCGGAACGATAACTGAATCTCCGCCCGAATTACTGGTACCTACTCTATCTCCGGGCGTACGAGGTAAAGGGTCGAAATAAAATGGTTTATCTTCAGTCAGACTGGCAGCGGATACTCTGAATTCCTCCACAACTCGACCTACAGGGATAATACAATTCGGGCATGGGATTAAACAAGAAACACTGTTCGATAAAAACCTTAAAACGGAAGAGATAAATAAACATACCCAAAGAAAGAGTGGCGAAGGGCGGATCACTAGAGATTGGCAGTTTATTGGTCCGGATAACGGATCCTTCGGAAACTCGATCGGGAAATTTAATCGCCGGGACAGGATAATCGCAATAGCTCAACCCAGCCAGTCGCAAAACGCCTTCTTGAACCAGGTACCTAGTGTGATAAGGGTTAGACTCCAATTGCCCCAGGAGTTCATCAGAAAGACGATGGCTAAGTTTTTCTTTTATTTGGCGAGAGCCGTATGTCCAAGTATTTACGCCGTCCCATCGATAAGGTCTCGTTTTCGAACTACCCTCTGAAACAGGAACGTCAGGGCCCCTCACGAAAAAGAATCTCCTCTTCCAACCTAAAGCTTTCTTTGTTGATATTTTCATAAGAAAAGGCCGTTTAGACCTCGGACGAACGGACACAAAGCCTACGTTCGAACCTTTGCATGGATCCATTCGAAATATCTGCCAAAAGTTGCTAAAAGAAGCTTCTTCTCCTTTTGCCTCCATAAGAGTGCAAAACGCTATTATATATGCAACGGAATGAGGGAGAAGCTGAGCAGGGGAAAGCGAAAAGAAATTCAAAATATTTCTGATAAGAGGAGCGAACGGGATACGCAAACCACAGAAAAATTGTCCTTCGTAAAAGGCTTGACATCCAGCGGGAGGCTCAGTGGCACGTTCGACGTAGGAAGGAATGACAATCGAAAAACCTTTGGGAAGAAATTTCCCAAAACTAGCCTCGAGCTGAGCACAATCCTTTTTCGAAAAACAACAGGAAGTTTCACTAGCAGGAAGCTCTGATTTACCTGAGGGTACGACTTGTGAGGTTTGTGTACGTTGAAAAATCCTGACAAAAGCACCTTCGCCGATACTACATTTACCGACCTCTTTCTCCTCGAGATCCTCGCTCGGATCATCGTCTTCGTCGTCTTGATGAAACTCCCCATCTTCAAAGTCATCTACAAGCTTAAACAAGGGATCGGATTCTTGACTCTCCTCAACCTTTTTCTTGCCTCTCGCGCTTCTAGAGCTCGACATAACGGACTAAGAAGTATTTATATAGGAGAAAAATGCTATTTCGAGCTAAAACACTTCGAGTTCAAGAAAGTTGTTATGTGAAAATATTTTTCAACGAAGTCAACATATATATATATACGGGGTTAAAAAGGTAAGAATTGCAAAGAGGCCCCCGAGTAACCGCGACGGTTGAACTTACCAAGGGTAAAAGATTAGGGTCATCCCTCTCAAAATTACCTCTTTGATCCTTCATTCCCCAGAATTGCGGAATATGTCCTTGCAATCTATCCTTAAGATTCTCAGAAGCCCTTCTGGTCGTGATCGGAAATTCTGGAAAGCATTTATCAAGGGATCGAACAATGCAACATGGTACCAAAAGGGGGTATTATCACTTCAACATCCTCCAACGAGGGTAATTTCAGAACGCGCCAAAGTATGCTTCTTATATATGCACTCTTTTTCCCTAGCTCGGTTTTTATCCCAATGGGTTTTTCCGAGTCAGGTTTTTAACGAGGCATATCCTAAAGACATGCTGAACGGCTCTTCTCATTGTAGCATGGAACGTACTTTGTACTTCTTCAAGCGTTTGCTTCGCTTCACACTCGAGAAGTGGGGGAGTATTGATGAGGGGTAATTCGGAGCAGCTGTTTTCCTAGCCTCAGCACAGTTCGGATGGCTTCGAACCCTGTCGCCAGGAACCGAATGCCGAACCAAAGCATGAAGATGGTCATTCTGAGCACGATAGAGAATCATAGATCGAAGGATACTGTTGGGCCGAGCCCAGGCCCAAGCCTTCTGATTTGGCTATAAATACTCCATGCATTTATTACAATGGACGACTTCCAAGACACTCCAACCTTGAGACTGCAGCTCGAGTTTACTGGAGAATATTAGTATAGGTTTTTCTCATACATATTTCACCCTCTAGCTTGTACGACATCCAATAATGCTCGAATAGGACCTTTTGAATACTTGTACTTGTACTCATTCAATTCGAATACAATTACATTTGATCTTTACTTCACTTTATTTATCGTTATTATAATCGTACATCCCACCCTTGATCGAACTAACCACAACGAAACCACGTAAGATCAGATCCCCTATACAAATCGAGGACTGACGTAGCTGACCTACCGATCCTCATATTGGCGAGTCGCATTCGATTGGGAATAACCTCCCCGACGAAATAATACTCATCAGAATGCATCTCTTCCATTGATAACTCTCTAACGTGAGTTATATTAGCATGCTTTCTTAGCTTTACTTAAGTCATTTACGAGAGTTTTGGGATTGATTTGTATCGTTTTGAGTCTATTTTCATGGAGTATTGAGTAAATTGTTTTGATGTGTTTTCTCGAGTGTGCAGTCTCGTTTTAGGTATATTTCCAAAGGCAAGAAGATTGAGGATTAAACAATGCCTAGAATGAAGAGAACGAGGAAAGAGAGAAAGAAAAGATCATTTCGTCGACGCCACTATTGGTGACCGCCGCAACAAAATGTGTGCAAAAAATGAACCAAGGACCGGAAGTTTCCGCCACCGCCACCCCAAGGTGACCGAACAAAAACCCAACCATAGGGGATTTTGGATTTCACCGCACTACACTTGGTAGGCTTTCCGAGCAAGGTGTGATCGAACGTCTTTGACTCTTGTAATCAGAAAATTCCAAGTGGTTCTTCAAAAGCTCGCCAGGGCCGGCCCTGAGTATAAGCCGCATAGGCGATAGGCGAGGGCCTTTAAAAAAAATATTAATATATAGTAGGTAGAAAAACATTAATTTTTATTAGTAATATTATTTATCGACTCTTACAAAGAAAGTTCACTTGGCCTAATGGTTGTAACAATGTTTTGTCATCCATGAGGTTCCAGGTTCAAAACCCATTGGAGAAGTAAGTAGGTTTTTTTTATATATTCTTATGTTTTGTTTTACATATTCTTATATCCTGTGCAATTCTAATTCAGTTATTGTCAACGCATAAATATGGTCGTATGAATTAACATATAAAAAAAATTTAGTTTTAATTTTTGTACTCTTTATATCATTATTTTTTTTATAAAATTGAATTTATGTTGTAAAGTGTTCATGATCTTCTTATCAATTTTTCAATCTTTTGAACCATCTGTTGAATAGACTCTTTAAAAAATTGCTAGTATATCCTTTTACCATTTTATTAGATAAAATTATAAATTTATTATAATCATAATCTAAGTTAGTTTTTGTCATTTTATTTGAACATCGGAAATATATCAAGTTGCTACCAAATTATTTCTTGTTCAATTGAATTGCATTTTAAACATCAGTATTGAGTGTTATGAATTTGTGCTGCTAATAATATAAAAAAAAAAATCTTACTTTTGAAAAACTTGCTAATATATATATATATATATATATATATATATATAATATGGATAAAAGCATTGTATCACTTTACCTTAAATTAGTTTTAGCTAGTTATTTTATCATAACATCGAAAAAATACCGACTTCGTTACCCAAAAACTTCGGTCCCCCCAAACAAAATACGCCTAGCTCGGTCCATGATTATGCAAGTGTACTTTGTGATTTTATTCCAAAAATTTATAGGAGAGTAATATTTAAATAATATTAGTTAGGTGCTTATGTCTCATTCACTGATATAATAATTTTCTTATCAAAGCGAGATTATATTTGATTTATTATTTGAATTGTTTATTATTTTTCTAATTAATAGTTTTGTTTGCATTGCTTTAAAAAGTTTGTATTTGTTATTAACATAATTTTGTTATACGTGTAAATTTGAGGGCCACAATTTAAAAATTGGCTTAGGGCCGATCCTGGTTATCAGAACCACGATTCAGACCCAGATCGCGTTATAGTTCAGCCACCGGGATTTATTTTGATGAATTATCGATTATGTGCTTCGGATTTTTGTTACTATATTATAAAATTAAACTTATTTGATTTCATCTCCACCGTGTATTAAGAAACTATAAGAACATAATACAAAATAAGATGAATTTTACCATTATTTGATATATAATTGAATATGCTTGTGACACTAGCATTGAGACTTACTTCATACGGACCCATTGAAACAATAAAAGATAACCTTATTCAAGGCAAGTTGTGTCTAGGGACATATGCGCCTAAAAGAGATGAGCATACAACGCTGAAAACTAGATGGTATGCATGATTAATTTAAGGATGTTACGGCGCAGTTGCAAAGATGACCAAACACTTTGTATCTGATCTTAGTTCTAAGTTGAGATACCTGCCAAAAAACATTGCATCAACTCTTGCAGGAATTCATAAATGCTGAATCAGAGTTCTATTAAATGAAAATATTGTATACCCAAAATTAGGTCCAAATCATGTAATTTGATTTTACATATAATTTAATAGAACATGAAGCTATTGCTATATATTTTTTTAGTTAACATTAGAGAAATTATCAATTTAAAATAAACAATGATGCTTTTGCATTTTATTTTGAAAAAAAATGATCGGTCTGACCGTATAATTGGTAATTCCCTTGCAAATCACGACGGGATACGAAGTATGATTTTTTCTTTTTCCAATTCAGTAAACCACGTGGGTGGGTTTCGTAATTTAGTCATTTATGAGCGGTAATTAACTAAACCACATTAATCTGCTTCATTTAACCATACAAAATTTTCTATGACCTTTTCAAAAAATTATAATCCATATCGGATTTGGTCGAACTCATCCAATGGGTTAAGTGTTATTCAATTTCAAAACAAATATTAATAGACTTACTGTGTTAATGTGTTGGGTTTGATCAAACGAGTTTGGGGAAAAATGAACCCATGTATTTTTTGGAGCAAAAGACAAAAAAAAGACAAAAACACTTCCTATGTTTTGTCTAACTCCCCAAAATTCCCATGTGTTATTTTAACTCCAAAAAAATTCACTGTATTTGATTTTAAATACTACACTCGACCCAAGTAATATATACTTATAATTAATTTTATTTTTGACTTTTGGTGGAATGACAAGATTATCCCTATGCGTTTTTTTTTTAAATTTGTTTATTTAAGTATATACTACTTCGGTCGAGTGTAAAAAATAATTATTTACTACTTGGGTCGAGTGTGGTATATAAAATCAAACACAGGGAGGTTTTGGGGATTTAAAATGACACATATGGGTTTTCTGGGAGTTAAACAAAGCATAGGAGTGTTTTTGTCTTTCGATGTTAGGGGTAAAATTGTCATATCAAAAGCAAAATGTGAACTAATAATTGCAATTTTGGCGTTTGAAACACACTCTTTTTTTTTAAGGTGTATTTGACACTTATTTGAAATCATAGAGAATTTTGTGAAAGTTAAAATATCACAGGGAGTTTTTAGAAGTTAGACAAAGCATAGGGATATTTTTGTCTTTTGCTTGTATCACACTATTGCATTTATTGACAAGTTTATTATAAACCAACTAAAATTTTAAATTAGGATACTTATCCATAGATGACACAAAATAAAAGTGTGATGGAATACAAATGTATTAATTGGGATTGAATTGAAATCCCGTATAAAACATGAAAATGGAACTGCACGAACGTCATAATTTTGGATAAAATAAAAAACGCAACTTTTATCTATGAACATATATTTTTAGAGCTAAATGAAAACCACTCCTTATACTTTGTCTAATTAACAAACCAAACCCCTTGTGTTATTTTAACTAACAAAAAATTCTTGTATTAACTTTTTATTAGCAAATAACACCATTTGAAATTTCTTCATAATTCCGGAGGTTTTTGTTAATTGTTCAAGTGAACAGAACAGGGGGATTATAATCAATTTTCAAAGTTAATGGGGTGTTATTGACATTTTTTAGATAAAGAGGGTTGTTTTTGTATTCTTTGGGAGGAGTATAATTGTCATTTCGACTTGTGAGAGATTTTTTTAGGAAAATTCTTCCACGGACCTGGTCCAACTCCTGGACCATGTGGTCCAGAATTTTTCTTTCTTTTTTATTTTTTTTTCTTTTCTCTTCTTCTTTTCTTTTGCTTTTCTTAATTAATAACTAAAATTGTCTTATACAATTAAATTTTTTTGACATATTTTGTATTGTAAATTTATAATATGATGTTTGTTTCTATCAAAATTATTATTTGCATTTTTCACGCATTATTTCTTCTTTAAAAATATTTAATGTTTAAATTAATTCTATAAAAAAAAATATCAATCTTAATTATTTCATAAATTATAGCACAAAATGACATAATGAATTTGCAAATTCACATCTTTGGAAATAAATATAAATATAGCTAGAACAACATTGAACGATTACGAAAAATACATAATATATATAAAAAAACTACCACTACAAGAAATTTTCAGTTTTTGCATATATTTAGTGAAAAAGATGTTAATTTTTTCACAATAACAATAGTGACAAGTACAATAGTGATAAAATATATTTTTAAATTGTCACTAATGGCTATTTGGTAAGAAGTTAGTAATCATTATTGATAATTAGTGACACCCTTTTAGAGACACACTACAAGAAAAATGAATTTTAGTGATAAAATATTATGTGACATTGTTGAAATTATCATATTCTGCATATATTTAGTAACAAAAATATTAGTTTTGTCACAGTAAAAATAGTGACAAGTGCAATTGTGACAAAATATATTTTTAAGTTATCGCTAATGGCGATTAGTGACAAATGTGTGGAACTTAAATTGTCACTATTGACAATTTGTGACAACCTTTCAGTGATAGCCTAGTGACAATAAATATTACCATTATAATTTAGTGACAACTTTTTAGTTGTCACTTTTGGGGTATCATTAAATGTCTGATAACTTTTTCACAACTCTCGTCACTAGTGTATCTATAAATATCACTTTAGTGACAATATATAATTTTTTGTCACTTTGTCTTTTACTATTTTGTCATTAAAATTTAAATTTTTTGTAATTACAACTTAGTAACAATAAATATTGTCACTATAATTTAATGATTTTTTTTAGTTGTCATTTTTTGGGGTCAGTAAATCTCAATAGTGACAATATTTTTACATTTCTTATCAATAATGTGTCTATGTACATCATTTTAGTGACAATATTTAAATTTTTGTCACTTTGTCATTTAATATTTTGTTACTAAAATTAAATTTTTTTGAACAATATTATTTTAATAGGAACAATATATTACTATAAGTTTGCAACAAAAGTATATAAATGTATTTGATTTGTATAAAAGATATTTATTATAAGATGGAAAAATTAAAGAAAGAATGAAAAGGAAAATAAAAAAAAAAGAAGAAAAAATGTAGACCACACGGTCCAAACTCCTAGACCTGGTCTACTGAAGAATCTCCCATTTTTTTACTATTAAAAAAAGAACAAACACAGGGTTTTCTTTTTATTAATTAGACAAAGTACAAGGAGTAATTTTACATTTCACTTTATATTTTATATACTTATTTATATATTGAAATAAGGGTGAGAATTGTTCTGTTTTATGATGAACCTGGTCTTTATACGAATCCTAAATTAACCGAAACGAGAAGGTTCTGTTATACAACAAGGTTAACAATATTACAGTCGAGCATTAAACACTGAAACAGCACACAGAATTCATTTATAGCTAAATTATTATGTAATGCATGTATGCGTAAATACGGCGCACCTTGAGAAAAATTGGTCATGGTTATCCAAACAGTTTCCCGTAATATTATAGTTTATCAATTGGCTTACGTCACAGTTAATGTAGTGTAACTAGATTTTCTGTATAAATAGCCATGCATGTTGAGAATTTATGATATATTAGTTCATTCATTTCTTCTCTGAATTTATATATAATTGAATTTGAAATGGAGAAAAGTAATGAAAGTTCAATGGGAGAAATTGCACGGGAGGGGGGTTTTTCCTATGTGCCCGAGTGTTACAAAGTCGAAGATTCAATAAGGCCTTGTTTGGACCCAATGAATGAAAGAGTGCCAATTGTCGACTTGGATGGCATGTCTAATCCTACCCAAAGGCCTCGTGTCGCTAAAGATATTGCAAATGCTTGTCGTACCGGCTTCTTCCATGTAAGTATAAAGAACGACAAAATATTATTATTTATTAGTAATATTGTTGTGAGGGGCAGTATGGTCTTGTTGTCACGATCATCTGAGATTTTGTCCTTTTGTTGTTCAAATATTGAGTAATATTCTTGATAAATGGACATATAGGTTATAAATCATGGGATATCTCAACCGATACTCGATGGAGCTATTTCTGCTGCTTCTGATTTCTTGAATTTGCCAAACGAGGGTAAGGCTAAATTCCTGTCTAATGATGTACACAATCCGGTGAGATATGGAACAAGCGTAAAAGATGGAGAGGACAATGTTCAATATTGGAGGGTCTTTCTCAAACATTATGCACATCCCCTCAAGGAATGGGTAGGATTGTGGCCTAATACTCCATCCGATTACAGGTACTCAATACTCTGTATAAATCGTTATAGTTTAGTTTTCTCATCGAGCTCAAAGTTGATTGATTTAAACAGATTTATAAGTTCGAAAAAGCTCTATTCAAGCGGGAAATTTGTGGCCACTATCGGGCACTAAATGTGCATTGTGTGCACACATGCACGTGCCTTGCATGTGTGTAGACAAGACACAAAATGTGTCTGATGATGGCTACCACGAACTTCCTCCACCGTAAAATGATCATCTTATGTTGTCTTTTCTCCCGAATTCAAGGACTAATTAATACTATAGTACAAGTGGACATAAAGACATCCTTCCATATTTTCTCCACATATTTTCAATAAGAAGTTGTGCATATCTTCTTACATATAATTCAAATTTTAACAGTTAAGTTAAGTTGTTAGAGATTCTAGCATGCCATTCACATGTTCTACGTAAGCTTATCACATCGAAATATTTATCATAAATTAGCGGCTGAAAGATTCGAATAAATAACCTTTCTTAGCCCGACTCTGATAGCATATTAGATGTCGAACTCATTAAAAATCTGACGTTAACTTTTATAATTTACTATTAATTTGTGACACTTGTACAACTGTTTTAATCAATAGAATAGATATTTAATGTTGGTAAAAACTAAAAAAGAGAAAGAATAGTCTCCTAATATTCCATATTTTTAATGACAGAGAGAAAATGGGAGAATACACAATGGAAGTACAAAAACTGGCCTTGAAAATTATTGGAATCATAACAGAATTTCTTGGCCTAGGCCCTGCATACTTGACCAACAAACTAGACAATGGCCTACAAGTCATGGCCGTAAACTCGTACCCCTCGTGCCCACAACCCGAACTTGCACTAGGCCTTCCACCTCATACCGATTATTGTTGCTTGACAATACTCCTCCAGGACTCACCTGGCCTACAAATTCTTGATTCCGATGACAAATCATGGAAATTAGTGCCCGTTATTAAGTCCGCTTTACAAGTCCATGTGGGAGATCAACTGGAGGTGTTGAGTAATGGGAGGTACAAGAGTTTGGTGCATAGGGTGACGGTTAATAGCGAAAGGGCTCGATTTTCAATTGCTAGTCTACATAGCTTGGGACTGGATGTGAAAATGCACGTTGCGAAAGAACTGGTGGATGAAGATAATCAAAATCGGTATAAGGAAAGCAGTTTTAGGGATTTCTTGAATTTCATTTCCAAGAATGATATTGGAAAAGGGAAGAGTTTTCTCAACACGGTCAAGAAGATTCAAGAAAACTGATAATTAAATAGTTGCTCTATCTCGACCAGGGCTGATAGTTCGCATTCTACGGTTTAGGAAAAGCAACATACAATAATATGAATTGTGATTGATTGCTCTTTTTTAATTCTATTTTATATTGCGACAAGGGTATTGTAACTCTTGTTGAATAAATGTGTGTTGTCAAAGTGAGTTTGAATTAGAATTTCTGGGATTTTTTGTCATGTTTTTGTATCTGTCAATTTCATTTCCATGGTGTAATATTATATATTCAACTATTGTAAGATATATGCAAGGTTTTTTAAAGTACAAGGTGGTTTGGTGAAGAAAAAATTTACAGTAAAGTTTTTACAGATTTCGCATATAACACATGATAGTATCGTGCATTTTTTTTTAAATTCTTGTTATTGTTGTAGTATAGACTGTAGAGTAGTAGCTCTTCATGTATTTTGCACCCAAAAACTCTTTATTAACTGTTTTCTCTTAATATTAAAAGTGTTTTCTGTAATTTTTTTTTGTAGTGAATTGGACTTTTCATATTAAACTTTTGGTATTTTTATACATTTCATACCATATCTTTCAAAATGACACATTTGATACCAGAATTGATAAACTTTTCATATTTGGTTTGGCTGTTAATTTGTGTGCATGGCCATGTCCATAAAGTCAAACAAAGTCGGAAAAATGCAATTATCTAAAATTGGCAGGGTTTTTTTTTTGCAATTATCGTCTTCTTCCTCCTCCTCCGATACGACCGCCGACTTCCGGTGGCTGTTGGTCGAAATTGGTTGATGGCTTTTGTTCCTCTTATTGTGGAGAACTCGTACATATAAAGATCTTTTTCTCCGTTGAGTAATCTATTCAAATTGGAGTTCTAACTTTCGAACCCCGCAAGTCAAAATTTTTGAAATTTTCAAATTGTGATTTCTCCTTCGATTCTTAACCAAACTTCATGATTCTTATTGCAATAGTTTCCCTTGACCGTGAGCATCATTTTCCATAGGATAATTGCAGTTGATGTCGACGGTGGAGCTCCGCCCAAGTGGCGGCGCATTCTCGGCCTAAACCCTAATTTTAGCCAAAAAATGCGCCTCCCCTTGGGCGGAGGAGCTCCACCATCGACGACTGCTACAGTTACCCCATGGAAAATGTTGCCCAGGACAAAAGGAACAAAAGCCTTCAACCAATTTCGACGAACGGTCACCGGAAGCTGGCGACGATACATAGGATAGGAGGAAGAAGGCGATAATTGCCAAAAAAAAAAAAAACTCTGCCCAATTTTAGATAATTGCATTTCTTCCTCTTTGTTTGACTTAACAGATATGTGCCACACACGTGTTATTTTCTCCTTTATAAAATAGATGTAGTCATTTAATTTTGCTAATATTTCTTTTTCTTCGTCAGAACTCATCTATTTCTTTTGTTTAAATGTAAGCATAAACTGTGTTTGGTTCTGAGATTTCAGTGTGTAAGAAAAATCTATTGCCAAAATTCGAAAAACATAGTCTAGCTAAGTGTGAGATATGTAACCGATATAGAGTGAAATGCGAAAATACTCCATATAATTTGTCTATTGGAAAAAACCTCAAGTTTTATTTTTGTTACAAAACGCCTCACTCGCTTTTTCTTATTTGTGTAAAACCCATCCCAAGCACTCCTCATGGGTAGCTCAACCGGTCTCAGAGGGGGAAGTTGGAACAAGTGACCAAGGATCGAACCTCACCAGCGGCAGTGTGGGAGCAATCTCTCAAAAAATGAGGGGGGCTCCTTGTGCGCAGTGAGTACTGGTTCCAGCCTCTGTTGCCGGTTGAGTCACCATGATTTACCTCCTCTCACAATCCCGTCGGACAGGGAGGTGAGGGGCGCCCGGGGTGAGCGATTTCACCTTTTGGAACAAGGAAAAATGACAATTATGCCCCACCATAAATTGATAATACACCCCTATTCATCCAAAAAAATTAACAATAATTTCCTTGTTAACTTTAAAATTGACAATAATCCCTATGTTCACTTATAAAATTTACAATAACCTCCCTATTGAATTATGAAAGAATTTTAAATGAGAGTATTTTCCTAATAATAAAAGAACACAAAGGGGGTTTTTCTAACAAAAAAACATTGAGTTTTTTCGCCAATTAGATAAAGTACAGGGGTTATTTTTGTATTTAACTCCTATAAAACAACACATAAACAAGTGTTGCTGCATATTCTCAACATCTGTAAAACGTGACCTCAATAAGAGCTCTTCATCTAATCTTCCATGTTACTAATTATAGAGAAAAACCTTGCACATATCCATGAAGATTCGGACATATTTAGTTTCAATCCACGAAAAATAAATATTAAAACTAAATCACAACCATCAAATGTGCTTCATTTTTCCATAAATAATCGTCCCCATAAAAATAAAATAATTAAAAAATAATAAGTCAAAATCTATAAAAGGGTACATACATAACAAATTCTTCCCATTCCTAAGCCGCTTCTCATTGATCACTTCTTTTACTCTTTCAAATACCATACTAATCAATCATTTTGTGAAATATTTAAATAAAAAAAAAAAAAAAAAGATGTATAGATCAGCTAGTACTAATCGAGTTACAGATGACCATTTCAGCTACCATTCTTCGTCGTTGTTGTCTCCATCATCAAATTCAAAAGCGTCTCCGGCTCTAAGGGCTCTGTCATTGGAAGCGAGTGAGCTTCCGGTTAATTACGAGCCGCTTTCGGAGGCGGCGAAGAAAGAAAAGAGTCGTGCTAAATTTGCAGAGACTGCAGTTCATCTCATACCTTTAGTGCTCCTCTTGTGTGCTTTTATACTCTGGTTTTTATCTGATCCAAGTAATTTTCTAACTCTTTATTTGTTAATTTCATTCTTTAAGATGTGGGAATGTGGTGAAATTCTTGATTTATAGTATATATTTTTATACGAGATTATGAAAAGGGATTGCAGATCATGCATGATTTATTTAGTTTTCTTGAATTAATTTTGTTCTCTCTATGGATCAGTGGATTTTTTTTTTCGGACCTGATTTGGTCAAACCCAATAAACTATAAATGAATCATGGATCAAAATTTTCATTTTTTCGTCCGAAAACATCGAAAAGTTTCCGTTTTTGAATAAAGTCAAACGAAAATAAGATGTAATTTCGAAACTACTTTTTTGCCTTAAACTATGTTATTTATCTAAATTTAGTAATTTTTATTACAATTTTTCCTTAGTGTTTCTGAAACATTTTCGAAAAGTCTCGAAAAGTTTCCAATATTTGGCTGACCGAAACATACACTCGAAAAGAAATTTTGATCCATGAAATGAATTATAATTATAATATGGTTTGATCACAGTGTTATTTAACCACAAGACAAGTGAATTACCCAATTCATTGTTTACTTTGAGTCGGGATTAGTTTTCTTGGAGAGTTATTTACAAATTACTCCATCAAATTCATTTAGTTGTCAACTAACCTAGGTAAAAAATTTATTTGTATACCACAAGCCTTGACCCTTAATATATTTTTGGTCCCGCATTTAAGAAAATTGTGCTCTTGGTCCAATTTTTTAAAAATGTTCTGCACTTTTGGTCTCGTTATTTTCTTTGGGATCAAAAGTGCAAAACTCAGAGAATTTTATGGGATTCAAAATGTGAATTATTTTACAGAAGTGGGACAAAAATATAATTATATAAAGTACGGTACCACAAATGCAAAAGTTACAAAATCTTAGATCAAAATTGAAATTGTGTAAAGTAAGAAATAAAAAATTGCTGGGAATCATGGATCAGTTTAGACAAAAATTTTACTTTCATAAACATTTTGGAATTAATGAAAATTTAATTGGCTATATATAAATATGCAGATATTGATGTGAGAGGCAATGCAATAGCAGCAAATATTGAAGGACTGACGATTGAAGGGGATCTTGAGAGTGATGGTACAGGACATGCACATTTACCTGTGGACTTGGGAGATCTTGATTCTTCAAAGCTAGCAGAAGATACCAAAAACTTGTTTTCCGAAAATAAATCACCATGACCCTTTGTTTTTTTTACCTTTATATTTTGTTTTGGCACTTACTTTTGGAGTTAATGGCAATTTAGTCCCTTGTGATATTCATAATGTTCAATTTATCTCCATATGATTTAAAAGAGAAGACTTTACCCCCCCTGTAATCTTATAAAAATTTCACACCGCCTCCCTGATATTTTTATATGTGTCACTTTATTCCATGTGTTATGATGATGTGGCAATTTACCTCCCGATATTATGATATATATGACAATTTATCCATACTGCACACATACGCAATTTAATGGTTCACTCTCGCGAAATGACAACACCATCCATATATAGAGTGAATAGCAAATAACTTCTTGTATTATTCTAAATAGGTAATTTAACTTCCTATAATAAATAAAAGAGTAAAATACCTCTCAGTGATATCCTAAATAAGCAATTTAACTCTTTATGATAAGAAAAATGGCAAAATACCTCCATGTACTTTTATAAAAGAAGCACATTGTATCCCTCAAAATTGTTCATTAATTCATAGCACAGAGTTAAATTGCTCATTATTTCATTTCACAGGGAGGTAATTGCCTATTTTATACCACAAAGAGGTAAATTGCATATTTTTATACCACAAGGATGTAAATTGCTCATTATTTCATTTCACAGAGAGTTAAATTGTCTATTTTTAATTCACAGGGAGGTACGTTGCCCATTAAACTTATCACAGAGAGTTAACTTGCAAAAAGCCCTCCATATATATATCAGTCTTTTTATTGTTCGTAGCATAGTACATAAAATGGATGTTCTTAAATCAACAATATATAACATGCTGCAAATTTCATCAACTATAATATCTAATTTTCACATAACAAAATTTTATTAACCACCATGTACACGAATATTTTTTTAGGAACTTACAAATTAATATTTTATTTGGTGAACAATTTTTTAAAGACATCTGGCTTCTGGTAATTTAAATGTTATGACAATAACTTTTTTTCCTTTTCAAACTAATGGATAAATTGTTGTTTATAATTCATTTATATTATGTCATATAATTTATTCCGATTGTTGTTTATAATTCATTTCTATTATATCTTATAATTTATTCCGAGTAGTGAAAATGGTCCATAAAAATATGAAGGGCATTTAGTACTTAATTTTTTTTCCTAGTTTAGTAGAGAAATCACCCAACAATGTCTAATTTTTTTCATTTTAATGTTAGTTTGAGGGATGATTTTGAATTTTGATCACTAAATTATTAGATAGAGCATCTGAATTTTACTGCTAATATGGTACATTTTATACAAGCTTTATAAATTAATAATGGTAAATAAATTCCATAGACCTTAGAATCTGCTACTTGGAAATTGCTAACCTCAAAATCTTAAGTAGTTCATTCATATTGGCAAAACAAACCAAAGAAATATCTTTAGTCCCACATCGATCAAAACTGATAAAAACAACAAGAGGGGGAGCCAATATCAACATAGGGAAGTACATTGGGCTACATACTTACCTGGACGGGGTCAATGGGCGATCAATAAGGCCCATGGCCTAGGTTGGTAACCTCCATTGCACTTTGGAGGGGTGCCCGCCTAAGGTCGGCCCAAGTGGTCGAGCCTACGTCATAATTTGTGGTAGAGGGGGCCTGCGTTCGCGCGGCCCCTGCCCAATTCTAGTCTAAGATATTTATTTCTTCTGTCTTTTACAGTTTACTTGTTTAAACTACTTCAATTTTTTTATGGAAAAACAAAACAAACTTATTCATTGTTATCAAGTATATGTATTAAGCTTATCTTTTGGCTTCTGATATGTGTCCTAGATGCTTATAAATATAAAACTTGACTATTTCATATTACAACGTCATGCTGTGAAAATCAAAGAATGTCCCATGTCAACTCAGTTTTTTAATTCATATGTAAAGAGACAATAGCAACTAGAATATAGGGGAAAATCCTGACTTTTTTCTTCTTCGTCTTCTCTTTAGGTATTAATCTTTTGCCATTAGTCGTTTACTTTTGTTTGATCTCCATAAAGAATCTGAAATAGACCCATCATATGCAACTTTCACATATGGATAACCTGTAGGCGTAGAAGTACAGTTCAACATGCTGAACAAGGATACTTATTAGATGGCAACCACATTAGCTGCTAGCCTATCCCACATTGAAGATATATACAATGACACTGGAGTGTTCTTAATATAAATTACATCATGAGATTCATGGCAAGAAATTATGGAGCTGTGTGGTGAGCACAAAGCGAACTATTCTTTCGCCTTTTACTAAAGAATACCGTGTGTTCGCCACATTTTAAGCAGCATACACTAATTTTTGGAGGGTTCTTTTCCTATGGATAAGGCCCCAACTATTTAGTCAAAATGTTTTAACATATATAGATGAAATTTGAGGAAATATCTTCTAAGAATTAAGTTTATTGAACTAATAATTAATAGTCTTTGAAAAATTGAAAAACAATATCTTACTAGAATATTATCTCCATCATTAGTGAAAGACATCTCGAAAATTATGAGAACAAAATAGGAAGAAGACATCTAACAATTAACCTGGTATGTGGAAGATTCACCGAAAAATGAGGAACTTTTCTGGAATTTGCGATACTAACAGATCAGACCCGTTATAGCAATTCAGTAATGGTTATTTGTAGAATGAAACTTAAAGCCCCCAGATTGATTTAACTTTTGAGCATGAAAGCATAAAGTGCTATTCATTTGATGTAGGTAAATAAGAATTATTTTTCATATTCTCAAGAAACATAATCTGAAGTTATTGTGATGTATTTGATCATCTGTCATTACTTCTCAACTTCATGTCATGAATAATTTGAGAACTCCTCCTTTCTTTTGAAAACTATACACTAAAACACAGAACCTTAATCGGCAAAATATTGGAAACATGAAAACATAATTGTTTATTCTTAGTGAATCTGTTCAATGGCTCCCTGTACATACCATCCCACATAGGAGATTTCCCAAACCACATCAGATTCATTTTGATATAAAAACGCTGGGAAGCTGTACTGGAACTTATCTTTGCGCTTGGGGCAATGACGCAGCTAATGAGGTTCTAACCGAGGCGCGTCTATTGCTGGTTGAAAACTATTTCCAAACCCCCTCCTCGGCCTGAGCTTGTCTTGGGCCATCGAGAATTTCTGGAAGAGCTCCCTTTAATTATGGTAAAGCTCTACAATTCTTACTTGAAATATTGGATATAAAACTAATTAACAATCTATTATTGAGAATTGAGTGTCCACCGTTTTATTGGCAGCACAAAGCAAACGAGTATTCCAACATCAAATGAACCTTCTGACGCAAGCAGCCTATATCATCAACAAATGTAACTAACATGGCCTAGGTTGGTGACTGCCATTGTACTTAGGAGGTGTGCCAGTCTAAGGTCAGCCCAAGTGGTCGAGCCTATATCATCATAATTTTTTTATATATACACTGCCCAATTCTAGTATAAGATATTTTCTTTTATATATACATCATGGATCAAAATTTTCATATTTTCAGTCAAAAACATCAAAAAAAATTCCGAGTTTGAATTAAACGAAACGAAAACAAGATGTAAATTAGAAACTCTTTACTTGCCTGAGACTCTTATTTTTCTTAATTTAGTAATTTTTATTACAATGTTTCATTAGTGTTTCGAAACACTTTTGAAAAATTTCCAATATTTGACTGACCGAAGCTTCACTCGAAACGAAATTTTGATCCATGATATACACTATTTTGGAATCCTAGATCTCTACAAACTAATTCATTGTTCATGTTAACTTTTGTATTTGCGTAACTAATGGCTGCTGATATGATGAGAACATGCTTAAAAAACAATACATGAATGGTGTGTAAATGCTTTTAGATATAAAACATGACTATTCTGTAGACATGATGTTGCAAAAATCAAAGATAGAGTGGAGTAGATGGCAACCAGATTATCCCACACTGAAGATATATACAATGAGATTGGACTGTTTGGAATATAAATTAAATGCTGCGATCCATTTGAAACTTATGGAGCTGTGTGGTGAGCACAAAGCGAACTATTCTTTCGCCTTTTACTAAAGAATACCGTGTGTTCGTCACAAATTAAGCAGCATACACTATTTTTTTTGGAGGGTCTTTTTCCTTTGGATAAGGCCCGAACAATTCAGTCAAATATTTATACAATGTAGAAGTAAATTAAAAAATCCTCCAAGAAATAGAGTTAATTGTACTTATAAATAACTCTCTCTCTGAAAATGTAAATTTTATTTCTTTCACTCAAAGATATCTAGAAATCTATCAATATAAATAGAAAGACATCTAGCAATTAACTTTTCTATGTGTGTTTAAATAAATTTTCACCAAAAAATTGAAAAACTTTTCTGGCATTGACTACTAACAGACCAGACCCTTCATATCAATTCGGTAATGGTTATTTTTAGACTGAAATTTAGAGCTCCTCCCTTTAATATACTTTTTCAGCATGAAAGCTGAAGTGCTACTCATTTGATGTAAGGTAAATTTTTTTTTTTGATATTCTGAAGAAATAAATTGCTAATTTTTTTTATTGGCACAATTATCCAGTTAATTCGAGATCCAACTTATTGTAAAGATTGGAAAGCAATTTGTTAATTTGTTTTAGGCTTAGGAAGAAAATTTTAATTATATCAAGAAATTGGATCAAATTGTTTATATTGATTGCAAATGACATTAAGATATTGCCAAAGGGTGAGGACATTTTAAGCTGCTGTTTGAAGTAAAGTATGTTAAACTTGAAATGCAGATTATGAAGTTGATATAGATGGCTAAATTTGATATTTTGTGACCAAATCATACTCAATTGGATGGAATTGTTTGATCGGAGATCTTCTATCAACTGAGAGTCCATCGAATATTCGAATTATAGGCAGCACAAACCAAAGTAGTATCTCCATCCCACATCAAATGAAACTTCTATCAACAAATGCAATGCGGCCTATATCAACAGAGTGAAGTACATTGGGCTACATACTTACCTGGACGGGGTCAATGGGCGATCAATAAGGCCCATGGCCTATATTGGTGACCTCCATTGCACTCAGGAGGGGTGCCCACATAAGGTCGGCCCAAGTGGTCGAGCCTATGTCATAATTTGTGGTAGAGGGGGCCTGTGTTCGCGCGGCACCTGCCCAACTCTAGTCTAAAATTCTGGGTTGTATCTACATAATTGTGAAACTTGGATCTAATTAATATGAAAGTTAATTGTTTGCAATAAATATATAAATACTATACTCCCATTGGTTGACTAAATAGATTATTGTAAAGGGGTTTGCGCCTGTCCAGTTTTAGTCTAAAGTTTTGACAATGATTTAAATACAATTTGAACAGGATGTGTTGGTATGGAGCTATTGATTATCTCTTTCGTACGTGTTTAAAAGACTGCATCAGGACACTATCTGATTTATTTGTTTTGCATAGATAAGAAAAAATCAGCACTTCTTGAAGATATAAGAGTGGAATAATGTTACATGACAACTTGGTTTTTTGCTTCGACACTTAACGATGTAGAGAAAGAATAGTAACTAGAAGGGATTGAGAAGAGAGACGCTACTAGGATTACGAGGTATTTCACCCGTTGTTTTTTTTATCTTGTTGGTATAGAATATGTAATCTTTAGATATAGGCGACCCGCAGGGCCTAGAGCACAACTAAAAGTGTTGGTAGGAAGAAGAGACTCAAAAGATTATGAGTAGGAAGAAAATATTGGGACAGTAGACAAAGAAATATGGAGCTCCGTTACGCAAAGCGAACTAATGACTAAAAGTTACTGAGTTCAGTTGTTCACCTCATTTCAAGCATCATACACCCCTTTTTCGAATATGTTTTTCCCCTTTGGGTTTGGCCAGGACAATTCAGTTAAAATATTAAGCCAAATGAGATGCCATTTTGGAAAAGTTCCCCTACGGATTAAAGTAAATCCTATTGTAAAAGTATTATTATTTTTGAAAGAATCAACTAATTATATGTTATCTTTAAAACACGGCTAGCGATAATGCCAGAGCTGTTATTGTTTTTGCCAGAGCAGAAATGTTTAATTGACTAAATTATCCCTGTGAAATAGACAAAATTACTTCTTTGATTGTTCTTCTTTCAAAAGCCCTAAATTGTTGTCATAACTGGTAAGAACTCCACACACAACTAAGAGAATTCATCAGAATAAAAAACTTAAGAGATCAAAAATAATTTTGAAACTCCGATCATCATCTTTCAACTGCAAATATATCAGCCTAAACAAAAAAAAATCCAAATTATAACAACTCTCATCCCCTACCCAAATAATCAATTTAATGTAGGTTTATGCTGATTTTCATTTATTTTCATGAAAGAAGTATCGTTACACTCAATTAAAAATTGAAAAACCGAACATATATTCCAAATTGAATGTACACTTGAATTCATTGGCAAACTCTCCAGGTTCTAACACCAGACTTATAATAGTATTATTAAAAATACTACAGGATAAAGGAATAGGGAATATTCGTTTGTATGGATTCAAATTTGGAACCGATTATCAAATAATCATAAATCAATTAACTAACCCAATTCTATGATCCATTTTTTGCATAAGAACCACCAGATTGATTTTTTTTTTTCATAATCAATTTTAATTATTGTCTTCATAGAACTGATAGAAGTATGACTTGAAAACCGACAAAAACAAATTCATTTTTTTCCCCCAAATTATTTTGTGTTGTGGTAGAATCGGTGGAAAAATTTCTTATTTTAAAAGCCCCACTTGAATTGTTTGAAGAGTTTGGGAAGACAGAAATGAGAGTTACATATTATCAAAAAAAAAAAAATGGGAGTTACATAGAAGGAAAGAAAAAGGTACGGCAGTGGCTCTCAATTAAAAGGGGTAATTTTGTCATACAATTAAATTGTAATTAAATGTGCTCTGGCAACAACAAATATTGCTCTGGCAATATCGCTAGCCATTAAAACACCATCAACATTTAGCAAAATACCTTTTTAAACTTTCCATATATTACTAAAGCCATCTGATATGCTTATGCTTTGTTTGATAAAGACATCTGGTATACTAATAAAGAACCTTAATCGGCAAAATATTGGAAACATGAAAACATTTCATAATTGTTTTCTTAATGAATCAGTTCAATGGCTCCCTGTACAAACCATCCCACATAGGAGATTTTCCAAACCACATAAGTTTCATTTTGTATAAAAATGCTGGGCAGATATTTTGATTCTCATCTTTGCGCTTGGGGCAATGACGCAGCTAATGAGGTTCTAACCGAGGCGCGTCTATTGCTGGTTGAAAACTATTTCCAAACCCCCTCTTCGGCCTGAGCTTGACTTGGGCCGTCGAGAATTTCTGGAAGAGCTCCCTTTAATTAGGGTAAAGCTCTACAATTCTGAGTTGAAATTTTAATTCAATGACCTGAAGTAATAAATCTAATCAACAGGCAATTGTTAACTTGGTATAATTTTTCATTAATATTTCTCGTATTTCTTAATTTGTTGGCTGCCCTGATCTTTAAAATTATAGGAATATTATAATGTGATTGAATTGAAAAAACCCACCATATTTATACACTCACACAACACATTATCTGTTAAAGTTCTATTAGTATATATCGTCAAAAGAATGATCAATTACTTGTATTGTTCCATCTCTAAATGATGTACCTAAACTTATTGCCAAAATTTACCTCAGAACAATCAAAAGTTCTTGCTACCTTGTGCTTTTGAAGCATGTTTAGCATCTGTGCATTCTTAATATATTTTGTTTACTCCAGTTAAGGCAATGAAAATGCAACATTACTAACAGGTGATTGGTCTAGTGGAAGGGACTAGTCACTACAAAGTAGCGGACTCAGGTTCGAATCCCTGTTGAGAGAGGTACCCACATTAATGTGCCTAACCCGCCTCGGAAGGGATTAAACCCTTGGGAAACCAAAAGAAAAGCAACATTCAAGATTTCCAGTAAGGTAATTTCAGGCTTTGAATGAAGCTGTAACTGTTAGATCCCACATCAGATGAGAATATTTATAACAATGTGTCATCTGTCAATATTAAGAGAGGAAAGTACACCTAGCTCCATACTTACCTGGACGGGGTCAATGGGCGATCAATAAGGCCCATGGCCTAGGTTGGTGACCTCCATTGCACTTAGGAGGGGTGCCCGCCTAAGGTCGGCCCAAGTGGTCGAGCCTACGTCATAATTTGTGATAGAGGGGGCCTGCGTTCGCGCGGCCCCTGCCCAATATAAGTAAGAAATATTTACTTATCCTTAATCTGGACATAGGGATATATTTTCTTTGTGAATATTTGGTTCTATCCTGTATTAGCCTAGTCAAGAATATGCAATATTAATATTGAGCTGGGGAAATGAAATATTTCGTGACTATGTTTCAGTTTGATTGATCTTTAGCTTTTATTGCCTTTTAACATTAGAAGAATGAATCAAGTAGATGAATAGCTTTTATTGATTTTACAATTATGATTTAGTTTTATGTTTGATCAGATGTACAATTATAAATTATATAGGACTGAAACTACTAAAAGAACTTTAAACTGATGGCATTCCGATTTCCGATGAATTTGAAGATATACTCAAGCTATGTTTGGACCTCAGGTGAAAGTCTAGAAAATGAATCAGAAAAATTAAATGAAATCTATAAACTTAGAGGATTTTAAAGATATTAACTTTATTACATACGAGGCAAATAATGCAGGGTTGAATTAGTGAAATTATGGGATTAGAGGTTAATTATGATTAAAATTATATCCACTAATTATGGGAGATGGATCATTAGGCTAATTGCAACATTGCATGTTAATCCCACATCGAACGAGTATCACTATGAGATTAGAGGTTGTATTATAAAATGAAATTAGGTATATCAATAAAAATCACGGAGCTGCGCAGTGAGCACAAAGCGAACTATTCTTTCGCCTTTTACTAAAGAATACCGTGTGTTCGCTGCAATATAAGCAGCATACGCTTATTTTTGGAGGGTCCTTTTCCCTTTGGGTAGGGCCCCAACAATTAAGTTCAATGTTTTAATATTCTGGTTTCTATTGTTACATAAGTTGGATATTATTTGCTAATATATGATTGTTTCATTTAAAATTCGTTCATTGCTGGTTGAAAAATAATTATAATAGATATTATTGCCAAAAGGATGATAAGAAGCTAATGTCTGAAATAAAGCATGCCAAACTTGAAAATGAGATTAACAAGGTGATTTATAGATAAAACTTTGATATAGTTCGTGATTTTGGAGCATAGCAGTAAATTTAATATTGTGGAACTGAGGACCTATGGGCTTGTTTGTTTGATGTTTAGTACAGTGGATTGGAAGAGTAGTGGAGGTTTGTAAAATAATTTGATTTGTATACTGTTGTTTAATTGGGTTTTGAAAGAGTGATTTGAGAAATAAAGTAGGTGTATGTTATTTTTGGAAGTGTTATATTGTAGGTGTAAGATGTGTAATACTCTATGACAAATCATGTTTGTTATGTAAGATAAATTGTGTAAGAGTTATGTTACTTTATGTCAAATCAAAGTAGAGTTTGTATATGTTTTGTTTATAGATAAGAAAATTGTTGTTTGTTTAAATTTTGAGTAGTTTGAGAAAATTAAGAAATGAAAATTTATTTCAGAAAGTAGAAAACATGTTTATTTGACATTTTTCAAACACGAAAAAAATTTAGGAAACGCCAAACAAACAGACCCTATATATTAAGAAGTATTTCCCATCCCACCTTAATTGAAACTCTTATAAACAACATGTGAGCAACCTATATCGATAAAAGGAAGTAGAATGGCCGACATACTTACCTGGACGGGGTCAATGGGTGATCATTAAGGTCCATGGCTTAGGTTGGTAACCTTCATTGCACATAGGAGGGGTGCCCGTCTAAGGTCGGTCCAAGTGATGGAGCCTACATCATAATTTGTGGTGGATGGGGCTTGCGTTCGCGCAACCCTGCCCAATTCTAGTCTAAAGTTGTACATGTGAATATGAAATTTTGTATCACTTGTTTTTGTTGTACATGTTATATATACGACATTTAACCTTAAATTTGTTTTTTCTAATGTTGTTGTTAGCAAAAGAGGAAAAGCAACATTTCTCCACACAGAACAAAGCATCATCCAATAACTAAAAGATTAATTTACAACGAAAGAGAGGGTTGAGAGCATTTGAAAAACCTTGTTAAATTACAACGAAGCAGAGGGTTGAGAGCATTTAAAAAAGACCCAATTTAAGTAGATTTTATTGGATAAAAAAAATTCGATACTCGACCGGATCCGATAAAGATATGTTGGACTCGAAAATGTAAATCCGAGGGATATCTAGATTCAATCCCAATACAATCCAACATAAATGAAACCGGATCTACAACGGATCTGATCCGACGCAAATTATTACAATCAATTAATCATCATGAAATCCTTTGAAGGATCTAAAACGAACAAAGCAAATAAAGTCGAACATGCCTAGCCCAAGTCAACAAATTTTGGGCCTACAATATCACTACAAGAAAAATGAATTTTAGTGACAAAATATTAAGTGACATTGTTGAAATTGTCACTTTTTGCATATATTTAATGACAAAAATATTAGTTTTGTCACAATAACAATAGTGACAAGTGCAATAGTGACAAAATATATTTTTAAGTTGTCACTAATGGTTATTAGTGACAAGTGTATGAGACTTAAGTTGTCACAATTAACAATTAGTGACACTCTTTCAGTGACAACCTAGTAACAATAAATATTGTCACTATAATTTAGTGACAACTTTTTTGTTGTCACTTTTGGGGGTATCACTAAATGTCAATAGTGACAACTTTTTCAAATTTTTTGTCACTAGTATGTCTATATACATCATTTTAGTGACAATATTTATATTTTTTTTCACTTGGTTATTTACTATTTTGTCACTAAAATTCAAATTTTTTGTAGTGTATTGCCGTATGTGGGGAATCTATAAGATGGAGCGGCCCATTCACTTTGAAAAGCATAGGATAGAGATATTTGAATGATGACCATTCTAAACATGGATTGGTGAATATGAGCAAGGCTAGGAGTTAATTCTTGAAAATTTAACAAAAAAAAAGGTTTGGACTGTACATGCTCTGTGATTATATACTCTTTTATAAAAATTATAAATCTCAAAATTACATTCGTCATGTGAATATTTTTATTGATTCTACAATTCGCATATTTAATTAAACAAGGCATATGACCCCAAAAAATCATAGGCTCTGAACATAAAGAATTTGGAAAAAACGAAAAACACAACAAATAAATACATGTGAATAGAATCTGAAAATGTTCAATTATTGTGCCACTAGTTGCACAAGTCTTGCCTCGAATCAAATTCGCATTCTTCGCCAATATTGACCAAAAATTATATTCCATGGTCAAGGTGGTCAGACCGGGAATCATCTAAGCCGGAGGTCTAGCCGGTTCATTTGGAGTTAGACCGGTTTCATCAGCAGCCTTAGGCTCCAAACACTTGAATGACATCATTTTAACCGGTGTCCGGCTCCCTCCCCCTTTCGAGGTTGAACCGGAACTCTCGCCGGTTTCTCTCACAACTCCCCTAGGTGACCGAAATGTCATCGACAATGCTCGTGTGAAAAAATCCCATCGATCTGATTTCACTTCTCGATCGGACGTTTCAATTTTCCCGTAAAATCGCCTGGTCGCACTAGTCCCTTCTTCTCCATCATCGATTACGTGTCCCTTTTTCGAACTCTCTTTTATAGGCAATATAGTCGCAAAGCTTCTTGTACGGTTTAACAAAGCTCGGTCGATTACTTCTTTCCTCACCACTTCGGGCAGCCTTAATGTGAACCGGTTCAAGTCCTCTCCTGGTTGAACCAATAGATGCCCAGTGGAGTACGATCTAAGCCTACTGAAACCAAATATTCTCGATTTTTGAAAAGACCACGACCTCTGAGGTCGGTTCGGGTTTTGAAAACTCAAGTACCGGTTCATTTCCTTCCGTCGTTCTTGATGTTGTCGGCTCGGGTATTGGAAACTCAAGTTTCGGTTCATTTCCTTTCGTTGTTCTTGATTCTGCCGGTTCGGGTATTGGAAACTCAAATTCCGGTTCATTTTTCTCGCTCGATCTTGATTACGTCGATTCGGGTATTGGAAACTCAAATTCCGTTTCATTTCCCCTAATCGATCTTCATGCTGATTTTCATCGTCTATTTGTATCACAACTTCATCATTTCTCGAATCGCTTCTCTCAACAATATCACTACCCTCATTGATCCCCTCTTCATTATTGTTAACCAAGTCCGGGACCCGAACCGGTTCATCTCCGGGTTGTGGGACCAAATCAGCTCGGCAAACCGGACAAGTGACATGAGACTCGAGCCAAGCGTCTATACACTCCGGGTGGAACACGTGATCACATTTCGGTATCAAACGCAGCGTTTCATCATCCTCAAATTCGCTCAAACACACAGCACACTCCAAAACCCCTTTCCCAATTTTATGGTCCTTCACTTCCAAGTATGAAAAAATAGGGAAAGTTTCTATAATTGAACGGTCGAGGCCTCGAGACAGCACCGCCGCAGCGCGGCGGGACACGTTTGGGAGACCGACGGAAGAGATGCCGGAGCAGTGGCGGATGTAGATGGTGAAGAGGACCATGAAAAAAAGCGAGGTTATTAAAACAGCTATTATTATAGCTAAAGATGGACTGAACCTTGCGTAAGGGTACAGGTTGCTGCTTGGCGGTGCATTGCCGCCAAATCCCGGCTGAGCTCCGACGGGAATTATAATTTCCGGTGATAGTAATAGGAAGAGGGAGAGGAGGGTGAGGGAAATAATTTCATGATTTTTTGCTGTGGTTTTCATTGTTTTTTGCTGCATATGAAGTTGGAAAAGTTTAATTGATGATAATATAAATATAAAAACATTATCAACTAGACTTTTTTTAGATGGGTTTATATATACAGTAGTGATGCTACTTGGTGATGGAACGTTCTACCAGTATTTGAATTTTCCTGAATTGACTTTTCAAGGGATTTATTTTTCTTTCACTAATGTGGTCAGTTTGGAATTACTATATGGTTTAATCTCTTTTTAAGCGCATCAAACATGTTAAATGAGAATTTCTCATAATCGAGATTTTATATTAAAATTGTTACTTTGTAGTGATTAGTCTCTTTCATTAAACCAATTATATGTTAGTACACTACTACTATTGTTATTAGTTATAGGTGACGAGTGGCAATTGATAGCCGTAAGGGTAGTGGCTGACGAGTCACGTCTAATTATGTCATTTTGTGTTAGACGTATTAATTCACTAAAACATTATGATATATCATATTTTGTATCACTTACATGACATTTACGTGGAGTTTCAATTTCGTATCACTTAAGTAATATTGAACTGGAATTCTCAATTTAAGAAGATTGATCATAATCCCCAATAAGTATCCATTAATACTTGCAAACTCCAAGTGCATTTTTCACTTGATCTTCTATGTTTGAGGGAAAATTCTTGTCCAAGTCTAGCTTGGTCAAACACATTCAACCATCAATCAAGTGTATTGCGCTTGTTCTATGATTAATCCCTCTTCTGAGAATTATATCCAATTTCAAAACAAGTGTATTTCACTTGTCATATAATTACTTTGAATTTGGTCAAACCCGATTTTAGTAACAATTTCCCATATTTGAGACCCTAACTAAACTCAAGAAAACCTATTCAAATTGAACAACTCATGCTCGAGTAGGATATGCTCTAGCTTAGCACCCCTTATGCAATGTTCATATGATGGAAACTTTTAGTAGTTTATGCTTTACAGCTCCGGGTCCACTATCAACGTGGACTTGATAAATAATCAACCATCCGTATCATACCTCTCTAAGAGGTTCGATTAGCAAGTGGGCATAAAGCTGACGATCTAGATTAAAAGGACCCTGGTGACATTAACTAATGAAAACTACTAAACACTTAGGGTCTATTTGGATGGGTTTTGGTTCGATTTCGCAGGTCTCAATTTAAAAAAATTGATTTGGGTGGTTTCGATGAAACCTTTGAGACTTCATTTGTATGAGTTTTGACTCTTGAGTTTTGTGGTTTGAATAAGTTGAAACCTCACTTGGATTGAGTTTGGATGTTGGGGTTTAGGGAAAAAAATAGGTGATAGGTGTCAAATCAATGTCTTTTTTAGTGAGAATTAAGGAAAAAAATAGGTGGTAGGTGTCAAATCAATGTATTATAGGTTTGAAGAGTTTGAGTGTGGGTTTCTGAATAGATTTTTGATGATTTTATGGGTTTGACGAAAACTCATTTGGAAGGGTTTTGGCTCGATCTCGCGAAACCCGCGAGACCTGGTCAAAACCCATCCACACACACCCTTAGGGCCTTTTTTTTTTGGCGTTTCTCAAAAAAAAATCGTGTTTGGGAAATACCAAACAAACATGTTTTTTTCATCTCTCAATTTTTTCAAACTACTCTCTCAAAAGCCAAACAAACAACAATTTTCAACAAAACCTATACAAACTTTACTATGATTTGACATAAAGTAGTCTATCTATTACACCATTTATCTCACATAACAAATATGATTTGACATAAAGTCTTACACAGCTTATACCTACAACCTCACTCTTCCAAAAAAAAACATACACCTACTTTATTTCTCAAACCACTCTCTCAAATTCCAAACAAACAACATTACGCAAATCAAAATTATTTCACAAGCATCCACTACTCTCCCAAACTACTTTTCGAAACACCAAACAAACAGACCCTTAGTTTTCACGTCTTCTTTATTTAGGTCGTGGACCTAAATAATAACCGTTTAAACGGGTCTTTTCACATTGGTTACTAACTATAAATAGCCCCTCAATTATTACTATCATCGAGTATTAATTATAACATGGTACTATTATTTTACTTGAACCTCAACTCGACTTGTATTAGCTTAAACATTGAAAAGTTAGTTATTGGGGTCATCTCAAGCTCAATCCAAGCCAGTCTTCCTATATTGTTGACAAAATTTCCTTCTTAGAAAGATGAAGTTTCATCGAGTCCATTATAATACAGTATACTTGACTTTTGACTTGGAACAGTACACCTACAACAGTTGACTAATTCATCGTCCATATTTAAATTTTTTTATTTAAATAAAAAGAAAACATTCCCATTGTTTTCTCATAAATAATGAATGAGGAAGGACAGCACATTGAAGTTGAAGGGTTGAAGTTGAAGGGTGAAGTGAACATTCAGAAATTAAAGCCAAATTTGTATTACAATTACAATATGTTGATTTGATTTTCCTTGGCAATAAGACAATTGAAAGGGATCATGACAGCTACGGAACGGCCAAAGTTATTGAATGTCCTTTTTGCTTTAAATCCAATTAAGTAATTCAAGTTCTTGGCTCGAGATGGATATAAATTGTTTTAATAGTTTTGAAACTTATTCAATTCCTGACTCGTATAATTAGAAACGACAAAAAGATATGTACGTACATGTTCGACCCAATTAGAACTTGCTTAAGCATGATTCGTTTGAAATTTAAAGTAAATTTCGAATACACCTAGGTAAGATCTAATTACGAAAATTTTCTTACATATTGAGTATTACAAAGACCCCCTTGAGGTTTCTCACCATCTTACAATTAACCCATTGCCACTGAAAAGTTCTAACTTTGCTCCTAGGGGGTTAATTGTAATGTTTGTAATATATTAAAAAAATTAAAGCTTGTAATTATAATATCTCATATTATAAAATTGATAATTATATATTTACCACAAAAAATTTGTAAATTTTATATAATTGCACATAAATTTCCAAAAATACTAAAAAAACATTATGTTTACATATTTATTAACAATTTGATTTTTGTAATAATAAAGTAAACAAAATTTCATTAATAATATTTTATTATTATTAGATAAAATATATTTAATTATTTTTACATTGTACTAATAAATTTAATATTTTCAAAATTAATAAGAAAATTTAAAAATACAGTATTATTTTTTTAATTTACTTTTTATGTTTATAATATTAAAAATTATTAAATTATTATTATTAAAGAAAAATTATTCAATTAGATGTGTAAATAAATTTCTTAAATTTATTAAATATAATTAATAAAATTTTGTTTATTTTTATTATAAAAATTAAATTGTTAATAAATATGTAAAATAAACAAATATTTTTTTGAAACTTATAGACAATTATACAATTTTATCAACTTTTTGGTGGTAAATATATATATTTTTAAATTTATTGATTTATGAGATATTATAATTAGTACTCAAGTTTTAACTTTCTTAACATATTACAAACATTATAAACAATCCTTTAGGAGTAAAGTTGAAAGTTTTCAGGGATAAGAGGTCAATTGTAAGATGGTGACAAACCACAAAAAAAAATTCATAATACCCAATACATGAAGAAAATTTTCATAACTAGGCCTTACCTCAAGGTATTCCATAATTTACCATTTAAAATTTTAAACCAAGTTAAAAACATCACTGAACTTGGTCGAACTTTTTCTTGTCCTATAACACTTTCTTTTTTTAACAATATTTAATTCGTCTTAAGCCAACTCGTTAACAATTACTATTGATTGTGAAGATATATTTTATGGCTCCCTAAAAAAAGAATGATAAATTTGGTTTTTTTTATTTTTTCCTAATTCGCTTGTCAACTTTTGCCTCTTTTCTGTAAAATAATACTCCAATAATTATGGATTAACTAATCGTACTGGACAAGTTAATTAATACAATTTAAATTTTAATAAGATAACAATGGTTTAATCTCACTTTGCAACATGAAAATGTATCAATTTGGTATTTTGCACCCTAAAAAAAATTAATCCCAGTCGACATCCTCGAAATATATATTGTCTTTCACTTTGCACCTTGGATGAATTTTAGGCCAAAATACAGGGGTAATTTTGACACTATCTTCAAAAGTCAACATATAGTCCCTCCAAAATATACAATGTGTGATTTCTGTGAAATTAAAAGCAAAATTGAAATTAAGAGCAAAATTGACAAATTATCCAGTCAAATAACTCCTAAAAAACATTAAAAAAAAAAAAAAAAAAAAAAAAAAAAAAAAAAAAAAAGAAAGAAAGAGATGTCACATGTTTATAGAAAAGGCCAATATTAAATTATATTTGTGCCCATGCTGGAGTTTAGGGATTCTTGTGTAGTTGTGTTATTAAATTATATATATATATATATATATATAAAATTGACTTTCATATATTATATATTGTATGTAATACAATTTTTCGATAATTTTTTAGCTAACTACAAGAATAATTCAACAAAGTTAATTTTTTAGCTCACTACTGTAAATATATTTACTTACACTCCACCACTTTACGGTAAAAACATAACTATGAATTTTTATATTTTCTTATTTTAAGTTATATAAACATTTTTTTAGAATAATTTTTTGTAGTTGGTCGAGTATTAAATAAGTAAAGTAATCAGTTGTCCGCCCTTCAAATTAATTTTTTTCAGAGTTATTTTAATGAGTAATTTATCAATTTTTTTTCTTAATTGCACATTAGTCTTACATTATTATATTTTGAAGGAAATATATGTTATTTTTTTAGGGAGTGATCAATATATCCCTTTTTTGGGTTGAAATTCAGCCAGGGTGCAAGTGAAAGACAATATATGTATTAAAGGTGTAAAATATGATTAAATTTTTTTGAAGATGTAAAATGTTGAATTGATACATTCTCAGGTGCAAGGTGTGATTAAGCCGTCAACAATTCTACGAACATGGGCCAAAGTCCTCACAAATTAAATGGAATTGAATTTTTCAAACCTCAATTTAATTTTGTGGTCTTCTAAGACTGCTGGACTAAAATCTGGCAGGGTGGTCCGCAGGATAAGAACAGATCTTTACGATAATTTTTAATTCGACTAGCATTATTAATAGGCTCAAGATCCTCTCTACCACAATTTGTGTATCACAAATGAATAATTGACACATGTATATATCACAATTATAATAATTGTGATATATACATGTGTAAATTACTTATTTGTGGTACACACTTGTGGTATACAAATTGTGGTAGAAGATCTATTGCCTTATTAATAGAGTATACAAGTCAACATGCTTTACTCTTAACAGGGCTTAGTTTTCAAATTAAACAAATTAATTCTTATGGGCCTTAATTTATGAGTCTTCAATTGAGCTTTGACTACATGCCGCAGTCAGGAAATCTTGATAAGCTATGGGACTGGATTTTCTAGATCATATATTCAATATATAGATTAAAATCTAAATATCTAATTATGAATACATTCGGATAGGGCTGTCAATGGGACGAAGTCAGACTGACATAGTCTAGTTCCGAATCCGATTTATTAGGATAACTATCCTATTAGAGATTTGGTTAAGAAGATTCGTAATTCGAATTATATGAAGCATGAATTTAGGTCGATTTGATCCGCTAAAGATCCTCGTCCGATTATTATTTAATAGAAGTATAATACTATATACATTTAACTTTCATGAAAAATATTTCTAATCTTCACTTCTTTTTTGATAATTTATTATGTTGACTTGGAATTATAATATTAATAGCTATAAGTGAAAAGGAAATGTAATTTATTTAATTTAAAAGACAACATTATCATATTGTCAGATGAGTGAATCACACTTTTTATCCTCTTTATGAGCCGATTTTTACACATTCGTCCCTCTAATTTTTTTAATAGCAGGTGCCTCCTTCTTATCAACGTAGTGTAGCACATTCGTTTCTCTTAAAAATTTCGACTATTACACGATAGAGACGGTCTCCACGTGCATTACTTGGAGATATTTTTGTCCATTCGGCTAATTAAATTCAAAATACATCTATTTCGTCCATTCTGGTCAAATGTGAATGTTGTAAGTGTGTTTTATGTATTTTGGTGTGGATATATTTTGAATTTAATTTGGATATTTTATTTTATGTATTTTGGATTTAATTATACTAATGGAGGAAAATGCCCTCCAAGTAATGCACTTGTTTTGCACGTGAGGCTGTCTCCGCCTTGTAATAGCTGGAAAAAATTAAGAGGGACAAATGTGTTACATTGCATTGATAAGATGGACGAATCTGCTATGAAAAATTTAAAAATGACGAATGTGCAAAAATCAGTCCATAAGAAGGATGAAAAGTGCGATTCACTCTTGTTTGATTTATACTTAATAAAAGAAGGAAAACGACTTCTACTATAAATTGTAGTTATGGTTAAACTATGTTTATTATGTTACCAATTAAATATGTTCAATTATTCATGTATCAAGTTGATATTACGAACAAGTTAACATCTCTTCGATTATAAGTAGAAGTGTTTAGTATTGTACCCTTTATTTTAGAACTTGTAAAACTTTGTATTATGATCCTACTAATTACCTGCAACGATTTTCATTCATCTTTAGCTTGAATAATTTTTTTGGATTAGATAATTCATAATTTTTTTTATCTTTTTAAGCAAAAATATACATAATAACATTTCTTTTATTCGAAGATCTTTGTGCCGTATATTAGAATTTTTTCCAAATTCAGATTTCGTAGCACTTTTGAAAATTAGGTAAGATATGGGTTTTTGGCATTTTGCACCTTGGAATTATAAGATTTTGGCACTTTGCACTCTGAAAATATAGTTTATTTGGCACTTTGCACCCTGGTGTGTGTTTTAGTGAGAAAATTTATTGGTAGAAGGGTAGAGTTGTTATTTTCAATTTTTTTTTTCACTTTGCACCTTGTCAATATAGATTTTACACTCTTAAAATATAGAATGTTGGCATTATGCACCCTAAAATTATGATTTGTATGACATTTTGCACCCTAATGTATTTTTCTTAAAAAAAAAAAAAAAAACTCATGAATATCGGTGATGTTGAGATAAAATGGTCATTTCTATGCACAACAATCATAAACTTATTATTTTTGAATTTATTTTACTTTATAATAACTTATTTTAACATTTTCTCTAAGTAGAATTTAGATTAAAAAAAAGACATTGTCTTTATTTTGTTTTCAAGTATCCTCAAGGTTATTTACTTTATATATAAAATACACGTTTACATATCTAACATACTATTATATTGCATGTTATTTACATTATTTAGATTATCATCTTACGTCGGAGTTAAAAATGCCAGAAATTATATTTTTTGGGTGTAAAGTGCCAATATTCTATATTTCATAGTACAAAGTGTCAAAATCTATACTTTTAGTGTGCAAAGTGCCAAAAATATTCGAAAATAAATATTATACCCTTCAATCAATGAATTTTTTCTTCAAAACACATACTAGGGTGCAAAGTGCCAACTAAATTGAATTTCCAGTATGCAAATTGCCAAAACTTCTAAGTTAGAGTGTAAAGTGCTAAACTCTAATTCCAGAGTGCAAAGTGTCAAAAGCCCCGTAAGATCTTGAATTGATCCAGATACACTTTTTGATTTTGGAATTCGGATCCGGATCCACAATAATCCGTTCCGAGTCCGCCCCATTGACAGCCCTGCATTCGGATTTGCAATTTTAGTATAAGTCTTCCCAATTCGAAGTTCCCTATTTGGATTCTTTTTCCTTTTTTTTTCTTTCTTTTTTCTGATTTTTTTCGTTTTGGATGAGTTTGGCCATAATCGCTTCCGAACTAGTTAGCAGTGTTTGTTTTTTAGGCTACTTTTTTGTCGGTAGAACCGGTTCAAAGAAATGTTTGTGGATTCAATCTATTTGGACATTTACCCGGCCTGTTAATATATAAATTATCCATATATAATATGGATAGAATCAGATCCAAATTATAACTCTCAAGTCCTTTATACTTAAAACAAAAAGATATGGAGACCACTCCAACAAGTTGTGGTGATGTTTTATTTTGTTTTTTGGGTGGGGGGAAAGAATTGCCGAGGTTTTTTTATTTTTTATAAATTGATGTTGTATAAAAATGTTCAAGGCTAAAACGGAATAAGCCCTTCGATCTATAACAACATCACAATAATGAAATAAGGTCTGCACACTTATATCGAGAGAAAAATTGTATTGTAATTGTAATAATAAGTTTAGTTCGTTTTTTTTGTTTAGAAATAGGGCGACCTATTTATAGGTAGATACAGGGGTATAATAGTCTTTTCAGGAAAGACGTTACAAGTAATAAATACAAAAACGTTACAGACGTTACAAGTAATAAATACAAAGACGTTACAGACGCTATGAGAGTTTATGATAAAGACGTTACAAATCTCTCATTTATGTCGACTTAGTGTAATCTCTTAATTGCCCTCGGGTACAAAATTTGGACACATCATATTGCCCCCCAGTTTCGGAAATAAATACGCGAGCATTTATTGTCGAAACTTGATTCAAGTATCTGAGCATTGTAGCTACCTACATCATACCTCCATATGTGATAAACAAGCATGTAACACTGCCTCGTTAAAACCTTGCCAAGAAAAACCCATTGGGATAAAAACTTGGACGAAGGAAAAAGAGTACAATGCTTAGACACGCTCTCCTTGATTCAAACACAAGACCCAGGTGCTGATGTATTACGGTACTTTGAAGAGTCTGAGCCTCACTTGTAAATTTGGTGAAGAGTAGGGATGATTCTTTTCTTCAGCTACTCTTTCTTATATGGAGTAAATATTCTTCTTTGAGATATTTGTTTGTCAAAAGTTGCCTCCCAAAGCCACAATTGCATATAAAACACAAATTTGTGTGGTCAAATATTATCACTTGAAAGTAAATATAGTAAAAATAAATTTAAATTTCAGTCACAAGTATAACTTGATTCATGCTATTTTTTTTTTTTTTATTTTGATAGTATTCTATCGTCGTAGTGGTGACTTTAACAGTATTCTATCGTCGTAGTTGTTGCTGTCTTCTTTTTTTTCTTTATTTATTTTTTTGTTTGGTGCCGAGAGACGACCGGACTACCCCTTTTGATCGTTGAAGGATGACCAATTTACCCCCTAGCATTTTGCGGAGGGATGATTGATTAGGGATGACCGATTTACCCTTTTTTGATCGTTGAGCAATGATCGATTTACCCTTTACTTTTTTAGGGATGATCAATTTACCCTTCTTGATCGCGAAGAGACCATCGGTTTACCGTTTGTAGTTTTAGAGATTCATTTATTATTGGTTTCATGCGTCCGTAAGTAAATAATATACTAAACTTTTAACTGAAAGACAAAATGTAAATTTTACCGAGTCCATTTGTTCTTCAATCTTGAGATAACTCAGGGGCAACTTTGCACCAATTTCTGGAGGCCACTGACATTCAATCATATGGTCAACTGTGCAATTTTGTCCAATTTCTAGCGCAAGTGTGCAATTTTGAGAGACTTGCAAAATTAACCAATTGACTTCCACGAGAATTGCTGGTTTGGGGAGCACACTTGGTAATATGATTTGCAAATCAAGTTTATTTGAATTAGAATTGAGACTTTTGCTGAGGAAAATGAATCTACACGAAGGCTCATGGATAAATTTAGTTGATACTTCATAGAATTTTGTAATTGGTGGCTCTGAAAAATATTTTTTTTTCAAAAGTTTCTCTCGTAAATGTACAGATCAATCGATTCCCACAGACGGCGCCAATTATGATGTTGTATAAAAATGTTCGGGGCAAAAATGGAATAAGCCCTTCAATCTTTAACAACATCACAATAATAAAATAAGATCTGCACACAGATATCGAGAGAAAAATTGTATAGTAATTGTACTAGTGATTTCAGTTCTGTTCCTTCTGTTTGGAAATAGGGCGACCTATTTATATGTACGTACAGGGGTATAATAGTCTTTTCAGGAAAGACGTTACAAGTAATAAATAAAAAAACGTTACAGACGTTACAAGTAATAAATACAAAGACGTTACAGACGCTATGAGAGTTTATGATAAAGACGTTACAAATCTCTCATTTATGTCGACTTAGTGTAATCTCTTAATTGCCCTCGGGTACAAAATTTGGACACATCATAAATCATTCATTTTTTTTTAATAAAGAAATATTTTATTGAAAGGAAAGAGTATTACAAACTAAGTTAAATAAAGGTTAATTAAAGAGGAACTTCCATCACAAAAAATATAAAAATACATAAAGGTAATAAAAGTAATTCTAAAGGACTGAAAACAAATCCTCATTCATTCATTAATCAAAAGGAACAAACAAAAGTTACACATCCCCATAAAAAAAAAATTACACAGAATTAAATCAAAAGATACACATCCCGACCAATTTGAGGCATAAGCCCATGATTGCACAAAATTGGTACATCTTAAATAAATTATTACATTAAATCTTATATCATTAATTTTATTTGAATATGTTTCAGTTACTAACAAAGTATAAAGATTAACTATCAATAGCATTAGCTAGAGAAACACCCACATAAATGGGAATTCATGATCGCTTGGTCATGGGGCCCCAGCTTCGCCATCAAGCTAGGTTTTTTTGGTGCGAAATTGGTACATCTTGACGAGAATATAAATTTTCATTTTCGTCAAAATGCCCAATATGTACGAATTTATAAAATTAAACCGTGAGACTCCTACTCCGAGTACTCTTTACATCTGTTGTTTATATTACAAACCGATTGGATACAATCATTTTAAAAAATCACATTTGATTATTTGAGTCGATGTAGGAAAGCATACACATCATTTATTGCAAGCACTTCAGCCGAAACTAATTTGGAGAGTTCAAGTTGTTATTAAGAAACAAGGGGCTCTTATCGATGAGGCAATATCATGTTGGCTAAAGTTGAGTCGTCTCTATTACCAATATGTGATGGGTTCAACTCCCTTTAGTGTGATTATTTCTTTAGTTAAATACTGATTTTAGTAATTAGTTTATTTTCGTACTTTAATACCAATAAAATAAATTATAATATATTTATGCATTCACCATTAGGGGAAAAAAACTTAAATGGCTGTTGATCATCACCCATTCAACATATGTAAAACGGAATAATGTTAAAGTCAACACGTTTTGGTTCTTGAAACGTGCATGTGTATCACGTCTTACTTATTTTCTAAGTTGGGCCTTAATTTTTTATTTTATAAATTAGTAAGTTGGACTCAAATTTGTGTTTAAGCATGTTGATTGTTTTTTATTTGACCAGCATTTCCCCCCTAAAAATTCAAATATATATAACAAAAAATGCATTAAATAAGAGTATTGGACTGCCACCCACAAGAGACTACGTACTTTCCACCTTTTGTAAAACTTAAACAGTTAAACATGATATTTATCTGAAGAAGGAAACTAAGGGTGAGTTTGGCCTAGCGATTCGAAAAGCAATTATAGAAGAATTAATTTTACTAAAATTGATTATGGTAATAATTGATTATGATAAAAATTAATTATAGAATAATTACTTTTGTAAAAGTAACACTTTAGTTGTTTCTAAAATAAGTTGATTTTTTGCTTCTCGAGATCCCAAAAGTGATTATGATTTTGGGGGCCAAACACCATGAAAATCACGATTGAACATAAGTAATTTTTATAATCAAGGCCAAACACTTCAAAAATCACAATAAAGATGCAAAAGTGATTCTAAGAGCTCCAATCGTTGGGCCAAACTCACCCTAAATATGATACTATTACCTTATAAATATAGTGTCAAGGGCTCAGGCGTCTTTTGTATTATACATATTGAAGTTCACTAATAAAACAATTGGATCATGGGCAAAATATATATTACGAAAAATATTAAAATTATGGGTCCAATATTCTAAAATCTATTAAACTAGCATATTCCGTGCTATGCATAAAATCACATCAAATTTTTAAACGAATTTTCATATGATGATTATTTTATGAGTTATCCAAAACTCGGTTATAAAGAATAAATAAAAGGTATGAATAATAACAATGTAATTAAAATTGATGAAAACAAAAAATATGTGAGTAATATTAATGTAATTAAATTAGCTGATGAAAAGGAAAGTAATGCAACGATATATACATAAATAGTACACCTAATCAATATCCAAATTTTTATTAAGTTCATTATACAGATAATGGGGAGCTCTCAATGATTTTGTTTGGATAAATTCTTCATTAATATTGTTACTTACATGTCAAACAAATAAGTTACAATTTATTACAAAATCCGGTTATATCTCCATCTAAAAATTATAAAAAATTAACATGGATTTTTTTAATCGGATCGGGCATTAGTCTGAAAAAGTTAATCAACAATAAATAAATATAATTTTTCTTTTTCTCTATACGAATGTGCTTGTAAGATAAGGAAATACTAGATAGGACAACCCCGAAATAATCATTACGATGTATAAGGCGTTGACCAAGAGGTCACGAGTTTCCTCTAATTTCTTGTCATTATAGATACGTTCTGTAACTAATCTCTCGATTATCTCATTGATAGCCGAATTTTATGAACTTACATATACATGAGACATGGTTGGACCCCAAGATGCTTTTGCCCTTATATCAATTATGTAAACTTCCTTTGAATAGCTCTTTATTGAGAAAGACTAAAAATATTCCCATGTCACAAACCTTGACCAACAACTCCTAGATTGAAGTTCATGTAGTGGTATGAACATATGCTATCAGAAAATACTCCCCACAAAAAAAGTTAAATAAAATCGTAAAATATAACATTTTTATTAAACATTATGAATAAGTGTTATAAAATTAACTCTTTGATAAATTACTTATCATATTCCTATGAAGAAATCTTCGAATCATAATCAGTTTTGTATAATGATTATTTTTTATTATTGAATTAATTAAATTAATCACTATTGTAATTTTTATTTTTACTTAACAAATGAATTTTTTTTTTAAATGGAACAAATTAACAATAAATGCTAACAAAAATATTAGGTGGGTTGCGTATGTAATTTGACTAAATAACCCTTTTCCTCGAACTTTTCACTACTCCCCAGCTGTCGGTGTGCTGCTATAAATAATACGCAACTGCAATTTTTATCCGTCTATTCATTTTCCTAATTTTCTTTTTCCATTGCATTAATTATAAAGCGCTTCAGAGTTCCTTCAAAACTTTCTCGGCGTCAACTCTCCACCGGCGATCCCGTCTCGCCGACCACCTCCACTTGTTGGAAGGAGAATATTCCTGACATTCCTCACCGTTCAATCAGCACATACGATCATGAATCCCGAATAGTAAATCTCTCTTCTCTTATCCTCACTTTTGAAACGAAAAAAGAACAGGAATTTTTTAGGGTTTTGTGTTGAACTGAAATTCCCGTTGTATGAGCTTCGAATTTGATTAGATCGGCATAATTTCAGTACGAATTTATTAATAATCTGCTTAATTTTGCTCATCATGATGTTGTGCGATTAGATCCATGAATTTTCTATTATCTCTAGCACGGAGTTGTTATACTTTAGGCGGGTTAATTATGTAATTTTGTAAATGCTTGTGATTTTAAGGCTTATGTTAAATTGTGATAATATTTTTCATTTACTCTTTCGATGCACTTATATGAAAATTTAGGTTCATTAGGCGGTTTGTTGGATATGTTGCTCACCTAGTAATTAAGCATTTAATTTGTCTTAAGTAAATGTACAAACACATATAAAATCATGTACTAAAGGTCATGGGTCCGTTTGTTTAGTTTTCTGAATTTTTTTTAGAGATTTGCAGGAAATTTGAGATGTCATTGGTTTTTGTGTGTTTGATAAAAGTTGTTTGTTTGATTTTTAGAGAAATGAATAGTGGGTTTAACTTTGGAAAATTGATTGAATTTTTTTTTAGAAATTATATACAGAAAGATTCTGCGAGTGAGGTAGAAATGAGAGATATGTTATTTTATGTCAAACCAAAGTAGGATTTGATCAGGTTTTTAGGAGATAAAGATAAAAAAATAATGAGAAGATTGTTTTTTAAAATTGGTTAAGAAACTTGTAGGATAAACTTCTTTCGATCTTTCGAAAAAGAGAATATGTTTGTTTGGCTCTTTGAAAACCCAAACAAACAGCCCCCATGTATCCACTCGCACAAACTAGCCATTATATAGTATTATGTTTTAATATTTGTCCGTTTTGTTTATATTGCGTGCATATGGCTTTTATATTCTACAGTGAAACAGGTTATGTTGTAGGAAGTTTGCCATCTTGAATGATATCATCTTTATTTACTTTAATTTGATGTGGGGTTTTGCAGTGACTATTTGTTCAAACTACTTTTAATTGGAGATTCAGGTGTGGGCAAGTCGTGTCTTCTCCTGAGATTTGCTGTAAGCCTCTTGATCTTTTTGTTTGAATGAATACTTCAATGCACGTTTGATGTTTGTTAGTTGTTCTTGCTTGAATAATCCTCCTTCTCTTCTTTCACATCCCAAGAGAGTGCTTTAAGTTTGGCTCAATTTATGTAACTTCTCGCTATTAAATTCTGTATAGAATAATATAACTTTATAAACTTTTAAGTCATATAATTGTAGGACTATTTACATGTGTGATGATTACATAAAATTTGCTCACAACTGTTGACTCTTTGGTGAATTTTGAGACTGTGACTGATTGCGGTTATACCTTTTTCCATACAGGATGATTCATACTTGGACAGTTACATCAGCACAATCGGTGTCGACTTTGTAAGGGCTTAGTCTGTTTGTGCAGTGAGTTTGACATTGCAACATCACTGTTTTGATCTTGTGTTTATACTCTTTGTAGAAAATACGCACTGTGGAGCAAGATGGGAAGACTATTAAACTTCAGATTGTAAGTTTTTTTCGCAGTTCAAGTTTCGGAGTTGGTTTGGTCGCCTCTGAATTATAATATAATAGCTCTTTCCATTATTTTAGTGATTGCATTTTGGGATCATTTATTTGATTATTATTGTTGGAAATTAGAACGAGTTTTAAAGGATGGCTATACATGTCGTAGCAAATTTTTGAGATTTTTAGTTCTCATTAGTATAACAAGTTGATTAGTTACTTTGAGAACTGAAACTGTTCCATCACTGCAACAATGACTCTTTCAAATGTTGTTAACATCAGAGTAATCAAATACATTTATGGATTTTTTTAGCTTTCAGCTTCGAGCATGTGTGTACGGATTGACACGTAGTTGCTTTCAGTTTTTTTTTTTTGGCATACTGCTTGTTGAAAACGTTAGCATGTTTTTCGTCTCTCTTCTTTTACATTCATGTCAATAGTCGAGTGAAGAGTAACTCCGACAAATTTTTGGTCACGCTTCCTTTTTTCCCTTTGTATGTAATTTTATGGAGAGCTTCATTCACATGCTATTTTTTGTTATTGCAGTGGGATACTGCTGGACAAGAACGATTTAGAACTATAACCAGTAGCTACTACCGGGGGGCACATGGCATTATAGTGAGTTTCTTTCAAATTTGATCTTATATCTATTAAGCAATTCTATGTTTTTCCTAAATGTATCCTCTACGTGCTTGTGATTTTATGGCACAGATAGTATATGATGTAACTGACCAAGAGAGCTTCAATAACGTCAAGCAATGGTTGAATGAAATCGACCGATATGCTAGTGAAAATGTAAACAAGCTTCTGGTAGGAAACAAGTGCGATCTTGCTGAAAACAGAGCTGTACCATATGAAACAGCTAAGGTATATTTTTTGTTATATTCCATGCTTACGATTTGCTTCTAAGGTAAATTTTTTGTTTCCATGCTTACGATTTGCTTTTAACCAACTATTTACCTGAATACATACTTTATTTTATTTTTTAATAAAAAGGCATTTGCTGATGAGATTGGCATTCCTTTCCTGGAGACAAGTGCAAAAAATGCCACTAACGTTGAACAGGCTTTCATGGCTATGGCTGGTGAAATTAAGAACAGGTTCGTCTTTTTCTTGTTTGCCTTTCTGGAATTATGTATGTGTATTAGAAGACTATTTCCTACCGTAATTTTCTTCACTAATTTTGTTCTGAATAACTGCAGGATGGCTAGTCAGCCTGCCTCGAGCAATGCAAGGCCACCTACTGTGCAGATTCGTGGACAACCTGTTGGCCAGAAGAGTGGATGCTGTTCTTCTTAGAGCCTGGGAGAAATTGTATTTTCGATTCGGAAAAGACTTGCTACCACATGTCTTTCTGTGTTCTGCACCTAATATTAGTTCCATTCTTTGAAATATAATGCTTATTTGACTTCTAAGTTGCCTGTACAAATTACAAATCAAAGATTGCTCTTGTAGTATTTGTTTGTTTTTGCTTTTATTCCCTTTAGTTATCTGTCTACAGGTAGCAATGTCATAGTGTTTGCAAATATGTGGCACATGTGGAAAATATTATGTAATATGGTGATTTCGTGCTCGCATTAATTATTCTTAAATAAATTGTATTTTTTGTTGGCATTAGAGGTGATTTATTTTGGCTGATGTAGTTCACTGTACATTTCTTGTGTTCACAGTTGGTCCGAGTTGTTTTTTCCTAAAAAAATCTGAGATGAAGGGCTTTTTTTCAGCTACTGGTCTATGTCAGTCTATTCCAAAGTACCCTTATCACAAATAATATTGGAATTGAGAGCTCTAAATTGCTGGAAAGATTGGTCTAGTGGAAGGGATGGGTTTTTTGCACTTTGCACCCCCGAAATATGGAAAATAGGCACTTTGCACCTCCGAAACTTAGATTTAGCACTTTGCACCCTCGAAATATGAAAAAGGCAGCACTTTGCACCCTATTTTATTTTCAAGCAAAATCTCAAGGGCAAAATAGGTAATTCTATTGTAAATCTTTGGCACTTTGCACCCCCAAAATAAAATTAGCACTTAACACTCCCTAATTAAGAACAAATCAACAACTTGCACCCACGAAACACAATAAATGGACACTTTGCACCCCAAAACACAAAATTAACACTTAACACCCTCAAATTAAAAAAAAAAACTCAAACCCTTCGTTTGTTGCAACAAAGTTGACTATTAAGGTAAAAAAAATTTAAGGCAAAATAGGTAATTATTTATGGGTCTTTGATATTTTGAAGTAGACAGTGGGTCTTCGAAAAGTTTACTTGTACTTTATTTAGTTATTTATGGTTTTATTGTTGAAAAGAGAGATGGAGAGAGAAATGAGTATTCGAGTATTTATAATTGTATTTTGTAAAATTTAAGGAAAAAAAAATGAATTACCTATTTTGCCTAAGATTTTTTTCACTTCGATAGTCAACTTTGACGAAAAAAAACTAGGGGTTTGAGTTTTTTTTTTTTTTAATTTGAGGGTGTTAAGTGTTAATTTTGTGTTTTGGGATGCAAAGTGCCCATTTATTGTGTTTCGAGGGTGGAAGTTGCTGATTTGTTCTTAATTAGAGGGTTTTAAATGCTAATTTTATTTTGGGGGTACAAAGTGAGAAATTCTCATGTTTTGAGGGTGCAAAGTGCCAATACTATTGAATTACCTATTTTGCCCTTGAGTTTTTGCTTAAAAATAAAAGAGGGTGCAAAGTGCTGCATTTTTCATATTTCGAGGGTGCAAAGTGCTAAAACTAAGTTTCGAGGGTGCAAAGTGCCTATTTCCCATGTTTCGGGGGTGCAAAGTGCAAAAAACCCGGAAGGGATTAGTCATTACAAAGTAGCGGACTCAAGTTCGAATCCCTGTTGGGAGAGGTATCCACTTAATGTGCCCGATCCGCCTCGAAAGGGATTAAACCCTTGGGAAAACAAAAAAAAAAAAAAAAAAAAGTATTGCAGGGAAAGATTATAAATCCCAACATGATGCATATCTTTTGTATTCATCCTACAGATTGTGTTTTCATAAGACCAAACAGAAATATTTGATGTAAACAAATATTGTTAAATGTAGGAAACAAAGGAAAATCCGTGAAGACTAAAACTGAGAATCAATTCAAAATAGTTAAGTTAAATTCATATTTTTAATTCTATATTATCAATCAAAACTGGAAAATTGAATGAAATTTCTCAATAACTCTAATAACTATGAAGCAAAAAGGAGAAAACCTACAATGAAATCAAAGAATGGTATGGTGGCTAACTGCTACTTATTTTAGCACTAGATAGAAATTTCCATGTGGTTATTCTTCACCTATACGTACAAAAGATTAAACGAAAATAAGAACAAAAGCTACATTATAACGCTAAGTTACAAATGTTAAGGCTCAACTCATCATTCTTAGTTGCTTGAGTTTGAGATAATCCCGTCTGTATCGACTCCTTCAATGTAACAGTCGAACGTGGAGGCACAAAATTTGCGTAATTAGCTAAATTCCCATGAAATCCAGGTAGAAAAACACCATTATGACTCGAGAAATTCATTACTGGTACCCAAGAAACAGTTGGCCTAACTGTTGAAGCTGGGAAAGCTTGATTATAACTCGAAACTCTTTGCTGTAATAAAAAAAAAAATTCAACTTTAATGTAAGCAAGCAAGCAATAAAATTAAATTCATTTAATTTCATTGCATCAGGAATTGAACTTAATTACCATGTATTCCTTGTTTCGTAAATCAGGAATTTCACGTCTCATTACAGGCGAAAGAGGTGGCCTCTCAGGAGTCATAACAGGAGCTTGAATGCTTTCCTGTAAGTAAAAAATATTGAAATTTCAATAAGTTTATGTTTATTATTTTTGAGACAAAATGTCCCACGTGGATTGAAAATGTTTATTATAGCTTACTTGTCCTTTGACTTCACCGATTTGTTTCTTGTCAACAACCGTGCTACTAGCCTGAACAATCATTGCAATTATATTAATTATCTAAAACTGATTGAATAGCATAATTAATTTTAGTTTTATGAAGTTTCAAAAGAACTTACATGTTGTGAACTTTCTGCGGCGTCCCTATTAGAAGAACCTGGAATGTCGAAAATGCTTGATCTACGAACTTTTTTCTCGCTTGCTATTCTAATGAAATACTTTTGCGCATGACTAGCAATTTGTGTAGAGTTTCTTGTTTGGACAAAGTTTCTCGAAATTCCTTTCCAATCACCTTTTCCGAGTTTTTCCAGGCCTGCTAAGAATGATCTATGTTCTTCCTCTGTCCATGGCGTTCCTGATAAAGTAAACAAAAATTCAGTACCTTAGAACACAACGAAAGTGCAAATTAGGCCTTTTATGACATCGAAAAACACAAGAAGATTAAGTTTTATAGATGCCCGGAGTAAAAAGAACAAGAAATCATCTTGTAGGGACGATTAATCGCGTCCCTAAAATTGATTCTTGCATATAACAAGAATTCATCATGTTTCATGAATGTTTATTTAGCACATTAATCCAAATTCTAAGGTTTGAATACCTTTAAACAACACAAAAGCACATCCCAAAAAAATGAAAAATAAAAATGATTTTAGCAATAGAATGAAGAGAACCTTTTCTTCGTTCATGGCTTTTGTTGGATTGATGAAATAATCCATCAGATATATAACCTGAGGTTTCGATTCCTTTACTTTCGCCCTTACGTACGTTCAAATTCCCGAGACTTTTTGTTCTTCTAATACTGCTTGATTCATTACCACCATCTGCATTGTTTCCCACATCGATATGCACCCCAAACAACTTGAATCCTTTGTTACAAGATCTTGAATTAGACATATATCTCACGATTGATCAAGATGATCAAGAAATAAATAAATTATCTCTCTCTATCTATATCTATATAAATTGATTGATATTGATTGATGGATATAGATTGAGACACACGCACACAAACGTATGTGTATGTGTATGTGAGTTTCAGTATGTACGAGGTTTCTTTTGAATTGTGTCTCTCTTAGTTATCTCTTATTTATATAGGTAGACAAAAGATTTGAGGTTGTCCTAATAGACGTCTTGTTACCAATACTTGTCTTTTTCTTCTAGGAACTTTCCTAAAATGTGTATAATATCCTACTATGTTTTATCCTAATTTATTTAGTCAAATCGGAGGTAGGTATTGAATACCGAATTAATTAAGGCAATATATCAAATACAGCTACAAAATCTTGATCTAAATTGGGACCTATCCATGTAAAATTTTATGTTAATTTTAAGTATTTTTATAATCTAATAATTTGAATCCATGAAAAACTCTACTAAATTGCAATTTGGTGAATTAAAAGTCACGCGTACGTTTTGGTAATTGGCGACAGGTTTTTATTGGAAAGATTTCATTAATGTAATTTACTATATAAGAGTATTGGTTTTGGTAATTAAGTTGTCACTCATCCCTTTTCTTATTTTTTGGTAAGAAAATATAGTTTTGAAAATCAAAAGTTTAGAAATATTAATTAGATGTTGATCTATGTTTGGTAACTTTCTGGCTTTGTGGTGTGAAAGCAATCAAGTATTGGATTATTGTAAATTAATTGAATAGATAGATTTAGATTTATTCCAATATTTATCACTGAGATATTTTAGTCCGAATTTCATTCATGAAGTATATCGATAGATGCTAAAAGTAAAAGGGAAATTTTAAATTTACGTGATTGATCTCTAAGATCAGGGCCAGCAAGACATATTACGGGCCCTAGGCGATATTTACAAATTAGATGATACTTCATATATTCAACTTATATATATGGCTGTGCAAATGGTAAAACCGAATCGAACCGTACCGAATTTCGGTATCGCGTACCGTTTGCCAAACCGAAAATTTCGGTACGGTTCGGTAAATTACAGATCGGTATGGCTCGGTACAAAAAAAATCGAAAATTTAGTTATGAGTCAGCTTAACATTGTGCCAACATTTAAATAGAATGATATCTTTTCTAGCCCCAAATTCGGAGCCCTTGGTCGTGCGACTCATATTCATATATTTTCTTTGATCATATGGATGCTGCTTTCACAACAATGGTCATGACGTTATGATTAATCTTTCATACAAAAACTGAAATTTAAGCAAATTTAAGAGCAGTTCTTGACTCATTATAATTAATTTACTTGAAATTTCAAAAGAATATTTTGGTATTAAAAATTTATGTTCCCTTGGGTGTAAGGACAATGCTATAAATCTGGGTGGTTTGGAGTTTATAGAGAATAGGATTTGTAGCGGACGTGTGCATTTCTTCTTGTGCAAATCGGACAGAGTTTAAAATCTCTCCCGATATCAGTTTGCGATGAAGCATTTCAAGGCATTATGAATGAGTCACTTTGGCCAGATTATCCAACAATTCACCGGCTCATCTAAGCAGTGATAATTCAGCATAGCAAGAATGCCACTAAGAGGAATTGAATTTTAGATTATCTTTTAGTCTTCGACAGATGAGATAAGGAATCGAATTTAAAAAAAAAAAAAATCGGTATTTTGGTTCGGTTCGGTAAATCGGCCGGTAATACCGAAAACCGAAAGGTAACCTGGTTCAGTAATTGGGCGCTTACCGTTTACCGAACCGAAACCGTTTGCCGAACCGAAATTTTGGTTCGATAAACGGTACGTACCGAATTTTCGGTTTCAGTTCGGTATGACCGGTTTACCGAATCGTGCACACCCCTAAATCATAGCATTAATAAGAAGGGTAAAATTGGTATAATTTTTTTAATTCTACATTGAAATTCTAAAAAGTTAATAAAGAAAACGGATGGAGTAATCATTATCATTTGACACCAATAATTATTTTTACATAAATTAGATCAACATATCTTACATAACAGACATAAGAAGAATGTCAATGGAATGTATAATGTTAATCGAAAAGTTAATTTGGTAGGTTAAATCTATTTTAATATCACGTTACAATCATTTGTCCAACTCAGCTTAACCAATACATAAAAAAAAAAAAGTATGGGGGGAGGCATATCATAAATACATAGTCCATAAAGATATCGATGACATTCTTTTTGCATATATATGGTTCTAGATTAAGAAGTAAAACATTCTAGATAAGTAACTAAGTTTATATGAAAAGTCTCTAGATCATTAGTTTTAGCCACTAGATCAAGTTGATTTTCACCGTCTGTTTAAGAATGTAGTTATATAAATAGGGCAAGACCTTATTTGAAAATTTTTTATTCTTACTCTTATTTGACAAAAAAAATTGTGAAATCGGGCCTTTATTGCAGCCCATGCTACTGAATCGGCTACTTTATTTTTGGTACCAACAATTAAGAATTGTTTTCCCCCATCTCTTCTCGAGAAACAAGTGGGCTATTTCTTTGCAAAAATTGTGCTCAATTTCATATGTGGCAATTCTTGCCAAGATCTCTTCGTTAGTTGGGAAAAGAATCCGATAGAAAAAAAAATTGAAGCCCCTCTATAATTAGGATCCTGGCAGAGCCTAAATTGCCTAACTATAGAGCCGGCCCTATGTAAGATGAAGGGAGTTTTAGATTGGTGAAATTTAGTTGCGTTGGATCTCTTTTACCTATATTAAGATTGTGTTGACTCTTGACTCTAGAGTTTGGTTAAGTTGCTGGGAATAAAAGCATAAATACCTAATGCTATGATACACCGGCACTTCAAAAATTATAATGAATACTCCACTACATGCCTAAACTCTAGAGTAGTTTGAGATAAGAAAATTATTGTTTGTTTCAGTTTTGAGAAAGTAGTTTGAGAAAATTGAGAAATGAAAAAATTATTTCAGAAAATAGAAAACATGTTTGTTTGGTATTTTTCAAACACGATTTTTTTTGGGGAAACACCAAACAAACATGCCCAAACACTTTTCTAAAATTATAATACAAAATGAACTACAAATAATTTATCTATGAAATGACATGCATATTTTAATATGCATGAGAATGCTTTAGGTCTTTTTGTCTCGAATACGACCGACATAAATTATTAAATCGGTTCTCCTAGATTCCCTTCCACCTCTATTCATTTTATATTTACAGTAAAATATTAAAAAAGAAGCCCTTAAATTGCTCTTCTTTCTACATTTAATTTAGATGGAAAAAAGAGTTAATAGCAAATTATCCCCTTAAATTATTTTTAAAATACAATCTACTCCAACGTGATAAATTAAATATACTTCACGGTACAAAACCTTATCGAATCCATGGAGCGCAACAAATGTATTCCTATTGAATCTCTTTTTCTTTTTTTACTATTATGTTTGGTTCATGGAAAACAGTGAGTAAAACAAGTGAAAATAATGTGTAAAATACTTTACCTGTTTGGCTGCCACGTATTTTAGTGAGAAAAACACTTTACTGGAAAAGCTGAGAAAAAAATTTATACTGAAAAAAAGGGAAAACCAATTTCTCCCAAAAATTCGAGGAAAATGTGGGAAAACCTAATTAAAACACATCACGCGTCTCCTCTATCCCCTTCTCTCGGCTTCTCCCTCACTTCTTCAACTCTGAATCTCTCTTTCCTCTCTCATCTCTCTCACGCTCTCATGTCTTCTCTTTCGTCCATGGCGTTCGACTTGACTTTTCTTCATTACCTTTTCTCTCGATTCAATTGCGGTAAGTCATTTATTTTGTTAATTTATCACACACGATGCCTGGAGATTAGGTTTTCTGATTTGTTCGTAATTATTAGATAAAGAATCAAAAATTGATGAAGAAGAAAGGAAATTGAAAGAAGAAAATCCCCAAATTGAAAGAATCAATCTCGGGCGGAAGAGTAATTTAGAGGGATTGCTTACTTCAATTTGGGGATTTTCTTCTTTCAATTTCCTTTCTTCTTCATCAATTTCTGATTCTTTATCTAATAGTAATCTTGCTTCGATTCTGGGGTTTCGTAATTTCATTTTAATTTTTGTTGAGAAACAAAGAAAAAATAGGGGATATTTTGATTTGTGTTATCTGTATTTTGGATTGTTGAAGCATCAAACCTGTGTTTGAATTTCCAATTTAGAAAATGGTTGTATTCTGCATTTTGAAATTAGGGATCCATATAATTTGAGATTAAATTGACTATTCCCATTTAAGAAAGGGTTTAAGTGACTGTTACTGTTGTGTTATGTCCCTACTTGCTGAATTTCAGATGTTAATAAAACCTTCATTATGATTTTATTTCATCACATGTTGCTAAGTTTAGTAATTTCGAGGTGCTCGATTTTTGGATAATTTTCACAAAGGTAGAGATGCAATTTGTTAGACCTTCACCTTCAACATGTTTATGGTTCCATTTTTCAACAAGTTTTCAGCAGGTGGAGAAATGATTGATTGTAGAAATACAACCATGAAGAAGATCAGGATGTAATAAAACTATGGTACGTTTTAAGTTAGTATTCATGAGCCTACATATTTATGGAACTTCGTCTGTTTTTTAATGTAATTTCACCTTATCATATTATGTTTGTCTTGTCTGCGTCGATTTGACGTTTCATTGAGGATTAATAATCCTTAACAGCAAAATGTTTTGCATAAGTTGCTTTCCGAACCTACAATGTCAATGGTTTTGATCTATTCGATTATGTGATGCTTTCGATATAGCTTAGCACTTACCATATGTTTAGTTTGAGTTCGAGAGTTGCATTGTGAGTGTGAAGACAATAGGTCAAGGTTATAACATAGAGATTATAATGTAATTTATGTATGTGTTGAACAACACTCTATTCATGGTACTATGGTTAACTGCAAATTAATAAGGCTCAATGGTACAAATGGGTGAGATAATATAATCGAAATATTGCTTAGATATTATGCATTATATATTAGGTGGTTTTTCGCGACCAATGAGCTTATATTCCGTTCCTTGTGTTAAGTGACCCTATCATCCGCACTTGATATGTAAACATCTATTGATTTTTGAAATAAGACTCATATTTCAACTTTTGTTGGCCAATGGTTGATTATTTTCATGATGATGTTTTATAGAGAAACCAACTAAGCACTTTAAACATACATTAATGTGGTCTTCTCCATATGTCCTTATCTTTTCATCTTCTATTTTTAACTGTAGAACCAATAATGTTGATTAGATGGCTTCTTCTTTTCTTTTATGTTTTTGTAGGTTTGGTATAAATGTTTGAATGAAAGACTAGAATGGTTGATATGGTAAGTAAAGAACTTACATTGTTGAGAGGTGGGATGGGCAATATTGTTGCTGCAATGGACCAAAGCTATACAGTCGACTAATTACACGAGCAGATTGCCGGACTGGGTACCAAAGCCTTACTTCAAATCATAAATCCATCTGGGCATTCCACAAATGTCCAACAGAGAAAATAAAGTTTGGTTGTTTGTAAAATTTGGTCCAACTTGTTTGAATAGCATTACTTTGAAATTCAAAAGAATTTAGTCCTTACTATGGATTATTTGTTTCACTTTAGTCCTTTTCAAGTGGTCCAAAACGATTCCGATAACATGTGATATGCTCATGAGGGCAATTTTATCATTTCAAGAAACTAACAGGGATGTTTTCATTTTTCTAATTATTTAAAAAAATTAAATATATAATCTCTTTCAAAATAGACTTTCATTCCAATCCAACTTAATCATATATTTCGTTCCAAACTAAAGTTTTTTTTCCTAAATTTTTTTTCAAACACCAAAATTGTTTACCAGTTAAACAATATCTCAAATAGTATCAATAGTGAACGGACGAAAATGTCTTAAAAAATATTCATATGCATCTCACGTGTTATCGGAACCACCTGATAAGGACTAAAGTGAAACAAATAATTCATAGTAGGGACTAAAGTAAAACAAATAATTCATAATAGGAACTAAAGTGGGAAAAAATATATAAGAAGGACCACTCTGTAAAAAGTTAATGATAAGAGGGACCAAAAGTGGTATTTACCCTAAATTTTCTCTCTTTCGCTATTGTGTATGGAATGCATATTGAGAATTATGATTAGATTGGTTGGATAATGCTATTTTATTTCATATGATTTTTTTAGCTATATGATTCAATTTAAATAAGATTATAATTGGTGTAAGATGTATATTATAATATTTAGACATGAAAAAATATATAAAATATGTATCATGGTTCACTTTTGGTGTTTCTTATTTGGTTTTCCTCGTTTTTTTCTTCAAAACCAAACAAAGCCAAAGAAAATAGTTTACATGAAATTTATTTTACAGACTATTTTACTTAGCAGCCAAACAAGTTTAAGAAATCAGATTTTCCTTAACTTTACTTTTCAAATGTTTTTCATTTTCAACACTTCTCCAAATCCTCAAACCAAACATATATATTTAGGGAATCCGGATGATTCATAAATGCAAGTGGAGTGGATTTGTAGTAAAATGCCAGAAAATAATGTAGTATTATATTATGCAGTTGCGCTGTACATAATTTTCGTGTATTATACCATCGGAAATGTTTAAAAAAGAAATTCAATGACTTAATCCAAATCTATGTACTTACCAACAAACAAAAAAATAAAAAAATTAGGAATTTGACATAATGCTAATTTTCCTGGGGGGTGTTTATTTGAAAACTGCTACAAGTTTCATAAATAACTTTTCAAATGCTTTTGTTAAGACTGAAAAGCCCCATACTTTCCCAGAATTCCTACTCTTTCCTACTCAAATCTTGTATAGCTCGAAAAGCCGTAGAACCCGGAAAACAACTCCACGCACGCTTATTCATCAACGGCATAATATTCCATGACTTCAACTTAGCCACAAAACTCGTAAATCTATACAGTATCTGCCATTCTTTGACATACGCCCACAACCTGTTTGATAAAATTCCCAAAAGAAATCTTTTCCTTTGGAACATTTTGATCCGCGGGTACGCGTGGAACGGCCCATATGAATCTGCATTTCAATTATGCCACCAACTTCTCGATCACGGGCTTGCCCCCGATAATTTCACGTTTCCGTTTTTGCTGAAAGCTTGTTCTGGGCTTTCAGCGATTAACACGGGTAAGGCGATTCATAATCGAGTGATTAAAACAGGGTGGGAAATGGATGTGTTTGTAGGGGCCGCTCTTATTGACATGTACGCAAAATGTGGTTATGTTATCGATTCTCGTTTAGTGTTCGATAATATTATGAATAGGGATGTGGTGTTATGGAATTCATTGCTTGCCACTTATGCTCATAATGGCCATCCGGAAGAGTGCATGAAACTATGCAGTGAAATGGTGTTTGAAAATTTTATGCCCACTGAAGCTACTTTAGTGACAGCCATATCTGCTTCTGCTGATTTAGCAGCGATTAATCAAGGGCGTGAGCTTCACGGGTATAGTTGGAAGCTCGGGTTTGTATTTAACGATAAGGTCAAGACTGGCCTCGTAGATATGTATGCTAAATGTGGGAATGTAAAGATTGCAAGAGTTTTGTTTGAGGAATTAAGGGAAAAGAAGCTCGTTTCTTGGAATGCTATGATTACGGGTTATGCAATGCACGGTCATGCTCACGAGGCTCTTAATTTGTTTAAGCGAATGCTAGAGTATAGTACCCAACCGGATCACATAACTTTTGTAGGGGTTCTTTCAGCTTGTAACCGTGGGGCGTTACTTGATGAGGGACAAATGTACTTTGATTCGATGATTAAAGATTATTGTATAGAACCAAGTGTTCAACATTTTACATGCATGATCGATCTTCTAGGACATTGTAACCGGTTAAATGAGGCTTATAAATTAATAACGGAGATGAATGTAACACCCGATTCTGGTGTATGGGGTGCTTTGCTTAACTCGTGCAAGATTCACGGTAATGTGGAGCTTGGTGAGCTGGCATTAGAGAGACTAATCAAGCTTCAACCGAATGATGCAGGAAATTACGTGATTTTGTCTAATATTTACGCGCAAGCTGGGAAATGGGAACGACTGCAAAATCTAAGAAAAGTAATGATTGAAAGAAATATAAAGAAAAGCATTGCTTGTAGTTGGATTGAGGTGAAAAACAAGATTCATGCTTTTGTATGTGGAGATACCTCACATCCTATGTCGGATGAGTTATATGAAGAGTTAGAAAAAATGGGAGAGTTTATGGCAGAGGCTGGTTATATACCAAATACTTCACCGGTTTTCTTTGATGTGGAGGATGATGAGAAGATGGAAATGGTGAATGGGCATAGTGAAAGATTGGCTATTGCTTTTGGGCTCATTAGTACACCCCCTGGGGCAAAGCTTCTTGTAACGAAGAATCTTCGTGTTTGTGAGGATTGCCATGTTGTTATTAAGCTTATTTCAAAAATTAAGAAAAGGGAAATTACTGTTAGGGATGTAAATCGATATCATCATTTTAAAGATGGTATTTGTTCTTGTGGTGATTATTGGTGAATGGTTTGTACCTAGAAAAAAACAAAAAGGTGTTGTTACACCAAGAACTTGTAAAGTTTGAAGAGGGACCTCATCTGCACACAATTAAATTCGTGACATATCATTTGAAATTTCCTCGTTTTGCTTCTATATATTTTGTTCTATAAACATCCCACAAACAAATTGGCCGTTGTTCATGGCATATCACCAACATAAAATGCTCTTGTAAAAGATCAATAAATATTGGTGACATGCCATGAACAAAATCATATTACCGTGTTTTGTGTTTTTGCTTCTATTTAATTTGCTCTAAAAACATCCCGCAAACTGGTCAATCTGTTCATGACATATCACCAACATAAAATGTTCTTATAAAAGGTTAATAAATATGTGTGATATGCCTGAACATGATCCGATTATAGTGTTTTGTATTTTTGCTTCTATATAATTTATTCCAAAAACATCTCATAAACTGAATGATGTTCATTACATATCATTAACATAAAATGCTCTTGTAAAAGATCAATAAATATTGCTGTGAACATGATCAAATTATGGTGTTTTGTGTTCACAAGAAAATAGGAATGAACGAGCACTTAGGAGTTGAATATATGTGTTTATATAGAGCAATGACTAAAAAATGGCACGATTCTCATTTACTTTTGTATGTGAACTAAATATATTATCAATTAATGCGCATAGATTTTGTTTTGATGAAAATGTAAGAAATGGGGATGTTTTATGTGAAACCATGGATCAAATTTCCATCTTTTTCGTGGAAAATATCGAAAAATTTCTATTTTAGAATTAATCGAAACGAAAATAAGATGTATTTTCGAAACTCAATACTTGTCATGAAACTTTCTTTTTTTCTTAATTTAGTAACTTTTTTCATAATTTTTCCGAAACGTTTCTGGAAACTTTTCGAAAAGTTTCATATATTAAGCTGACCGAAACATATATCGAAAACAAAACTTTGATTTATGTGTGAACCTTGGTGATGAATATTAAAAAATTCCAATTATTACCAGACAATCATCGTTTTTTGGTGCGAAAATTTACGGTCACTTGAATTTGACTTTGAGATCACAATAATTAGTGACTATTTGATCGGAAGCAATGGAGGATTTTCTTCAAATTGGTTGTCGGGGTCACCAAATCGTTTTGGGAGCTTGTTGAGATAGACAAACAATGATTCCCCATTTGAGATTAAAAAATATGTCCATCTTTGTAATGTTATTAGTAGTGAATATACGAAACACATTGAATAAATATATATTTTTTAAAGGGCTAAATACAGTGGACCCCTAAACTATGGGATCGTAACACTTATCCTCTAATGTATGTAACAGTCCCCCTCTCATGTAAAAAAATAATAGTAACTCCATTGGACCATCAGTAAAAGTCAACGGTTAAGTATTTAACACTGTTAAATTTTTCGAGTAAATTATTAAAGAGCCATTACTATATTCAATAATATTTTATTTTTACCTCCATATGTCACAAATTTTATCATTATACCTATAATACCCGGAAGGAAAATGCAGTCTTCTACTTCGTGTAATTGATAAGAAGAAAGAATTATGTCAAAAAAAATTAAACAATTAATGTTTTGGTGTCTTTCTGTTCCCTCCGGATCACTATAAGGTGTCATTCAAAGAAATTCATAAGGCAATACCCATCAGATAGCATCTCCTAAACCCTATAAAATTGCTTAAAAGAACAGTCTTTTGATAGCACAAAAATTGCTTAGAAAATTAATAGGAGTGTTTGGTTAGATGAGATCAAATAAGTCTTTCATGAAATGATTTAGTAAATATTTTGAAGTAAAACATTTATGCTACTGGAAATTGTACCGTGTAATCAATTTTTTTTAAACAATCATATAGCGCCCTGAAGGAAAATGGTCAAAAATTTATTAATTGTTTGATAAAATTCCACATAAATCTTTTTTGTTATTTACGTACTTGAAGTAGAAGTCAATTTTCTTTCCATAATGAGGGTATAATAAGTATAATGGTAAAACACGTAGTATATGAGGATGAAAACGGTATATCATTGAATATATTAGAGACTATTTATGTTATACCCGAATATTTTTTAATCCCGTGTCTAATGGCCTAATGGGTGACTGCCACTTTTCATGAAGATTGAAGGGTGCAATTGTTAATTTTATATCACTCTAATTAATTCGATATTTTGCTAATTAAAATCATGAAAAACAGATCCTGGATTAAGTTTTAAGAATCTGCAGGCGTTAAGGTTTTTGGATTTCTTTCACTAATGGAAAAAGCAGGTAAGAAGTTGAATCTCACTTGCTAACTTGATTCATTAATTTCTATATTATAGCGTTTCTTCTATACATGCATCTATAGATTTATCAAAATGCTTTAGAGTTACTCCAATTCTTTTTGAGTTCCTTTTCTGTTTGGAGTGGGAATGTGGGACAATTGAATATGTATCATCTTATTTTCCTAATATTTCTGCTATTTTAGTTAGTTTAAAGTTTTGAGCATGATGGATTGATTTACATGATGGATTGATTTACAGTAATGGACATCATATGATTCAATTTTTATTAAAATTATTAATTTATCAAAAAAAAAAAAAAAAAAAAAAAAATTAATTAGTAATTAATATATTTTGAAAGAATCACTTTAAATACATAATTAGCACTTTGCAACCCCACCCCACCCCACCCCAACAAGAACAATTAATCACTTAACAATTAACACCCCCTCTCATTTTTCGATAGAGTCAACCACCAGAGTAAATACTCTGGGGGCAGATTAGGCGATTTATTTTTGGATGTTTGACACATCGTACCCTTAAAACATGAAAAATTGGCACTTTGCACTCCCAAAACACAAAATTAGCACTTAAAAATCAACAACTAGCCACCCTCGTCCCATTTTTTCCGACAGAGTTGACCACTGGGTAAAGTAACCTAGGAGCAAGATTGGTAATTTTTTTTCTTCCTTAAAATTTGCAGAATACGATTATGAATATTAGAATACTCTTTTCTCTCTCCATCTTATTTTTCATCAATATATATATATATATATATATATATATATATATATATATATATATATATATATATATATATATATACACCAACATGTGATTGGTCTAGTAGAAGGGACTAGTCACTACATAGTAGCAGACTCATTCCCACTTTATGTGTCTAACGCGCCTCGAAAGGGATTAAACCCTTGGGAAACAAAAATCTATATACCAAAAGGTGATTGGTCAAGTGGAAGGAATTAGTCACTACAAAGTAGCGGACTCATATTCGAATTCCTGTAGGGAGAGGTACCCACATTAATGTGTCCAACTGCCTCGAAAGGGATTAAACCATTGAGAAACAATATATATATATATAGTTGTTGACTTGGATTAAATTTTAATTTTTGTGCTATGATTCAATCAATTTTATGTACTGAAACTTTATAGATTTGGTTATGAATTACATATTTTGTACCTAGATTTTTTTTTTACCCCGGTGGTCAACTCTACCGGAAAAATGGGGGATGCTAGTTGCTGAGTATTTCTTAATTTGAGGTTGCTAAGTGCTAATTTTGTTCTTTCGGGAGTGCACATCACCTATTTCTCATGTTTCGGATGTGCAAGTTGTTAAGTTGTTTTTAATTCAAGGATGTTTAATTGCTAATTCTATTTCGGGGGTGCAAAGTGCCAATTTCGTGTTTAAGAGGTGCAATGTGACAAAGATCCAAAAATAAATTACCTATTTTACCCCTATATTTTTTTTACTCTGATGGATAACTCTGCCGAAAAATGAGAGGGGGTGCTAAGTATTTAATTGTTAATGACTTAGAGGTACATGTATTTTGGCAGTGCAAAGTATCTATTTTCAATATTTTGGGAGTTCAAAGTGCACAAAACCCCTAGAATAATACTAATATTTCTTTTTTTAGTTTTGTACAACTGAAAATTTTTGTCCAAACCTATCTTAGTCGAACTCATCCAACCGCCAAACAAGTGTATTGCATTTGCTTTGTGATTGGTCACTCTCCTGGGAGTTACATCCAATCCCAAAGTAGAAGTATTGTATTTACCTTTTAATTACTTTGAGTTCGATCAAACCCGATTTGAGTAATAAATTTCCTTATGCGACCTACCTTTCGGTTCTAGAGTAAAATCTAAAATGTCTATTTCAAAATTCAACCTATTATTATCATTATAGGCCTGGAAATTTGTTTAGGTTATCCAGAAGGCCAAAATAAAATAAGAGAAGTTAATTAGTTTTTATGGGCGTACGCCTGTGTCACATAAGTTAATTGCCAATATATAAGGCCCAATATGTAAATTCGCAACATGCTATATAACACAAATAACACTTCTAATAAATTTGTTGAATATTGCAGGCTATGTTTTAATGGGAATTCCGGTTACAATTTTTTTTTAAATATCTTCAGTTGTGCTGTCTAAAATTTTGTCTAGTTTTATATTAGTCTTACATTAATTAACGAATAATTGTAATTTGTTAACGTAATCAATCTCGTTTTACTTAAATATAAAAATTTATCGATAATTTGATTAATCTCAATATTGAAAGGTTAGTTAGTCTAAGTTGAATAGATTTTATTTATAGTATGACTCATTTTCTTTCCTTTTTCTTTTTTGAGCTTCTTAATGACATTAATTGTCAATAAGTAAATTAGGAAATTTATCAAAAATAAAAACTTTTCGGTCGAACAACTTTTGCATTATAAATGATCCCCAAGCTTAAGTAATTCGCCAAATACGGTCTTCATAGTTCTTACTAGGCTATCAACAAGTTGGATTCCAATTTAATTTCAAGTTGAATTTAATCCAATTAAAGTAATTTAACATTAGTGCAATGATTTAATTTTTCTTTCTTTCTGTTCGTTCTTTTCTCGTGTAGCTAATTTATTAAAGACAGTAATATATGGAACATCAGTTAAACCCTTTGATTGACTTTTGACATTTGAATAATTAAGGTCGATAATAAATTTTTTTCCAGTCACATAAACCAATAATATATTGATCTGTTGGTTAATGGTTTTTCTTTTTTTTTGGAGGAGGTAAAGTATTAGTTAATTGTATGAAACTTTTGTTACGAAAAAGAAAAGGTACACAAAGAATTCTAAATCTAGACAAAACACAAATAAGCTACTTAATGTTTTGGTGTAAATATTTTCTGATGGATCGAGTTTTTGTTCCAAGTAAATTACGTCATGATCAAACAGGCTGTTTAATCCTTCGCTACTGGAATAATCTGCAATGAAAAGGTGAAATGCTCGGGTCAACTTCAATAAGATCATTCTAATGTTTAAATCAACAATGCACATCTATAAAGCACCTAACAAAGAGTTTATAATTTGCTTCAAAGAAAAGATTCAATTAATGGCGGAGGCGGGTTATGTATCGAATATTTCATCGGTGTTCTTTGATGTGGATAATGATGAGAAGATGGAAATGGTGAAAGATTGGGAATTGTTTTTTGGAATCTTTAGTACAAACCCCATGACAAAGTTTGTAACAAAGAATCTTTGCTTTTGTCAGGATGGTCATGTAGTTTTTAAGTTTATTTCGAAACTTAATAAATGAAAAGTTACCATTAGAGATGTAAATCGTAATCATTTTTAGGATTGTGCTTGTTCTTGTGGTGAATGGTTTCTGGTTTGATTTACGCCAAGAATTTGTGTAGTTTGAAGAGGGATCTGGTTTGTACACAACAAAATTTGTGACTTTTCAATTCAAATATCCTCGTTTTGCTTCTATATACTTTTATTATAAAACATCCCATAAACTGGTCAATGTTCATGACGTATCATCACCAACATACAATGCTCTAGAAAAAAATTAATATATATTGATGAAATACCATGAAAAAGATCAAATTTTTGTGTTTTGTGTTTTTGCTTCTATACAATTTGTTATAAGAACTTCCCACAAACTTGTAACTGTTCATGACATATCACATACATATCATGCTCTTGTAAAATATCAATAAATATCAATGAAATAATATGAACATGATAATATTATTGATTTTTGCGTTTTTGCTTCTCTATAATTTGCTTCAAAAACATCTCACAAACAGATCGTTGTTCATGACATATCATTAACATAAAGTACTCTGATAAAAGATCAAAAATATTGATGAAAATGCCATAAACATGATCAGATTATGGTGTTTTGTGTTTTTGCTACTATATAATTTGCTCCAATAACATCCCACAAATTGATCGATGTTCATGACATATCATCAACATAAAACGCTCTGTTAAAAGGTAAAAAATATTGATGAAATGTCATGAACAAGATCATATTATGGTGTTTTGTGTTTTTGTTCTATATAATTCGCACCAAAAACATCACACGAACTGATCGCTGTTCATGACATATCACCAACATAAAATGATCTGGTTAAAAATCAAAAATATTGATGAAATGCATTGAACATGATCAAATTATGATGTTTTATGTTCATCATAAAATAGAAATGGATGAGCACTTAGTATATGAATGTGTGTGTCTATATAGGGAAATAAACAAAAATTTATCGAATTCTCATTCACTTTTGTTTGAACAACATAATAAATTATCAATTAATGCAAATAGAGTTTGATTCTTTTTTACCAAAAATGTAAGAAATAGGGATATATTATGTGCACCTTGGCGAGGAATGTTAAAAAATATCCAATTCTTACCCGACAATCAATGTTAAAAATTTACGCACTTGATTTTAACTTGGAGATTGCAATAATTAGTAATAATTTGATCGGATGTAATGGAGGGTTTGATTCAAATCGATTGTCGGGGCCACCAGATCGCTTCGGGAGCTTGTCGAGATAGACATGCAATGATACCCCATTTTTGATTAAAAAATATGTCGACCTTGGTAATGCTGTAAGAAGTGAATATATGAAACGCAATGAATAAATATTTGAAAGGGCTAAATACAGTATTACCCTAAAGCTAGGGGGTAGCAACACTTAACCGCTAATGTATATAACAGTTCCCCTCATGTAAAATATACTAGTCACTCGTTTGGGGCCATCAGCCAAAGTATATTGTTATTTATTTAACATTTTTTACGTATTGGAATAATTACTTAAAAGGCACTACTATATCAAATTATATTCTAATTTTAACCCAATTTATATGACACATTATCATTATATCTATAATACCCCAATTATCTAAGTTAGATAGACTTTATTTGTAGCACGACTCCTTATATAATTATACCAAAAATACCCCACAAACTGATCGCTGTTCAAGACATATCACCAACATAAAATTCTTCGGGAGCTTGTCGAGATAGACATGCAATGATTACCCATTTTGGATAAAAAAATGTGGCGACCATGGTAATGTTCTTAGTGTGATTATACGAAAAACAATGAATAAATTAATATTTTAAAGTGCTAAATAGAGTATAAGCCTAAAACTAAGGGGTGGTAACACTTATCCCATAATGTATATAACAGTTCTCCTCATATAGAAATATACTAGTCACTCGTTTGGACCATCAACCAAAGTATATTGTAATTTAATTTAACATTGTTGCCTTTTTGGATTAATTTATTAATAGGCGCTACTATATCTAATTATATTCTAATTTTACCACCAATTATATGACACATTATCATTATACCTATAATACCACAATTATCCAAGTTAGATAGACTTTATTTATAGCACGAATCCTTCTTTTTTTTTGAGTTAATTAATTATTTTATTTTTCAATAAGTAAATTAGAAAATATATCAAAAATATAAGATTTTCGTTCCAACAGCTTTTGCATTATAAAAGGATCCCCAGGCTTAATTAATTTTTCAAACAAGGTCTTCTTAGTTCTTAATAGGCTATCAACAAGTGGGATTCCCATTTAAATTCAAACTTAATTTAATCCAATTATGGTAATTTAACATTGGTTCAGTAATTAATTTTTTTCTTTCTATTCTTTATTTTCTTGTGTTGCTAGTTTATTAAAGACAGTAATGTACGGAACATCAGTTTATCCCTTGCTTGACTTTGGACATTTGAATACGTAAGGTGGATAATGATTTATTTTTCAATCACATAAACCTATAAATTGTTGATCTATAGGTTAATGATTTTTTTTTTGGGAGGAGGTAAATGTATTGGTTTTATTCTGTGAATCTTTTATTACGATAAAGAAAAGGTACACAAGAAATTCTAAATCTAGACAAAACACTAATACGCTACTCAATTTTTTGTAGTTAATATTTTATGAAGGATCGAGTTTTTGTTCAACGTTTGGGTCAACTCCAATAAAATCCTTTTAATGTTTAAATGAACAATGTACATTTATAAAACACTTAATAAAGAGTGTACTATTTGCTTCGAAGAAAAAGATTCAATTAATGGCAGACGCGGGATATGCACTAATGATTTTATCGTTGTTACTTGATGTCGATAATGATGAGAAGATGGAAATTGTGAAAGATTTGTAATTGTTTTTGGAATCTTTAGCACAAACCCCATGACAAAGTTTGTAACAAAGAATCTTTGCTTTTGTAAGAATTGTCATGTAGTTTTTAAGTTTATTTCGAAAATTAATAATTGAAAGTTACCGTTAGGGATGTAAATCGTAACCATCATTTTTAGGATTGTGCTTGTTCTTGTGGTGAATGGTTTCTGGTGTGATTTATGCCAATAATTTGTGTAGTTAGAAGAGGGCTCTGATTTGTACACAACAAAATTCGTGACTTTTCAATTCAAATATCCTCGTTTTGCTTCTATGTACTTTTTTTTTTTATAAAAACATCCCATAAACCGGTCAATGTTCATGACGTATCATCACCAACATACAATGCTCCAGAAAAAAATTAATATATATTGATGAAATGCCATGAAAAATATCAAATTTTGGTGTTTTTTGTTTTTGCTTCGATACAATTTGTTATAAGAACTTCCCACAAACTTGTATCTGTCCTTGACATATAACAGACATAACATCCTATTGTAAAATAATAATAAATATCGATGAAATGCTATGAACATGATCAGATTATGGAGTTTTGCGTTTTTGCTTCTCTATAATTTGCTCCAAAAATATTTCACAAACAGATCGTTGTTCATGACGTATCACCAACATAAAATACTCTGATAAAAGATAAAAAATATTGATTAAATGCCATAAACAGGATCAGATTATGGTTTATTGTGTCTTTGCTACTATATCATTTGCTCCAAAAACATCCCACAAATTGATCGTTGTTCATGACATATCATCAACATAAAATGCTCTGTTAAAAGACCAAAAATATTGATGAAATGTCATGAACACGATCAGATTATGGTGTTTTGTGTTTTTCCTTCATATAAATCGCTACATAAACATCCCACAAACTGATCGCTGTTCATGACATATCACCAACATAAAATGCTCTGGTCAAAGATCAAAAATATTGATGAAATGCCATGAACATGATCAGATTATGATGTTTTATGTTCATCATAAAATAGAAATGGATGAGCACTTAGGAGATGAATGTGTGTGTTTATATAGGGAAATAAACAAAAATTTATCGAATTCTCATTTACTTTTGTTTGAACAACATAATAAATTATCAATTAATGCAGATAGATTTTGATTCTTTTTTACCAAAAATGTAAGAAATAGGGATATTTTATGTGCACCTTGGCGAGGAATGTTAAAAAAATATCCAATTCTTACTCGACAATCAATGTTAAAAATTTACGCCCACTTGAATTTGACTTGGAGATCGCAATAATTAATAACTATTTGATCGGATGTAACGGAGGGTTTGCTTCAAATCGATTGTCGGGGCCACCAGATCGCTTCGGGATCTTGTCGAGGTAGACATGCAATGATTCCCCATTTTCGATTAAAAAATATGTCGACCTTGTTAATGCTGTAAGAAGTGAATATATGAAACAAAATGAATAAATTAATATTTCAAAGGGCTAAATATAGTATAACCCTAAAACTTGGGGGTAGCAAACATTCCACCTAATGTATATAATAGTTCCCCTCATGTAAAATATACTAGTCACTCGTTTGGGCCATCAGCCAAAGTATATTGTTATTTACTTAACATTTTTATCTTTTTGGATTAATTTACTAAAAAGCACTACTATATCTAATTATATTCTAATTTTAACCCCATATATTCGACACATTATCATTATACCTATAATATCCCAATTATCTAAGTTAAACTTTATTTATAGTTATATAATTGTCCCAAAAATATCCCACAAACAGGTCGCTGTTCATGACATATCACCAACATAAAATGCTTCGCGAGCTTGTCGAGATAGACATGCAATGATTCCCAATTTTTGATTAAAAAATATGGCGTACATTGTAATGTTGTTAGTGTGATTATAAGAAAAGCAATGAATAAATTAATATATTAAAGTGCTAAATACAGTATAAGCCTAAAACTAGGGGGTGGTAACACTTATCCCATAATGTATAAAATAGTTCTCCTCATGTAGAAATATACAAGTCACTCACTTGGACCATCAATCAAAGTATATTGTTATATATTTAACATTGTTGACTTTTTTGGATTAATTAATTAAAAGGCGCTACTATATCTAATTATATTCTAATTTTACCTCCATGTATATGACACATTATCATTATACCTATAATATCACAATTGTCCTAGTTAGATAGACTTTATTTATAGCACAACTCCTTTTTTTAGTTAATTAATTATTTTATTTTTCAATAAGTAAATTAGAAAATTTAGCAAAAATATATGATTATCGTTCCAACAGCTTTTGCATTATAAAAGGATCCCCAGGCTTAATTAATTTGCCAAGCATGGTCTTCTTAGTTTTTAATAGGCTATCAACAAGTGGGATTCCAATTTAAATTCAAACTGAATTTAACCAAATTATAGTAATTTAACAATGGTTCACTAATTAATTTTTTCTTATTTCTATTCTTTCTTTTCTCGTGTTGCTAGTTTACTAAAGACAATAATGCACGGAACATCAGTTTATCCCTTGCCTTGACTTTGGACATTTGAATAAGTAAGGTGGATAGTGAACTTTTTTTCAGTCACGTAAACCTATAAGTTGTTGATCTATAGGTTAATGATTCTTTTTTGGGAGTAGGTAAATGTAATAGTTTTATTGTGTGAAACTCTTGTTACGATAAAGAAATGGTACACAAGAGATTCTAAATCTAGACAAAACACTAATACGCTACTCAATTTTTGGTAATTAATATATTCTTAAGGATCGAGTTTTTGTTCCAAGTAGATCACGTCATGATCTTACAGACTGATTAATCCTCTTCGCTACTGGAATTAATAACTGAAAAGAAAGGATGAAACGTTCGGGTTAACTCCAAGAAATCCTTTTAATGTTTAAATGAACAATGCACATTTATAAAACACTTAATAAAGAGTGTACTATTTGCTTCGAAGAAAAAAATTCAATTAATGGTAGACGCGGGTTATGCACTAATGAATTATCGTTGTTATTTGATTTCGATAATGATGAGAAGATGGAAATTGTGAAAGATTGGTAATTGTTTTTAGACTCTTTAGCACAAACCCCATGAAAAAGTTTGTAACAAATAATCTTTGCTTTTTTCAGGATTTTCATGTAGTTTTTAAGTTTATTTCGAAAATTAATAAATCGTAACCATCATTTTTAGGATTGTGCTTGTTCTTGTGGTGAATGGTTTCTGGTGTGATTTACGCCAAGAATTTGTGTAGTTTGAAGATGGATCGGATGTAACGGAGGGCTTGCTTCAAATCGGTTGTCGGGTCGTTTCGGGATCTTGTAGAGATAGACATGCAACGATTCCCCATTTTCGATTAAAAAATATGTCGACCTTGGTAATGCTATAAGAAGTGAATATATGAAACACAATGAATAAATTAATATCTCAAAGGGCTAAATACAATATAACCCTAAAACTAGGGGGTAGCAAAACATACCACCTAATGTATATAACAGTTCCCATCATGTAAAACATACTAGTCACTCGTTTGAGCCATCAGCCATAGTATATTGTTATTTATTTAATTCTTTTTGGATTAATTTATTAAAAGGCGCTACTATATCTAATTATATTCTAATTTTAACACCATATATACGACACATTATCATTATACCTATAAGACACCAATTATCTAAGTTAAACTTTATTTATGGTATATAATTATCCCAAAAATATCCCACAAACAAATCGCTGTTCATGACATATCAACAACATAAAATGCTTCGGGTGTTTGTCGAGATAGACATGCAATGATTCCCCATTTTTTTATTAAAAAATATGGCGACCATAGTAATGTTGTTAGTGTGATTATAAGAAAAGCAATGAATAAATTAATATTTTAAAGTGCTAAATACAGTATAAGCCTAAAACTAGGGGTGGTAACACTTATCCCATAATGTATAAAATAGTTTTCCTCATGTAGAAATATACTAGTCACTCACTTGGACCATCAACCAAAGTATATTGTTATATATTTAACATTGTTGACTTTTTTGGATAATTAATTAAAAGGCGCTACCATATCTAATTATATTCTAATTTTATCCCCATATATATGACACATTATCATTATACCAATAATTTCACAATTTTCCTAGTTAGATAGACTTTATTTATACCACAACTCCATTTTTTTTAGTTAATTAATTATTTTATTTTTAAATAAGTAAATTCGAAAATTTATCAAAAATATAAGATTATCGTTCCAACAGCTTTTGTATTATAAAAGGATCCCCAGGCTTAATTAATTTGCCAAGCATGGTCTTCTTAGTTCTTAATAGGCTATCAACAAGTTGGATTCCAATTTAAATTCAAACTTAATTTAGCTAAATTATAGTAATTTAACATTGGTTCACTAATTATTTTTTTTCTTTCTATTCTGTCTTTTCTCGTGTTGCTAGTTTATTAAAGACAGTAATGTATGGAACATCAGTTTATGCCTTGCCTTGACTTTGGACATTTGAATAAGTAAGTTGGATAGTGATTTTTTTCAGTCACGTAAACCTATAAATTGTTGATCTATAGGTTAATGATTCTTCTTTGGGAGTAGGTAAATTTAATGGTTTTATTGTGTGAAACTCTTGTTGCGATAACGAAAAGGTACACAAGAAAATTCTAAATCTAGACAAAACACTAGTATGTTACTCAATTTTTGGTAGTTAATATTTTCTGAAGGATCGAGTTTTTGTTCCAAGTAGATCACGTCATGATCTTACAGACTGATTAATCTTCTTCGCTACTGGAATTAATAATTGGAATGAAAGGATGAAACCTTCGGGTTAACTCCAACAAAATCCTTTTAATGTTTAAATGAACAATGCAAATTTATAAACACTTAATAAAGAGTGTACTATTTGCTCCGAAGATAAAGATTCAATTAATGGCAGACGCGGGTTATGCACTAATGATTTTATCTTTGTTATTTGATGTCGATAATGATGAGAAGATGGAAACTGTGAAAGATTGGTAATTGTTTTTAGACTCTTTAGCACAAACCCCATGACAAAGTTTGTAACAAAGAATCTTGGCTTTTGTAAGAATTGTCATGTAGTTTTTAAGTTTATTTCGAAAATTAATAAATGAAAGTTACCGTTAGGGATGTAAATCGTAACCATCATTTTTAGGATTGTGCTTGTTCTTGTGGTGAATGGTTTCTGGTGTGATTTATGCCAAGAATTTGTGTAGTTAGAAGAGGGCTCTGATTTGTACACAACAAAATTCGTGACTTTTCAATTCAAATATCCTCGTTTTGCTTCTATGTACTTTTTTTTTATAAAAACATCCCATAAACCGGTCAATGTTCATGACGTATCATCACCAACATACAATGCTCCAGAAAAAAAATTAATATATATTGATGAAATGCCATGAAAAATATCAAATTTTGGTGTTTTTTGTTTTTGCTTCGATACAATTTGTTATAAGAACTTCCCACAAACTTGTATCTGTCCTTGACATATAACAGACATAACACCCTCTTGTAAAATAATAATAAATATCGATGAAATGCTATGAACATGATCAGATTATGGAGTTTTGCGTTTTTGCTTATCTATAATTTGCTCAAAAAATATTTCACAAACAGATCGTTGTTCATGAAGTATCACCAACATAAAATAATCTGATAAAAGATAAAAAATAATGATTAAATGCAATAAACATGATCAAATTATAGTGTATTGTGTCTTTGCTACTATATAATTTGCTCCAAAAACATCCCACAAATTGATCGTTGTTCATGACATATCATCAACTTAAAATGCTCTTTTAAAAGACCAAAAATATTGATGAAATGTCATGAACACGATCAAATTATGGTGTTTTGTATTTTTCCTTCAAATAAATTGCTCCAAAAACATCCCACAAACTGATCGCTGTTCATGACATATCACCAACAAAAAATGCTCTGGTCAAAGATAAAAAATATTGATGAAATGCCATGAACAGGATCAGATTATGATGTTATGTTCATCATAAAATAGAAATGGATGAGCACTTAGGAGATGAATGTGTGTGTTTATATAGGGAAATAAACAAAAATTTATCGAATTCTCATTTACTTTTGTTTGAACAACATAATAAATTATCAATTAATGGAGATAGATTTTGATTCTTTTTTACCAAAAATGTAAGAAATAGGGATATTTTATGTGCACCTCGGCGAGGAATATTAAAAAAATATCCAATTCTTACCCGACAATCAATGTTACAAATTTATGCTCACTTGAATTTGACTTGGAGATCACAATAATTAATAACTATTTGATCGGATGTGACGGAGGGTTTGCTTCAAATCGATTGTTGGGGCCACCAGATCGCTTCAGGATCTTGTCGAGGTAGACATGCAATGATTCCTCATTTTCGATTGAAAAATATGTCTACCTTGGTAATGCTGTAAGAAGTGAATATATGAAACACAATGAATAAATTAATAACCAATAGGTGATTGGTCTAGTGGAAGGGACTAGTCATTACAAGGTAGCGGACTCAGGTTCGAATCCCTGTTGGGAGAGGTACCCACTTAATGTGCCCGACCCGCCTCGAAAGGGATTAAACCCTTGGAAAATAAAAAAAAATTAATATTTCAAATGGCTAAATACATTATAACCTTAAAACTAGGGGGTAGCAAAACATTCCACCTAATGTATATAACAGTTCCCCTCATATATACTAATTATATTCTAATTTTAACCCCATATATACGACACATTATCATTATACCTATAATACCCAATTATCTAAGTTAGACTTTATTTATAGTTATATAATTGTCCCAAAAATATCCCACAAACAGATCGCTGTTCATGACATATCACAAACATAAAATGCTTCGGGAGATGGCGACCATAGTAATGTTGTTAGTGTGATTATAAGAAAAGCAATGAATAAATTAATATTTTAAAGTGCTAAATACAGTATAAGCCTAAAACTAGGGGTGGTAACACTGATCCCATAATGTACAAAACAGTTCTCCTCATGTAGAAATATACTAGTCACTCACATGGACCATCAACCAAAGTATTACCCTACTTTTACCCCCTGACTTTTACCCTAATTACAATAAATTACCCTACTGTTTGAAATATTACAAAAACACCCCCTCAACCAAAAATTGTATTACAAGGACACCCCCTTGTTACACAAAAAATATTACCAATTTGGTCCCTAAAATCATTACAAATACACCCCTCGAGGGGGTGTATTTGTAATATTTCAAACAGTAGGGTAATTTCTTGTAATTAGGGTAAAAGTCGGGGGGTGTCTATGTAAATTTCCCTATATTTAAAATTGTTGACTTTTTGGATTAATTAATTAAAAGACGCTACTATATCTAATTATATTCTAATTTTACCCCCATATATATGACACATTATCATTATACCTATAATATCCTAATTGTCCTAGTTAGATAGTTTTTAAGTTTATTTCGAAAATTAATAAATGAAAAGTTACCGTTTGGGATGTAAATCGTAACCATCATTTTTAGGATTGTGCTTGTTCTTGTGGTGAATGGTTTCTGGTGTGATTTACGCCAAGAATTTATGTAGTTTGAAGAGGGATCTGATTTGTACAACACAACATTCGTGAGTTTTCGATTAAATAATATGTCGACCTTGGTAATGCTGTAAGAAGTGAATATATGAAACACAATAAATAAATTAATATTTCAAAGGGCTAAATACAGTATAACCCTAAAACTAGGGGGTAGCAAACATTCCACCTAATGTATTTAACAGTTCCCCTCATGTAAAATATACTAGTCACTCGTTTGGGCCATCAGCTAAAGTATATTGTTATTTACTTAACATTTTTTACTTTTTGGATTAATTTATTAAAAAACACTACTATATTTAATATTATTCTAATTTTAATCCCATATATTCGACACATTATCATTATACCTATAATATCCCAATTATCTAAGTTAAACTTTATTTATAGTTATATAATTGTCCCAAAAATATCCCACAAACAGATCGCTGTTCATGACATATCACCAACATAAAATGCTTCGGGAGCTTGTCGAGATAGACATGCAATGATTCCCCATTTTTGATTAAAAAATATGGCGAACATAGTAATGTTGTTAGTGTAATTATAAGAAATGCAATGAATAAATTAATATTTTAAAGTGCTAAATACAGTATAAGCCTAAAACTAGGGGGTGGTAACACTTATCCCATAATGTATAAAATAGTTCTCCTCATGTAGAAATATACTAGTCACTCACTTGAACCATCAACCAAAGTATATTGTTATATATTTAACATTGTTGACTTTTTTGGATTAATTAATTAAAAGGCGCTACTATATCTAATTATATTCTTATTTTACCCCCATATATATGACACATTATCATTATACCTATAATATCACAATTGTCCTAGTTAGATAGACTTTATTTATAGCACAACTCTTTTTTTTTAGTTAATTAATTATTTTATTTTTCAATAAGTAAATTAGAAAATTTATCAAAAATATAAGATTATCGTTCCAACAGCTTTTGCATTATAAAAGGATCCCCAGGCTTAATTAATTTGCCAAGCATGGTCTTCTTAGTTCTTAATAGGCTATCAACAAGTGGGATTCCAATTTAAATTCAAACTGAATTTAACCAAATTATAGTAATTTAACATTGGTTCACTAATTAATTTTTTCTTATTTCTATTCTTTCTTTTCTCGTGTTGCTAGTTTATTAAAGACAATAATGCACTTAACATCAGTTTATCCCTTGCCTTGACTTTGGACATTTGAATAAGTAAGGTGGATAGTGAACTTTTTTTCAGTCACGTAAACCTATAAATTGTTGATCTATAGGTTAATGATTCTTTTTTGAGAGAATTTCACTTTTGATACCATTACTCAACCTACTTTAGGGATTTGATACCACAATTTTTTCTCCCGACACATTTGATACCATAACTCAAATCAACTCGAAACATTTGATATTTCCGTCAAATTGGAAACAGAATTGTCACGTGATTGTCACGTGGCCGTTAAAACTTTGCACATTTGATACCATAACTTATGTTGACTGATAATTTTACCCCATAACATTTCAGGTTACCAAAAAAGCCCCACATCTCCAAATTTAGTGACGATTTTAGTCCACATTGTTGCAAAATTTCCAAATTGACTCGAATAAGACCACGTGCTGACCAATTTAGAACTTTACACATTTGATACCATTACTTATGTTGACTGATAATTTTACCCCATAACATTTCAGGTTACCAAAAAAGCCCCACATCTCCAAATTTAGTGACGATTTTAGTCCACATTGTTGCCAAATTTCCAAATTGACTCGAATAAGACCACATGCTGACCAATTTAGAAAATTTTACTTATTTTATTTAAATAACTAATTTAATTTATAAACAATATTAATAAATTAAATAATACATTAACATACCAAAATTAAGAAAATATATTCTTTTTAAATATTAATTTTATATAATAGAATTAATATATTTAATATTTATTAAAATAATAAATTATATAATTTAAAACTATTTAATATTTATTAAAATATTAAATAATAAATAATTTTAATTTAAAAAAAAAAGAATCCCCACCCCACCCACCCCACCCACCACCTCCCCAGCCTTCCCCCCTACCCCCCGATTCCCAGGCCGCCGGCGGCCTGGGTCTTCTGTCCCAGGCCACCGCCGGCCTGGGTCTTCTGTCCCAGGCCACCGCCGGCCTGGGTTCTTCGATCCCAGGCCGGCGGCGGCCTGGGAATCTGGGGGTAGGGGGAGGGGGTGGGTTGGGTTGGGTGGGGTGGGGTGGGGATTTTTTTATTAAATTATAATTATTTATTATTTAATATTTTAATAAATATTAAATAGTTTTTAATTATATAATTAATTATTTTAATAAATATTAAACAGATTAATTCTATTATATAAATTTTATTTTTAAAAAGAATATGTTTTCTTAATTTTGGTGATAGTTATGTTAATGTATTATTTAATTTACTAATATTGTTTATAAATTAAATTAGTTATTTAAATAAAATGAGTAAAATTTTCTAAATTGGTCAACACGTGGTCTTATTCGAGTCAATTTGGAAATTCGGTAACAATGTGGACTAAAATCGTCACTAAATTTGGAGATGTGGGGCTTTTTTGGTAACCTGAAATGTTATGGGGTAAAATTATCAGTCAACATAAGTAATGGTATCAAATGTGTGCAGTTCTAAATTGGTCAGCACGTGGTCTTATTCGAGTCAATTTGGAAATTTTGCAACAATGTGGACTAAAATCGTCACTAAATTTAGAGATGTGGGGCTTTTTTGGTAACCTGAAATGTTATGGGGTAAAATTATCGGTCAACATAAGTTATGGTATCAAATGTGCAAAGTTTTAACGGCCACGTGACAATCACGTGACAATTCCGTTTCCAATTTGACGGAAGTATCAAATGTGTCAAGTTGATTGAGTTATGGTATTAAATGTGTCGGGAGAAAAAGTTGTGGTATCAAATCCCTAAAGTAGGTTGAGTTATGGTATCAAAAGTGAAATTCTCTCATTCTTTTTTGGGAGGAGGTAATGATAGAAATAGTGTCCTGCAAGCCAGCTGTATGGCTAGTATTTATTGTAATAAATGAGGAACTATTCAATTTCGATTAGTAAATGCACTTTATTAAATTGTCAACTTTATCTTATGTAATAATTATCTACGCATAAGGATAGAAGTCCTTAGATCACAGGGCTATGGGACAACCCGTGGACTGATCTCCAAGGCCGTGATCTAGAACATATTCAAGGGTCGTAGAATCCAATCGAGATAGGACATCGTTGGATTCGGTTAGACTCTCACTATTGTGTATACTCCGATGAACTGGAGAACGCTGGGGTCCACGAGGGTGACTGGGATAGTCGATACACATAAGTGGGTGGCTTGCTAGGATGGTAAGCGCACTGAATACCCCAATTAGGAAATAACTCACCATGGAAGCGGTAGTCGTATATCGGGGTTGAAGTTATTCCAATTTGCAATAGTATACGAGGAACGATCCCTAACTACTTGAGGTGATATGGTTCATCTGGTGCGAGAACGTCTATGCTTTGATATGTGTTCCGACTGACTGGGGAACGCCAGAAGGTCTCTGTGGACTCATATTGGGTATAGAGGAACTCGTACGCAGATTCATATCATCAACAAAGGATCCATTGACCCGACTTGATAGGTTGGGAAATTCTCCTATGAATTTCTGTGAGAATTTAATTCTGGTAAAATCCTTGGCCAAGGTTTCTGACGGCTTTATGTAAGTAGCTCATGAAGATTAAGTCAAAGAGAATTTATTTCGAGATCAGAATACATAAGATCAAGACGAAATTAAAAGGGAATCCGATGAAAGACCATACCCTTAAGTCGATCGATGGAGAGATTATGTCGTATATTAAAATTGGAAATGATAAAAGGTTCACTGAATTAATTCACCAGAGATTGGGCTCCATGGGCTTGTGGCTGGACATCGACCGTCGAGTGTGGGAGAATTCCCAAATTGGCAGGGGTGCTAATTTTGGAATGATCAATCGACAGAGTGTTCGATTGATTTAGAGTAAGTCTTACTCGAATAATTAAATATAATTTAATTATAACCCACGGCCAATTATCTGGTGAACCTACGGGGGCATACACAATACACATGAAGCGAAAGCGAGGAAATAAGAACGACCGAGTCGACTGGGTCGACTGGGTGAATAATCGACTGGGTCGATTATAATGGGTGGGTCGACTGGGTCGACCCAATTGGAACAAAAGGGGATCCAATTGGAATTGGATCATGTTCATAAATTAAATTGGAATTTAATTTGTGAATTAATTAATTAAGTTGGTTTTAATTAATTAATTAAAAATAATTTAATTAAATAGACTTAGAGTCAGATTTAATTAAATGGGAGATTGAGTTAATTAATTGGGCTATTTAATTGGGAGATTAAATAAAGCCTGGTCAAATTAATTAACTGGACCATGAATTAATTAGAAGACTTAGTCTTCTAATTAAAGAGAGCCATGGTCATGTAGGAGAGAAGAATCCTAGTCCTAATAGGACTAGGTTAAAGAGATAACTATAAGTAGCTTACTTGTAGTTATTTTTCACATAACTCAATATGCAAAATTTGAGCAGAGCAAAAATTCTCTCCCTCTCCCCTACCAGATCGGCCGAACCACTTCTTCCTGTAGAAGAATTTTTCCGTTTTTAATTTTGTTCCAAGATCGTTCCTAATTTCTAGATTATAATATATCTTGTGTTCTAGCTGATCAAGATTTATTATTTTTCGTGTAATTGTGGTGTATCAACCCGTAGAGGCGCAACACGTGGGGCGCTACTGCAGAGCTTGTGTCGATTTTGCTGAGGAGAAATTCAGAGTCCATTTTGCTAGCTGAGGATTTGCAAGGAGATAGGTATAACTGCAACTGTTTATACTATCGTTTTATTTATGTTCATATATATACAACTAGAGTAGTATCCTGGCAAGATTCCGTAAGAGGTCCTAAAATTTTTATATTCTGCTGTGCCTAGGGCTGTTTATCTTACCGAATCCCAATAGTAGTATCAGAGCCAACTCTAGGCTTTGTATATATATGAATTTGCAAATTCTGCTTTATAAATCATATGTTTGATTTATGTGTGGCTAGTTCTTCAACTTTACATGTTTTAGAACGTAGATCTGTTAACTCAGAGTTAATGTATAATTTTAGGTTCGAAATTTTTTATCATGTTAGTTTTTATTTTGGATTGGGATTTAATTGACTAGATCTGTTTAAATTAAATCTGCGAGTAATCAAAAACAAATTTTTTTTTTAATTGGATCCAACTGCAGCGGTGCGCGGCAGCGCACCGCGGCTGGGCGGCCACAGCGTGCTGCTGCCCACGGCAGCGTGCGAACAGCACGCTGGTCGCGCGAGCAGCGCACGGCAGCAGCCTACGGGCTGCCAGCCGTGTGCTGTCACGCGCAGCAGCGGCTGCCGCGCGTGTGTTGTCCACGTGGCAGTCTTCGATTGGCCTCGACTGATTGATTTCTGGTTGGACTCTAATTCTGCCTATTTTGGAAATTCTGAAAATTTTGGAATTTTGGAAGATTAGGAAACTTAGAGTTTTTGGATAAGGTAGTTATCTTGTTAGATATGAACACTACCTTAATTAAACTAATCTAGACAGAATAGGATTATCTTGAAAATCTTAGGCTATGTTTGGTTCATGGATTTCAGTGATTGAAACGCTAAGGAAAATGTTTTTTCTTGCATCCAATGACGCAATGTTGAGCTTCATTAATTGTTCATTTGCATTTTACTTATCATTTTACTTATCATTTTACTCACTGAAATCCATTAACCAAACATAACATTAGAGATTTGGGAACTTTGGGAAACTTAGAGTTTTGGATAAGGTACGAATCTTAGAGATTTAGACTACCTTAATTAACCAATTTAATCAAGATAAGTTTTGTAGATTACCGACAGCTCAAGTAAGAGTTAATTAATCTTAGAGATTAATTGTTAATTCAAAATAAATTAACTTGGATAATTTTTTGAGAATTAAAATTAATGGAGCCGATAAATTTACATTTATGCCCTTTATGCCCTTATGTGAATTTATGCATGTTCTTGAGTGAATATGTGGATTGGTCGATTTTGCCCTTAAGCCCTGTGTAGTTTTTGGTTTATTTATTTTATGGGTTGTAATTAAATAGGCCTGATTGGTGCCCTTGCTTGCGCAAACGAATGTAATAGAATAGAACCATTTTTAATTTGTAAGCTAGGCTTAGATTAGGCTTGGAGCCGAGAAGACCCCATGAAGACTTGGAGATCCACATGGAGGCCCATTTACCTTGGAGGACATGAAGGCCCAATTCATTACATGGAGGCCCAATCAAGCTGGATATTACAAGAATGCCCATGATGTATGGGTTTGAAAATTGTAATAGTTAGGACATTTAATTTCCACCCTAGACTGACCAATTGATTCATCACTTGGCTTGTGATGAATCGCATAGGATGGGCAATCGATCAATCATATCCTGCTAGGTGATGTATGTTTACTTATATTCTTTGATCTATGTCATGCATGCTTAGAATAGATCACGTAAACAAGATAAAGCATAATCTGATGAGACCTCACACAAGAAAACTTAAAACCTCCAATTGAACTTAAAATTCAATTAGAATATTAAATCGAATAACGGGCGCATAAGAATAGTGTCTATGGTCTGAGCCTATCCAATTACTAGGTCTTAGGCATATTGTACGGATATATCTTGATGTCTCACGAGTCGTGGATCGAGCTATAGGAAGATGATATGTCTGTTGTCTCTATGCACGAGATAGTGCCAAGGTAGGGGATATCAAGGTTTTAGGCGCTGTCTCACGAGTCGTGGGGCGTCTAGGATTGAACTATTTCTCTCCACGAGTATTAGACATGATTTAACGCTAGTAAGTATGGATGTCTCACGAGTCGTGGGTCAATATCGAAAAACGAGGCTAAATGAACTTAAGGGTTAGCTGCGATGGTTAACCGTCGACGTAATCGACCACCAAGTGAATCAAATAGTATGGCCAACGAGTCGTGGGTACTAGGAGATTGCATTTGGGCCTTAAGCCCGCTAGGATATTTTAAATTCCCGAAACTTATGTGGGGGCATAAGATTTTGATCAAAATAGTGGGAGTAATTTACAAATAAAAACAATGTTTGTAAATTGTGCATTTTAAATTAATCTTTCGCGTATTTATTTCTTCTCTCGTCGTTTTGTAGATATGATGTCAAAAGAGATTAGAGCACTTAGAGATTTGTCCATCTCATCACTTGAACGTAATATTTTAACTGGACCCAACTTGCATTTCTGGACGCATCATTTGAATGGACTGTTTGAAGCTGAAAACATATCATATGTTTTGTCTGTGCCACCACCCATTACTATTTCACATGATGTTCCTGATGAGCTCCGAAAAAGCATCACCAAATGGAAATTGGATGATGGCTTAGCTCGTGAATACATGTTGGAATATATGTCACTTGATCTGCGTTTGCAACATGAGCATATGGCATCCGCGAAAGAGATTCTCTCGAATCTCCAATTCCTTTATGGGATTAGAGATGGTCGTCGCAGATTCGCGATCAAGAAAGAGAAGGGAAACTTCTGTCGGAATCCACGTACACAAGATGATTCGACTTTTGACTGAACTCGATGATATGGGTGTCGTGATGGACAATGATTTCCGAGTGGATCTTATTCTACAATCTCTTCCTAGATCATATGACCGATTTATCGCGGACTTGAATCTCTAGAGGCGATAGATCACTGTACATGTCCTGCGACAAATGTTCGAGGAACACGAAGCTTCTTTTGGAAAGAAAGCGAGGGTTGGCGAAAAGACTGGGCGGCGTTCAAAGCCAAGACAAATGGAAACCAGAGCTCCTTACTGCAAAAGGTCAAGGGAAAGGATTAAATTCGAACCTATGGAGAAATCGAACATGTATATTCCTTGTTGAAGTTAATTTTTCAATTAACTGTGCATTTTTGGTGTTAGACACTGATTGGAGTTCTCATCCTTGTAGGTGATGGGAGCATCAAGAAAACTGGAGCCTGAGGATTGGATCCTTGAATAAGGCAATGGAGCTGGAGCTGCTACCAAGGCTGTAGACAAAAGTAGATTTAGGTGGTTTGATTAAAGTAATTAGGAAATTTTCATTTATGTACCTGGTTATTAATGAAAAACTATTATTCATGGTTTTGAATAATGATTGATTTTAATAAAAGCTCCTGTTTTTGTTTTTCATTTGGTACATTGGATTATTGACTTTGAATCATAAAACCACCTAAGTTAGTTATGCACGTACAACAAAACAAAAGTAAACAAGATAATGAAATATCTGCCCAATTATGGCACGCTCGACTTGGACACATATCTAAGTCAAGGATTCAAAAGTTGGCATCTTCTGGCTCGATTGAAATCAATCACATTGATGAAATGCCAACATGTGAACCATGTCTAAAGGGTAAAATGGCTAAGTTGCCATTTAAAGGAAACCCTGAGCGAGCCAAGCAAACATTGGACTTGATACATACTGACGTATGTGGACCACTGAGAAAAAGCGCTCGAGGTGGCTATGACTACTTCATCACTTTCACTGACGACTATAGTCGTTATGGATATGTGTTCTTGTTGAAACACAAGTCTGAAGCCTTTGAACGATTCAAAGAATTCAAGATAGAAGTAGAGAATCAACTTGGTCATACGATAAAGGCTCTTCGTTCTGACCGAGGTGGAGAATTTCTTAGTAACGAATTTCTAAATTATCTTGTAGAACATGGAATATTATCACAGTGGACTCCTCCTGCAACACCCCAATTAAATGGAGTAGCAGAGAGAAGGAATCGAACCTTGATGGACATGGTTCGATCCATGATGAGTGCCATTGACCTACCTCTTTCATTTTGGGGACATGCCATCCTCACGGCAACGAAGATACTGAACATGGTACCTTCTAAATCCGTAGAAAAGACACCATATGAATTATGGTTTGGCAAGGCACCCTCATACGCATTCATGTGCATATGGGGATCTCCCGCTTACGTTAAAAAGCTAGTGGGAGATAAATTGGAAACTAAATCCACTTTGTGCAAATTCGTGGGGTATCCGAAAAACTCAATAGGATACGAGTTCTACGATCCTACAAGACAAACTACATTTGTCTCAAGGAACGCACACTTCTTGGAGAAGGATTTCTTGGTGGACAAGAAAGAAAACAACGTAGAACTGGATGAGGTCACTAAAGCTGAAAAGGCCGAAGAGGTCGAACAAGCCGACCCATCGCCACAGGCAGTGGGAGAACATGAGCATGAAAGTGCACCAGAAAGTACACCGATACTTCGTAGGTCAGAAAGACAACGTAGAGAACCCGAGAGGTACTACGGTCTGCTGAATGAGACTGGATAGTCTCTAACCGACCCAAGAACTTACGAAGAGGCTATGTTAGACATAGACTCGGGAAAGTGGCGCGAAGCCATGAAATCCGAATTGGACTCCATGCACTCAAACAAGGTCTGGGCCTTGGTAGATCCACCAGTGGGAGTGACTCCCGTGGGTTGCAAGTGGATCTATAAGCGAAAGCTTGGAGTGAACGGAGAGGTAATTACCTGCAAGGCGCGACTAGTGGCAAAAGAATATACTCAAAGACCTGGAATTGACTTTGAGGAGACCTTCTCGCCCGTCGCAATGCCTAAATCCATTCGGATCTTGCTGGCCATAGCTGCGTGGTAAAACTACGAGATATGACAGATGGATGTGAAGACTGCCTTTCTCAATGGGGACATTGACAAGGAGATCTACATGGAGCAACCAAAAGGATATACATCCAAAGGAGCTGAACACAAGGTGTGCAAACTCCAAAGGTCCATTTATGGACTGAAGCAAGCTTCCCGAAGTTGGAACATTCGTTTCGATGAGACAATCCAAACTTTTGGATTCACCAAAAACATGTTCGAACCTTGCGTGTACAAGAAGATCAGTGGGAGTACAGTTGAATTTTTGGTGCTTTACGTTGACGACATTCTTCTCATTGGAAACAATGTAAATGTGCTGTCTGAAACTAAAGCATGGTTGTCTACACAATTCTCAATGAAGGATATGGGAGAAGCATCCTTTGTACTGGGTATACGGATCTACCGAGATAGATCAAAAGGACTGCTGGGCCTCTCCCAATCCCAGTACATAGATAAAATCTTGAAAAGATTTAATATGGAAGAATCCAAGAGAGGATTGCTTCCAATGAGACATGGGATTGCACTCTCTAAGTCTATGGCCCCAAAGACGCCTGAAGAGAGAAGCAATAAGTCTCGAGTACCATATGCATCCGCGATTGGAAGCATAATGTATGGTATGTTACGTACTAGACCAGACGTAGCGTACGCTCTAAGCGTCACAAGTCGCTACCAGTCTGATCCAAGTGAGCAGCACTGGATAGTCGTAAAGGCAATTCTAAAGTACCTGAGAAGGACTAAGGAATTGTCCTTGGTATACGGTGGAGGAGATTTAAAATTGGAAGGCTTTACAGACTCGAGCTTCCAATGTGATGTAGACGACTTCAAGTCGACATCAGGATACGTTTTCTGCCTCAATGGTGGTGCGGTTAGCTGGAAGAGCTCCAAGCAGGAAACAACCGCAGATTCAACCACCGAAGCAGAATACATTGCCGCGAGTGATGCAGCAAAGGAAGGTGTTTGGATGAGGAACTTCATCCAAGAACTGGATGTGATACCTAGCATCGCTGAGCCCATTACTATCTTCTGCGATAATAATGGGGCAATAACGCAAGCAAAGGAGCCGAGATCTCATCAGAAATCCAAGCACGTACAAAGACGATACCATGTGATAAGAGATATCATTGGTAGATGAGACATTAAGATGGACCGTGTCGACTCAGAAGATAATACGGCGGACCCGCTAACGAAGCCTCTGCCTCAAAAGGCATTTGAGAAACATCTGCTAAAGATGGGACTCAAGAACATAAAAGACTGGCTTTGGGACAAGTGGGAGATTGATAGAAATAGTGTCCTGCAAGCCAGCTGTATGGCTAGTATTTATTGTAATAAATGAGGAACTATTCAATTTCGATTAATAAATGCACTTTATTAAATAGTCAACTTTATCTTATGTAATAATTATCTACGCATAAGGATAGAAGTCCTTAGATCACAGGGCTATGGGACAACCCGTGGACTGATCTCCAAGGCCGTGATCTAGAACATATTCAAGAGTCATAGAATCCAATCGAGATAGGACATCGTTGGATTCGGTTAGACTCTCACTATTGTGTATACTCCGATGAACTGGAGAATGCTGAGGTCCACGAGCATGACTGGGATAGTCGATACACATAAGTGGGTGGCTTGCTGGGATGGCAAGCGCACTGAATACCCCAATTAGGAAATAACTCACCATGGAAGCGGTAGTCGCATATCGGGGTTGAAGTTATTCCAATTTGCAATAGTATACGAGGAACGATCCCTAACTACTTGAGGTGATATGGTTTATCTGGTGCGAGAACGTCTATGCTTTGATATGAGTTCCGACTGACTGGGGATCGCCAGAAGGTCTCTGTGGACTCATATTGGGTATAGAGGAACTCATATGCAGATTCATATCATCAACAAATGATCCATTGACCCGACTTGATAGGTTGGGAAATTCTCCTATGAATTTTTGTGAGAAATTAATTCTGGTAAAATCCTTGGCCAAGGTTTCTGATGGCTTTATGTAAGTAGCTCATAAAGATTAAGTCAAAGAGAATTTATTTCGAGATCAGAATACATAAGGTCAAGACGAAATTAAAAGGGAATCCGATGAAAGACCATACCCTTGAGTCTCGACTGGGAGATTGATCGATGGAGTGATTATGTCGTATATGAAAATTGTAAATGATAAAAGGTTCACTGAATTAATTCACTGGTGATTGGGCTCCGTGGGCTTGTGGCCGGACATTGACCGTGGAGTGTGGGAGAATTCCCAAATTGGCAGGGGTGCTAATTTTGGAATGATCAATCGACAGAGTGTTCGATTGATTTAGAGTAAGTCTTACTCGAATAATTAAATATTATTTAATTATAACCCACGGCCAATTATGTGGTGAACCTACGGGGGCATACACAATACCCATGAAGCGAAAACGAGGAAATATGAACGACCGAGTCGACTGGGTCGACTGGGTGAATAATCAACTTGGTCGATTATAATAGGTGGGTCGACTGGGTCGACCCAATTGGAACAAAAGGGGATCCAATTGGAATTGGATCAGGTTCATAAATTAAATTGGAATTTAATTTGTGAATTAATTAATTAAGTTGGTTTTAATTAATTAATTAAAAAGGATTTAATTAAATAGACTTAGAGTTTGATTTAATTAAATGGGAGATTGAATTAATTAATTGGGCTATTTAATTGGGAGATTAAATAAAGCCTGGTCAAATTAATTAACTGGGCCATGAATTAATTAGAAGACTTAGTCTTCTAATTAAAGAGGGCCATGACCCATGTAGGAGAGAAGAATCCTAGTCCTAATAGGAATAGGTTAAGGAGATAACTATAAGTAGCTTACTTGTAGTTATTTTTCACACAACTCAATAAGCAAAATTTGAGCAGAGCAAAAATTCTCTCCCTCTTCCCTACCAGATCGGCCGAACCACTTCTTCATGTGTAAGAATTTTTCCGTTTTTATTTTGTTCCAAGATCGTTCCTAATTTCTAGATTATAATATATCTTGTGTTCTAGCTGATCAAGATTTATTATTTTTCGTGTAATTGTGGTGTATCAACCCGTAGAGGCGCAACACATGGGGCGCTACTGCAGAGCTTGGGTCGATTTTGATGAGGAGAAATTCAGAGTCCGTTTTGCTAGCTGAGAATTTGCAAGGAGATAGGTATAATTGCAACTGTTTATACTATCGTTTTATTTATGTTCATATATATACAACTAGAGTAGTATCCTGGCAAGATTATGTAAGAGGTACTAAAATTTTTATATTCTGATATGCCTAGGGCTGTTTATCTTACCGAATCCCAACAGGTAAATGTACTGGTTTTATTTTGTGAAACTCTTGTTACGATAAAGAAAAGGTACACAAGAGATTCTAAATCTAGACAAAACACTAATACGCTACTCAATTTTTGGTAGTTAATATTTTCTTAAGGATCGAGTTTTTGTTCCAAGTAGATCACGTCATGAACTTACAGACTGATTAATCCTCTTCGCTACTGGAATTAATAACTGAAAAGAAAGGATGCATGAAACGTTCAGTTAACTCCAACAAAATCCTTTTAATGTTTAAATGAACAATGCACATTTATAAAACACATAATAAAGAGTGTACTATTTGCTTCGAAGAAAAGGATTAAATTAATGGCAGACGCGGGTTATGCACTAATGAATTATCGTTGTTACTTCATGTCGATAATGATGAGAAGATGGAAATTGTGAAAGATTGGTAATTGTTTTCAGACTCTTTAGCACAAACCCCATGAAAAAATTTGTAAAAAAGAATCTTTGCTTTTGTCAGGATATTCATGTAGTTTTTTAGTTTATTTCGAAAATTAATAAAAGAAAAGTTACCGTTTGGGATGTAAATCGTAACCATCATTTTTAGGATTGTGCTTGTTCTTGTGGTGAATGGTTTCTGGTGTGATTTACGCCAAGAATTTGTGTAGTTTGAAGAGGGATCGGATGTAACGCAGGGTTTGCTTCAAATCGGTTGTTGGGGCCACCAGATCGTTTCGGGATCTTGTAGAGATAGACATGCAATGATTCCCCATTTTCGATTAAAAAATATGTCGACCTTGGTAATGCTGTAAGAAGTGAATATATGAAACGCAATGAATAAATTAATATTTCAAAGGGCTAAATACAATATAACCCTAAACCTAGGGGGTAGGAAAACATACCACCTAATGTATATAACAGTTCCCCTTATGTAAAATATACTAGTCACTCATTTGAGCCATCAGCCATAGTATATTGTTATTTATTCAATAATTTTTGGATTAATTTATTAAAAGGCGCTACTATATCTAATTATATTCTAATTTTAACCCATATATACGACACATTATCATTATACCTATAATACCCAAACTTTATTTATAGTATATAATTATCCCAAAAATATCCCACAAACAAATCGCTTTTCATGACATATCACCAACATAAAATGCTTCGGGAGCTTGTCGAGATAGACATGCAATGATTCCCCATTTTTGATTAAAAAATATGGCGACCATAGTAATGTTCTTAGTGTGATTATAAGAAAAGTAATGAGTAAATTAATATTTTAAGGTGCTAAATACAGTATAAGCCTAAAACTAGGGGTGGTAACACTTATCCCATAATGTATAAAATAGTTCTCCTCATGTAGAAATATACTAGTCACTCACTTGGACCATCAACCAAAGTATATTGTTATATATTTAACATTGTTGACTTTTTTGGATTAATTAATTAAAAGGCGCTACCATATCTAATTATATTCTAATTTTACCCCCGTATATATGACACATTATCATTATACCAATAATATCACAATTGTCCTAGTTAGATAGACTTTATTTATACCACAACTCTATTTTTTTTTGTTTAATTATTTATTTTATTTTTAAATAAGTAAATTTAAAAATTTATCAAAAATATAAGATTATCGTTCCAACAGCTTTTGCATTATAAAAGGATCGAGCTTTTGGTAGTAAATATTTTTGGTAGTTAATATTTTCTGAAAGATCGAGTTTTTGGTAGTTAATATTTTCTGATGGATCGAGTTTTTGTTCCAAGTAGATCACGTCATGATCTTACAGACTGATTAATCTTCTTAGCTACTGGAATTAATAACTGCAATGAAAGGATGAAACGTTCAGGTTAACTCCAACAAAATCCTTTTAATGTTTAAATGAACAATGCACATTTAAAAACACTTAATAAAGAGTGTACTATTTGCTTCGAAGATAAAGATTCAATTAATGGCAGACGCAGGTTATGCACTAATGATTTTGTCGTTGTTATTTGATGTCGATAATGATTAGAAGATGGAAATTGTGAAAGATTGGTAATTGTTTTTAGACTCTTTAGCACAAACCCCATGACAAAGTTTGTAACAAAGAATCTTTGCTTTTGTCAGGATTGTTATGAAGTTTTTAAGTTTATTTTGAAAATTAATAAATGAAAAGTTACGTTAGGGATGTAAATTGTAACCATCATTTTTAGGATTGTGCTTGTTCTTGTGGTGAATGGTTTCTAGCGTGATTTTGGCCAAGAATTTGTGTAATATGAAGTGGGATCTGATCTGTAACAACAACATTCGTGAGTTTTCAATTCAAATATCCTCGTTTTGCTTCTATATACTTTTTTTTTATAAAAACATCCCATAGACTGGTCAATGTTCATGACGTATCATCACCAACATACAATGCTCTAGAAAACAATTAATCTATATTGATGAAATGCCTTGAAAAATATCAAATTTTGGTGTTTCGTGTTTTTGCTTCGATACAATTTGTTATAAGAACTTCCCACAAACTTGTATCTGTCCTTGACATATAATAGATATAACATCCTCTTGTAAAATAGCAATAAATATCGATGAAATGCTATGAACATGATCAGATTATGGAGTTTTGCGTTTTTGCTTCTCTATAATTTGCTCAAAAAATATTTCACAAACAGATCGTTGTTCATGACGTATCACCAACATAAAATAATCTGATAAAAGATAAAAAACCATTGATTAAATGCAATAACCAGGATCAAATTATGGTGTATTATGTCTTTGCTACTATATAATTTGCTCCAAAAACATCCCACAAATTGATCGTTGTTCATGACATATCATCAACATAAAATGCTCTGTTAAAAGACAAAAAATATTGATGAAATATCATGAACACGATCAGATTATGGTGTTTTGTATTTTTCCTTCAAATAAATCGCTCCAAAAACATCCCACAAACTGATCGCTGTTCATGACATATCACCAACATAAAATGCTCTTGTAAAAGATAAAAAATATTGATGAAATGCCATGAACAGGATCAGATTATGATGTTTTATGTTCATCATAAAATAGAAATGGATGAGCACTTAGGAGATGAATGTGTGTGTTTATATAGGGAAATAAACAAAAATTTATCGAATTCTCATTTAGTTTTGTTTGAACAGCATAATAAATTGTCAATTAATGCAGATAGATTTTGATTCTTTTTTACCAAAAATGTAAGAAATAGGGATATTTTATGTGCACCTTGGCGAGGAATGTTAAAAAAATATCCAATTCTTACCCGACAATCAATGTTAAGAATTTACGCTCACTTGAATTTGACTTGGAGATCGCAATAATTAATAACTATTTGATCGGATGTAACAGAGGGTTTACTTCAAATCGATTGTCGGGACCACCAGATCGCTTCGGGATCTTGTCGAGGTAGATATGCAATGATTCCCCATTTTCGATTGAAGAATATTTCGACCTTGGTAATGCTGTAGGAAGTGAATATATGAAACACAATGAATAAATTAATAACCAACAGGTGATTGATCTAGTGGAAGGGACTAGTCATTACAAAGTAGCTGACTCAAGTTTGAATCCCTGTTGGGAGAGGTACCCACTTAATGTGCCCGACCCGCCTCGAAAGGGATTAAACCCTTGGGAAACGAAAAAAAAAATTAATATTTCAAAGGGCTAAATACAGTATAACCCTAAAACTTGGGGGTAGCAAAACATTCCACCTAATGTATATCACAGTTCACCTCATGTAAAATATACTAGTCTCCCATTTGGGCCATCAACCAAAGTATATTGTTATTTACTTAACATTTTTTACTTTTTGGATTAATTTATTAAAAGGCACTACTATATATAATTATATTCTAATTTTAACCCCATATATACGACACATTATCATTATACCTATAATACCCCAACTATCTAAGTTAGACTATATTTTTAGTTATATAATTGTCCCAAAAATATCCCACAAACAGATCGTTGTTCATGACATATCACAAACATAAAATGCTTCGGGAACTTGTCGAGATAGACATGCAATGATAGCCCATTTTTGAATAAAAAATATGGCGACCATAATAATGTTGTTAGTGTGATTATAAGAAAAGCAATGAATAAATTAATATTTTAAAGTGCTAAATACAGTATAAGCCTTAAACTAGGGGTGGTAACACTTATCCCATAATGTATAAAACAGTTATCCTCATGTAGAAATATACTAATCACTCACTTGGACCATCAACCAAAGTATATTGTTATATATTTAAAATTGTTGACTTTTTGGATTAATTAATTAAAAGGCACTACTATATCTAATTATATTCCAATTTTACCCCCATATATATGACACATTATCATTATACCTATAATATCCTAATTGTCCTAGTTAGATAGACTTTATTTATAGCACAACTCCTTTTTTTTAGTTAATTAATTATTTTATTTTTCAATAAGTAAATTATAAAATTTATCAAAAATATAAGATTATCGTTCCAACAGCTTTTGCATTATAAAAGGATCCCAATGCTTAATTAATTTGTCGAGCTTGGTCTTCTTAGTTCTTAATAGGCTATCAATAAATGGGATTCCAATTTAAATTCAAACTGAATTTAACCAAATTATAGTAATTTGACATTGGTTCACTAATTAAATTTTTTTTTTCTTTCTATTCTTTCTTTTCTCGTGTTGCTAGTTTATTAAAGACAGTAATGTACGGAACACCAATTTATACTGAACTTTTTTTCAGTCACGTAAACCTATAAATTGTTGATCTATAGGTTAATGATTCTTTTTTGGGAGGAGGTAAATGTACTGGTTTTATTGTGTGAATCTCTTGTTACGATAAAGAAAAGGCACATAAGAAATTCTAAATCTAGACGAAACACTAATACGCTACTCAATTTTTGGTAATTAATATTTTCTTAAGGATCGAGTTTTTGTTCCACGTAGATCACGTCATGATCTTACATACTGATTAATCCTCTTCACTACTGGAATTACTTACTGCAAAGAAAGGATGAAACGTTCGGGTTAACTCCAACACAATCCTTTTAATGTTTAAATGAACAATGCACATTTATAAAACATTTAATAAAGAGTGTACTATTTGCTTCGAAGAAAAAGATTCAATTAATGGCAGACGCGGATTATGCACTAATGAATTATCGTTGTTATTTGATGTCGATAATGATGAGAAGATGGAAATTGTGAAAGATTGGTAATTGTTTTTAGACTCTTTAGCACAAACCCCATGAAAAAGATTGTAACAAATAATCTTTGCTTTTGTCAGGATTTTCATGTAGTTTTTAAATTTATTTCGAAAATTAATAAATTAAAAGTTACCGTTTGGGATGTAAATCGTAACCATCATTTTGATGATTGTGCTTGTTCTTGTGGTGAATTGTTTCTGGTGTGATTTACCCCAAGAATTTGTGTAGTTTGAAGAGGGATCTGATTTGTACAACACAACATTCGTGAGTTTTCAATTCAAATATCCTCGTTTTGCTTCTATGTACTTTTTTTTTAATAAAAACATCCCATAAACTGGACAATGTTCATGACGTATCATCACTAACATACAATGCTCTAGAAACAATTAATCTATATTGATGAAATGCCATGAAAAAGATCAAATTTTGGTGTTTTGTGTTTTTTCTTCGATACAATTTGTTATAAGAACTTCCCACAAACTTGTATCTGTCCTTAATATATAACAGACATAACATCCGCTCTTAAAATATTAATAAATATCGATGAAATGCTATGAACATGATCAAATTATGGATTTTTGCGTTCTTGCTTCCCCATAATTTGCTCCAAAAACATTTCACAGACAGATCGTTGTTCATGGCATATCACCAACATAAAATATTCTAATAAAAGATCAAAAATACTGATTAAATGCCATAAACAGGTTCAGATTATGGTGTATTGTATCTTTGCTACTATATAATTTGCTCCAAAAATATCCCACAAATTGATCGTTGTTCATGACATATCATCAACATAAAATGCTATGTTAAAAGATCAAAAATAGTGAAGAAATGTCATGAACACGATCAGATTATGGTGTTTTGTGTTTTTCCTTCTATATAATTCGCTCCAAAAACATCCCACAAACTGATCGTTGTTCATGACATATCACCAACATAAAATGCTCTGGTTAAAGATCAAAAATATTGATGAAATTCCATGAACAGGATCAGATTATGATGTTTTATGTTCATCATAAAATAGAAATGGATGAACACTTAGGAGATGAATGTGTTTGTTTATATAGGGAAATAAACAAAAAATTATCGAATTCTCATTAGTTTTGTTTGAACAACATAATAAATTATCAATTAATGCAGATAGATTTTGATTCTTTTTTACCAAAAATGTAAGAAATAGGGATATTTTATGTGCACCTTGGCGAGGAATGTAAAAAAAAATATCCAATTCTTACTCGACAATCAATGTTAAAAATTTACGCTCACTTGAATTTGACTCTTCTGATATCTTCCTTGAATTTCACTTGAATCAATGTTAAAAAAGTCTTGGACCTTGAATTTTGACTCTTCTGATATCTTCCTTACTTAGTCAAATTTTTTTCAAAGGGATATCAGCTAAGTTGATTTATACCTTGCAGATTTGAAGTTTTGGAATGCATCAAAACCTCCATTTACAAATTGTCTTCAGTGCTCTTCATCTTCATCCTTATCCAACAATTTTTCCTTTTTGATGATGACAAAACTTCAGCTAAGTACCTGTTATACTTATACTAAAGATTGTAATTCTCAAAATTTTCTGAGATAGAAAAGATGTGTTGGAGTAAACTTGACTTTTATTTATGTGAAAAATATTACAAGTACAAGTTTATCAGATGAGATGTTTGAAAGACAGATAAAGTAAACTGATTACAAATGGATATTTATATGCTAACTATCAGCTTCTTCATCAGATCCTTCTAGCACTTCTTCGTATTCGTAAGATGATTCTTCATCATCTTCTTCATCTTTATCAGCATCCTCATCTAAAAGAAGATTTGACCTAGCAGCTTCCATCTTTTCTTTCAGTTATTGCTCTTTTGCGGCCTTTTCAACTCTTCTTTTGATCCTTTCTTCATCCTTATATTTAGTATAAGGCTCTGATTTGTCTTCTTCAGAATCCTTAGATGAAACTGTTGCTTTGGCTTCATCCTTGGTTTCATCAGCATCTTTATCTTTGCCTTCTTCTTTTTGAGCATCAACCTTTGTCTCTTCAGTAGTTTCTTCAATCTTTTCAGGTTGAATGGCAGCAGCTTCCTCCACTTGTCCATCTTCCTTCTTCTCTTCCCCCTTTTTGTCATCATCAGGAATAATGACAGCAGCAGGTTTGACAGGAGGGTTAAGGGCAGCAGAATGAATCTTCATTGCAGCACACAAAGCCTTCAGATTTTGATTAACTACATCATGACTGGCTGTTAAGTGATGAAGAGTAGTGCTGATGGTGTCATTCTGATCATTGATGCAATCAACATTGAGTTGCATTGTTGCAAGTTCATCATTTATTACATTTCCAGCTTTGCCAAGTTCCTGCAACAGACCCAACTTGATATCTTTTTCTTCCTCTCTGACACGTAAGAGGTTCTTGGTAAGATCAGCTATGTTGTAATTTGTTCTTTCTAAAACACCGTGAAGATGGTTGACATCAGCTTTTACATCTTCCACGTTTCTGTTTACATCAACAAAGCTTTTGAGCAACTCTTTTGAATGATCTTCAGTTATGGGAAAACTATCAATTGCAATCTTGATAGTTCTGGCAGTGAGGAGTTGCATACTTTCCAGCTGTTGTCTGTTGGACTCAGCCAACTCTTCTTTCAACTTCTTCAACTGCAGGCTATTCTTCTCTTCCAATTCTTTCATTTGATTTTCCATTAGCAGCTGGAAGGCTTCCATCAGTGATGAGTGTTGATCACTTGATGAAGCAGAAGTATCAGCTTCCCTTGCTTCAGTCTCCTGGTGGACAGGGACATCTTCCATTTTAGTTTCCTGATCAACTTTAGTCGCCTTAGCATTCCACTCAATTGCTAAGGGTTCATCAGCAGCTTTGTGCTGATCAGTTACATCATCATAGACCAAACTTGTGATAGTGCCATCATCATTAAAGGAAGTTGTTTGACGTATTTGTCGCACAATAATCCACGGATTTGTAAAAGCGTTGTTTCCCTTGGGCACTTCAAAGTAGTCTTTGACTTCCTTGCCAAAAGTGATTTGTTGAATACTTGGCAGCTGAGGCAATTCACTTGAACTTCCTTGCTGATATCTTGACCTTTCTGCCCATCTCTTCAAGGCGGTCATAGCAGCTATTTTGATTGCCCTTTCTTCAACATCATCAGATTTTCTTCTCTTGGCAGGCAAGGAATTCTTGATGATCTTGGCTTCCTCTAAAGCAAAGTCCTTTGCATATTGATGCATAGCATCCCTTACGAAATGAGGATCCAAAGCTTTTTGTACTGAGTCAGTCCTTAGCCAATTTAGAATCCATTGTTCTTCATCAGCTAACTCCTTCCAACTCTGAAGTTCTGCAACAGATCTGTTCACCCTATAATCTCTCCACTTCATGTACCTAGGCTTTTCATGGGTGAACAGAGTCTTGAGCATCAACTTCTGGTCATAGTAAGCCAAGGTCTTCTCAAACCTTTTGAAGAGATCTTTATCAGTATTGATGATATCGAAAGCTCTTCTTACTTCATACTTTTCCTTTTGCTTGACCTCTCCAGTAGGCATCTTTGGATTCTTTGCAGCTTCTTCATCAATTTTGATGCTTCCATCATGAGCAGGTCCATGAGCATCAGTCTTACTGATCTCAATGACCATAGCAAGTTCTGCATCTTCAGCTGCTTTTCTCTCAGCTTCAGACATCTTTCTCCTTGCTGCATCTTTAGCTTCTTGAATCTTGCTAAGTTCAAGAGCCTTCTTTTCTTCCATTTCATCTCTTTTTCTCTGTTCAGCTTCCTCCCTTTTTCTTTTATCAGCTGCAGAGACTTTCTTCTTTTTGATCAAGATTTTTCTTTTTCCCTTGTCAGCTGGGGCAGGAACTGGACCAGTAGATGAGATGGGTGAAGCAGCAATAGGTTGGATGATCATCACATCAGGATCATCCTGAGGTTTAGCAACCTCAACTGTTGGCTTTGCTGGAGTAAGTTGTTGCTCATCAGTCTGTTCAGCAACAGAAGCTTCTTCAGCTCCAACAGGTCTTTCAGCAGTTTGAGGACTCTCCCTTACTAGATCCACGAGTTCAGTGGTCTCTTCAACAAAAGTCATCTGCTTCCTTGCAGTTTTCTTCGTCCTCCCTTGAACGGGTCTGGAAGCAGCAGTGTCCCTTTGTTGACTCCTGGTCCTGTGAGAAACATTCTCAGCAGACATCTCAGCAGATGGGGTCATGGAAGGTGATGCAGGAGACATGTTCCGGACATCAGCAGTGGTCTGATCAATGATTTTATCAACTTCAACATCAGCCACCTTCTTCAGTTTATTAGGAGCCTTCTCCTTAGACTTTTCAGCGGCCTTCTTCTTCTGGGTCTCAACAGCTAACTCAGCTGTTTTAACCAATCTCCTGGGCCTTTTGGCCGTAACCTCCTTTGATTCCTCATCGTCTTCCTCATCAGCCTCGTCAGCTTTTCTTTTCAGAACAGGAAAGTACTTCGCCATTGCCTTAGATTTATGAATTTCCTTTCCATTAGTCACCTCACAGCCCATATGGAATAGTAGGTAACTGAGAGTGATTCTGTGGTTGGTCTGAGGGGCCTTGCTCTTGTTCTTTTTGTCGTGGAAGTTAGCCAAAACGTACCAAATAATGACAGACCAGTTGACTTCCAGTCCGTAATAAATGGCGGTCATGATACTGAACCTCTTCATGGTAACAACATCCAGAGAAAATGTGCAATTCTCAATCAGCTTTGAGACCATATCAGCCATCCGCTGATATTCATCCTTCAGCTGTCTCTTCTTGATGTTGCCAGACAACATCTCTCCTTCCTTGGCACAGATTGCCCAGAACTGTTGGTGCTTCTCCTCCGTCAGCACAGTGACATCATGTCGTCCACTGTTCGGAAGTCCAAAAGTCTCGTGAAGAAGGGCGGGGGTTATAACGATGGATTTGCCTCCGACAGTAGCTTTGATTTCCAGAGTGGTGAAATCAACAGTAGCAGTCTTGTAGTATTCCAAAACTTGGTCAGTCCAGATCACCCCTTCATTGTACTCCATGAAATTTACTAGTGAAGCCGATTTGAACTTCTCCAACAACTCCTTAATCAAGTCAGTACCGGATTGATAGTAGGAATCATAGGCCAAGTACATACCTTCAGCAGCCATCTTAAATCTGTTTGAAGTTTAGAGAAACAAGAAGAAATTTCCCAGAAAATTGCAAGGGTTTTTCTCACAAGTGCTTTTTGAATGTTTGGGTGCGTAAAGAGCTACACAGCTGATCAGATTGGGATTTATAAAGTTAGGGTATTTCGATTTCCATGATACCAGCTAACCGTTATAGATCAAAAATATTGATGAAATGCCATGAACATGATTAGATTATGATGTTTTATGTTCATCATAAAATAGAAATGGATGAGCACTTAGGAGATGAATGTGTGTAAACGTTTATATAGGAAAATAAACAAAAATTTATCGAATTCTAATTTACTTTTGTTTGAACAACATAATAAATTATCAATTAATGCACATATATTTTGATTCTTTTTAACCAAAAATGTAAGAAATAGGGATATTTTATGTGCACCTCGGCGAGGAATGTTAAAAAAATATCCAATTCTTACTCGACAATCAATGTTAAAAATTTACGCTCACTTAAATTTTACTTGGAGATCGCAATAAGTAATAATTATTTGATAGGATGTAACGGAGGGTTTGCTTCAATTCGGTTGTCGGGGCCACCAGATCGCATTGGGATCTTGTCGAGATAGACATGCAATGATTCCCCATTTTCGATTAAAAAATATGTCGACCTTTGTAATGCTGTAAGAAGTGAATATATGAAACACAATGAATAGATTAATATTTCAATGGGATAAATACAATATAACCCTAAAACTAGGGGGTAGCAAAACATACCACCTAATGTATATAATCGTTCCCCTCATGTAAAATATACTAGTCACTCGTTTGGGCCATCAGCCAAAGTATATTGTTATTTACTTAACAATTTTTACTTTTTGGATTAATTTACTAAAAGGCACTACTATATCTAATTATATTCTAATTTTAACCCCATATATACGACACATTATTATTATACCTATAATACCCCAATTATCTAAGTTAGACTTTATTTATAGTTATATAATTGTCCCAAAAATATCCCACAAACAGATCGTTGTTCATGACATATCACTTACATAAAATGCTTCGGGAGCTTGTCGAGATAGACATGCAATGATTCCCCATTTTTGATTAAAAAATATGGCGACCATAGTAATGTTCTTAGTGTGATTATAAGAAAAGCAATGAGTAAATTAATATTTTAAAGTGCTAAATACAGTATAAGCCTAAAACTAGGGGTGGTAATACTGATCCCATAATGTATCAAACAGTTCTCCTCATGTAGAAATATACTGGTCACTCACTTGGACCATCAACCAAAGTATATTTTTATATATTTAACATTGTTGACTTTTTGGATTAATTAATTAAAAGGCGCTACTATATCTAATTTTATTCTAATTTTACCCCCATATATATGACACATTATCATTATACCTATTATATCACAATTGTTCTAGTTAGATAGACTTTATTTATAGCACAACTCCTTTTTTTTAGTTAATTAATTATTTTATTTTTAAATAAGTAAATTAGAAAATTTATCAAAAATATAAGATTATCGTTCCAACAGATTTTGCATTCTAAAAGGATCCCCATGCTTAATTAATTTGTCAAGCATGGTCTTCTTAGTTCTTAATAGGCTATCAACAAGTGGGATTCCAATTTAAATTCAAATTTAATTTAACCAAATTATAGTAATTTAACAATGGTTCACTAATTAATTTTTTTTTTCTTTCTATTCTTTCTTTGCTCGTGTTGCTAGTTTATTAAAGACAGTAATGCACGGAACATTAGTATATCCCTTGCCTTGACTTTGGAAATTTGAATAAGTAAGGTGGATAGTGAACTTTTTTTCAGTCACGTAAACCTATAAATTGTTGATCTATAGGTTAATGATTCGTTTTTGGGAGCAGGTAAATGTATTGGTTTTATTGTGTGAAACTCTTGTTACAATAAAGAAAGGGTACAAGAAATTCTAAATCTAGACAAAACAATAATACGCTACTCAAATTTTGGTAGTTAATATTTTCTTAAGGATCGAGTTTTTGTTCCAAGTAGATCACGTCATGATCTTACAAACTGATTAATCCTCTTCGCTACTGGAATTAATAACTGCAAAGATAGGATGAAACGTTTGGGTTAACTCCAACAAAATCCTTTTATTGTTTAAATGAACAATCCACATTAATAAAATACTTAATAAAGAGTGTACTATTTGCTTCGAAGAAAAAGATTCAATTAATGGCAGACGCGGGTTATGCACTAATTAATTATCGTTGTTATTTGATGTCGATAATGATGAGAAGATGGAAATTGTGAAAGATTGGTAATTGTTTTTAGACTCTTTAGCACAAACCCCATGAAAAAGTTTGTAACAAAGAATCTTTGCTTTTGTCAGGATTTTCATGTAGTTTTTAAGTTTATTCCGAAAATTTATAAATGAAAATTACCGTTTGGGATGTAAATCGTAACCATCATTTTTAGGATTGTGCTTGATCTTGT
>CM064880.1:10856264-11025000 GCA_003313485.2 Penstemon barbatus
CCCCCCCCCCAAAACCCCCCAAAAATATATCGATCTAGCTCCGCATCTGACTATTATGGACATAGTTGAAAAAATAAAATCGGCGCGATTAATTGTGAATATAATTGTTGTCATATGAAATTGTATTTCGATTATTTAATTTATCCTAGAATCTTATAGCCCCACGTAAAGTTTTATTTTATGTAGAAACTTTTAGAAATGTTTTGAGAAATCTTAGGAAGAATTGTAAATAAAAAAAATGTTAAAGTAGAACTACTCCATATTCTCATTTTGGTTAACTCAAATACAAAAACTTTTTGGTGTTTTCGGGGATAACTTATCGAAAATTTGATATATGCTTAGCCCTCACTAATTTGTAAAACCTGGATTCGCCCCTAAATGCACGTGTACTTTTCTAACATATTTTAAAAATACCGAAATATATATTTGTGTCCAATATACATATGAATCAAACCAAACGAATGAAATCTAAAAGATGCAGCGAACCTGCATGGTTGAATTTAATAAAAATACGCAACCTAGATTCAAACTTGTTTGTTTATTCGGATAATATTGTACAAGTCTTCCTCATAAGAAAATTAATTATTTCCCAACTAGCTTGTTAATGCACGTGTCATCAACCGTGAAGTCCATTAATTAATTAGTAAAAGAAAAATAGATATAAAAGATCGAATCAACAAATATTGGAAAAACAAAGGGGGGAAATTAATTGATCAGGTGAGAGGATTATTTTTCTTAACTAATTCTAAGATTTGAATGGCGCCTTTCTTTGTTGTTTCTTGTAGTCGTACATTTTGAGTTTGATGTGATGTGTACATTTGGTCGTGCATTTGACTAAGAAGTCAATTGTCCAACCTTCCTTCATTAATTCTTTGTTTGCGGTCTTCTGCGTGCACCGGTGCTCGTACGTGCACAACCGCAATTTTTGAGTTTTGAAATTTTATTGTCTGCTAAACGACACAGGTGGGACTAGATCTCCTATTTGCCACGTCGACGGCGATAAATTTAAATGTTGCTCATTGGCCTAGGTTGTCTAATTTTTTACTCTCTCCGTTTTCTTAATTTTTAATTAATTATTTTGGATAATTGAACACATAAAAAATACCAGATATTTTTTTAACCAAATCATCACGCATTAATTACAACCAATTAACGAGAAGACTAAAATTAGTAGAAAAAAATTAATTTTACATTGACTAACACGGATAAATAAAAGTAATTTCTTTTTCTTTTCAAAACGACAAATAAAAAATAAACGGAGTGAATATTATTTTAGTGGATTTTCATGTTGGGAATACTTAACAAATTTTGTCAAATTAAATACAAATAGAACTCAAGTAGCTTTTCATTTCATATACTCCATATATTGTGTCACTGTATTTTGTCTTTGGTCTATTATTCTGCTTCGCATTCAGACACTAGGAAGCGAATTGTCCGAGTCTCCCTATTTTTCATCCAAGGTAATTAATTACATTTATGTATGAGGGGGAGGATTGTTGAAAGGTTTTGGGGGGATTGGTTCGGGTGTGGTTAGACAGGAAAAAACATATGATTTTAAAAATATCGCTCTACCCCTAAGAAATAATTTATCTTATTTAGGGGCCGTTTGGCCCTGCGTTTGTGGAGCCCAAAACCACTTTTGGGCTCTAAACGCAATTCTTCATCCGTTTGGCCCCCAAAAGTAATTGTCGCGTTGGTGATTTACTGACGTTCCAGAAGTTAAAAAATAAAGGCATAGTAAAAGCACCTAAAATGGTACTTTTGTAAACGTTGCATATTTGTTATTTTCAAAAGTCTCTTCTACCCTCATAATATTTAAAGAAACCCACTATAATTGTAAATATAAATATTTGGAACCATTATTTTTCATTCTTGCTCTTTCGTGCTCCAGCAAAATCAATTGATAGAAGTAAAAAATTCTAATCTTTTTTTAAATTATAGTCTTATTGTTACGTGAAAGTAATAAAAAATCTCAATTATTTTTTTTTTACTAATTTTATTATGTATTCTATAATTAATGGTCTTGTGCTATTTGATAGTATGAAAAAAATATTATTGAATTATATTCTTTAAAATACATGTAATTACAAGGTTAATTTTGTAAATTAAGCAACGATCTACATTTTTGAAAGCATTTTTGAAAAGACGAAACCAAACGCTAAATCAATTCTAGTAAAAGTAATTCTATTAAAAGCAATTATACTATAATCAATTATTATAAAAGCAATTATACAATCGCTAGGCTAAACTCACCCTTAGTCGAAAAGTGTAATTTATTTTTCGAAATTAAGAGTGGATATGAGAAGTGTTATTGTAACATAGGGGGTAAATCGTCATATTATCATAACACATTACACATGGGGTAAATTGCTACATTTATCATAATACAGAAGGTAAATTGTCACATTATCATAACACATGGAAAGTAAAGTGCTACATACAATGAAACCGTGTGAAACTTTTATAAAATTATAGGGATAAAGTGCTTTTTTTAAACTACATGAAGATAAATTAATTGAACATCAAAAATATGACATGAATAAATTACCGTTAATTCTGAAATCATGACATGAATAAATTACCGTTAATTCTGCAATCGTGAGTTTGATTTTTCTGTCTATTAAACAATTCAATGTATCACCTTCCAATGACATCAAAATCGTATATCGTATCTGGTATGAGTTAACATTATCACTTACATAAATTGAGTTCTTGAGTGCCATATTTATGGCTGAAAATCAAACCAAGCGGCTAAATATTCGGTTTAAGTTCGTTCGATAAAAGTTCGTTTCAAGAGCTTGGTTAGTTATATTTATCAAACAAGTTTGAACAATATTTTCGTTTAATAATTATCGAAGTCCGACTCGAGCTCGATAAGTGATTAGTTGATAAAGCATCAAATTACTCGATACTCGACTCGTACCACTCGTTTAAGCTCCGTTCATTAAATAATTAAACTAAACTCAAATACAATTTCGAGCTCGAAACCAAACTTGAAGAAGATACCATTCGACATTCGACATTCGACATTACACATATACACCCACAATAAGTAACACTACAACAAATGGCAAAGTATCACTACTAAAATGTCACTCATAACAGTATAGCTAAAGATTCATTGTCAGTATATTTGAATTAAAACTAGAATTATAAAGTATCGCAATTTTAGAAAAATATCATGTTCATTTGGTGTTTGGAAAAGTAGTTTGTGAGATTAGTGGATGTTTGTAAAATATTCTAGATTTGCGTAATGTTGATTGTTTGGATTTTGAGAGAGTGGTTTGAGAAATAAAGTAGGTGTAGATTTTTTTTGAAAGAGTGATGTTGTAGGTGTAAAATGTGTAAGCCTTTATGTAAAATAATGTTTGTTATGTGTGTGTTAATTTATGTCAAATCAGAGTAGAGTTTGTATATGTTTTGTTTAGAAATAAGAAAATTGTTGTTGTTTGATTTTGAGAAAGTATTATGAGAAAATTGAGAGATGAAAAATTTATTTGAGAAAATAGAAAACATGTTTGTTTGACGTTTTCCAAACATAAAATTTTTTGAAAAACGTCAAACAAACAAAACCCACGATTTTTTTTTTAAAATTATGTTAAATCAAGATTGTTGTCAGAAAAATGGACTTTCGTTGTAGTAAATGAACAAGGCATTTGACTTAGATTCTTAAGACTTGTTCCGTTTTGGAGACATAAAATAAATTAAAAATTAAATCTAAGATAAAAAAAAATTAAACATTTCTTCAACAAATTATACAAAATTTAATATCACATATAATTCTTATATAAATTATACTAGTCTAAACTCGTGCTATGCACAGAATCATATCAAGTATATTATTACAAATAGTTTATACGACAAATTAGTAAAATAAGCTATTATAATTAAGTATTACTTTGCAAACTCAAAAAAAGTTGAAAAAAATGTGTAGTTGACCACGTCATAAACTATTGAAGTAAAAAATGTCATCGACAATGGGTATTTATGCATAAAATGTTGAAGTCAAAATAATATATCGATGTTCAATGGTTCAAATTGAAAATATCTTATACAAAAGTGAACAAAAATAATCAGAACGTCGAATTTGTGAAGGATACTATACTATGTGATTGATATATATCCCCCAACATAACATTGAAGAAGTCTTATGATAATAAAAAGTCGTCATCTTGATCACCAGCAAAGATATTTTCTAATTTGTGGATCTCTCCAATGTAGCCACTATCCAATATAGAAAATAATATTTCAATATCAAAGACTGCCGGTTCAATAACTTCAATTGAACTATGTTGGTTGATAAAACCTCTTTTGCCATATTTCATTTTCATTATACTCTGAAGATACATTAAGAGTCAGACAAATTATGATTTCTTCATATAAAACCTTGACATCCAATAAGGATAACATTAGATGACACATATTCAAATAAGACGTGATATGAAAATTAAAAGAACAATTTCACACGTACAATAACATGATGAGCATATTGGACGCACAATAACATGATGAGGATACTCGACAGAATGTGCAAACTTATGCATTGTAAATAAAGGACCACTCTTTACAAAACACTCGCGGCCAAAGCATTGTAAGCACGAAACACAAATATCTAAGCCCATTGATGCTATAAAATTAAGAATCTTTAAGGTTTCTATTAAAATGAACATCATAAGCTTGATCATTTGAGGATAGCTGCAAGATAAATAGGTTCATGGAATTTTTTTTTTTTTTTTATGGATCTAAGAATTCGTTCTAAATATTTCTTCATTTTGATCATCTTATGCTACAACCACTATTTCTAAGAACCATTGAACTCAAATCAACAAATATTTATCTCATACTTGACCATGGTTTTTCTCTAAAATCAATTCCAATCCTTTTTCAAATACGATGTCCATTTTTTGTTTTCCGACCACGTTCTTGATATCATTGCTTATATTACATCCCGAAGACATTGATTACCCTTGGATGCTTGGATGGGTCAACTTTTACCATCTAAAAGAACAATAAATGACTTAAAGAACCGAATCATAAGACTACAACAAATATCAGAAGAATGGTAAGAAAATGCTCAATCGAAATTAGTGCAATTATTTTGTCTTGCATTTAATCAAACATATGGCATTCACTTTGAACATGGAAACTTTATGCAAAGTAAATGAACTCAACTTTAAAGGTGAACACACTTGATTAATAATAACAATAAACTGGTTAGCACTACGAACTAAAAGTACGACATTAAGCAAGAAAGTAATTGAGATCAAATTGAAGTATATGATAAGTAAATATGAAACTTATAACAATAAATCAGTTTATGGATTCTGCAACTTGCGGTTGTTGGTCGGGTCTTGTAGCAAGTAGCCAACTACCACCTTTCGGATGTTCTCCTGATTTCGGCCACTGTCAGCACCCTCAGGCCTATGTATAATTTGTGCAGATGATTTTTTAGAGGATATATGAATATGGAATAATAGAAAATATGAAATCTGGAAAGATGTTACATGGAATTTTTTGGCTGTCATTCGATTAAAGTTAGTGGGTTTGTGATTTGTAAGAGGCAGATGAAAGTTACGAATGTAGTTTTAGGCAAAGAAATAATGGGGAGGTTTTTTTTTTTTTAAACTAATCACGTTTTAATTTTTGAATTAAAAGAAATTCAAAAATAGGAGAGAAAAAATTTGGGTCAAAATTTATTTATTTTGATCAAAACACTCCCTTGAAATAATATTAAATTAGATTAGATTAGATAGATTAAATTAGATTTTATGCACAACGTATGAAAGGCAAAATCAAAGCAAAACTAGTTTCGACTAACCGCATTCTCCAAAGCAAGTAGCCGCAATCTCCCCGGCCCATTTTATTTCTAGTGGGGCAGGCTTATTAATTAAAGCAACTGCCGACTCATACAAATTACGATAAATTAAATTGGTTTTCAAATTAAATAAACTTAATTATTCTAAAAAATAATTATATAAACTTTATTAAATGTAAGTAAACTTATGAAATTGGTCCTTAACATACAGATTAACGAATCCAAAGCTATATTTACATAAAATATTGGGCATGGATAATGCAATTTAACTTTTTTTTATAATAATGCATAATGGTCTTTCATTCGAATGATAATTGTTCTTTTCACCTACCATATACAACATGTAAAATTATGATTAGATCTTCGATCATATTTTAATATTTTTTTGATAAATATACTTTAATATATTTTAATATTTTAATATACTACCAGTACCTTTTGTCTGTGTATATATTAAATCTAATCGACTTTTCGAGTACTATATAGTCAAGATGCTCTCATTGGCCATCACAAACTTTAGTTTACATAAAAAAATTGTGATAAAGGGTCTTGGATGCACATTGGTTTATACTTCATATCTTTCAAATTTTGGAGTATAGAAAAAGAAGATTAAATTATAGTTTTTATATAAAGGACGAAAATAGAATTTTTGGAAAAATATAGATCTAGTTGAGATATGATGGAGTACTTTAAAAAATTGAAAATTTGCATAAGATTTTAATATTGAAAACTTAGGGTCATTTGATTGGATTTTCGAAGATATATTTTAGAAATTATGTGAGTTTGTAGAAATTTCATCAGTTTTCGTGCATTTCAAAATTTGTTGAAAAATTTTGAGTTTTACAAGAAAGTGACACAATTCTCAGAACCCTAGAAATTGTTTAGTTTTTTAATTTTAAGAAAGTATATTCACTTTTCACGCTTTCCCCAAAATTCAATCAAAAAATCCTAAATATATGAAAAAGGTTGAGACATTATTAACGTCGGCTATGTTTTTTTTTCTTAAATATAAATAACAAAGTATGATCATAATCCACGTTGGCATATTAATTAGAGAAACAAAACACTGCTAATACGTAATTAATGCAATGGATTGGATTACATTTTAGTTTAATTTAGGTTCATCCCCCAGGCAGAAAATTGAATTGGGATTGGACCCATGAAAAAGACGAAAAGGCAACAAGCTGTCGATATGCCCCGACAATTCCCAACTTGAGAAATTGACCAATTGCAACTTGATGATGAGCAATTTCATGCAACTTCAAGTTGGTAGTACGTTGTACTATAAGAATTTGATTACTCATTTTGAAAATAAGCTTTTTAATTTGTGGCTTAAAAGTCAAGCCTAATGTCAATAGTTCTACCACGTGCGATGAAAAATTGAAAACTTCAATAGCTTTCAATTTCAAATTATAAAAATCAATTATATTTACACGTCAATGAGATCATAGTTCATTGATACAACATTTATAATTAATTGGTAAGACGTTGAGACTTCAGAATTAATAGGTGATGGGTTCAATTTTTGCTAAATTGAATTTTTCTTCTGATTTAAAAATAGTACTTAATTATTCATTTTCTTTGTAAATTGACACGAATAGTCAAATCCGTTACTCTAACCATCTAAGAAAATACTTACATCCATTACTTTTATGAGTGAATTACACTCTGAGTATCCTTTTAGGCTTGTCGTAATTTCAAAAAATCTCTTATAATTTTAAAAATTACAAGATACCCCTTGCAGGGTGTTTTTTTAAACATTTTTAGAAGGCCTATTAATACCACACTAGTTTTGTCTATTACACGTACCATTTGATTATTTAAATTAATAGATTTTTTATAGATAAAAGAAAGGCTGAGTTGATTTTTATAATTAATGCTCCCAAATATATTTAAATTTTTTTTTTTAATGATTTATGCCAAAAACTTATACTACAGTATATTATTGTATATTATTGACAGTGTGAACTTGATCTTCTCCAGTACATTGAAATGTAAGAAGACCGTTGATACATATTTAGCGGCTGATTATTAAAATAAAAAAATCTTCAAATTATATCTATCATTATATCTATGAGTTCTTATGCCACGTTCTTAGAATGGTTTGAAAGTGAACGAGTCAAGTGTTAATTATTCAAATTAAAATTGTAAATCGCCTAGTTAAGTAGTTATATATTTAATTTGTGTTCATATGTTCAACTTGTGATTAATCAAAATTAACATTACTTAATTTGCTTGTGATCCTACCTGACATTCATAGAGAATAACGAACTTAGACAAATCTTGTAATTTTAAATATATAAGGATCACGTGCATTTGAATTTTGTGTATTTTTGAATTATATAAGAAGAAAGAACAAATGTATCTATTGAAAATTCAAAGCATAACAATTTAAACTAATACGTATCGTCTATAGGAAAAAGGTCCTACTCCTACGACTTATAAAATGGAATTTCATGCCAAGATATCTTCGTGTATTGTCTACTTAGTTAATACTCTCATGTCTTATTTTTAATAACAAAAAATGTTCCTTTTTAATTAGCAAAATGTCATATTTAAAAATCCGTCATAAGTCAATTAAATTATTACTGTCATTTTCTTAAGTGAATATGGAGTTATTGTCAATTATTAAAGTTAACAGGAGGATTATCATTACTTTTGTGACTGCATAAGCGTGTTTAATTTTCACATTTTATGATAAGGGTATAATTATCATTTTTCTCGCAAGTTAACAAAAAGAGTTTTTGCTAATAAAAATATTACAGTGAGATTTTATCAATTAGACAAAGAATATGGACTATTTTTGTATTTCACTCTATAAAATTTCTCTTACAGCCAACTTTTAAATTTTACTCCTTCCATTTTTTTATTTGTTGTTTTAGAATGATCGCACATGTATTAAGAAGTGCAATAAATAGTCACTTTAAAAAAAAATCCAAAATATCCTTTTAATTAAATAATTAATAACATCATTAATTAGCATTAATTATACACATTAACAAGAAGAGTAATATTTGTAAAAAAATAATTAATTTTACATTGAAATTCTAAAACGATAAATTAAAGTAAACTTTTATTAATGCGACACATAAAAAAAACTTTTGTGATTATTTTTGTGATCATTATTGCTTGGGCTCGAAGTATTAAAACAAAAGTTCTTGCTAATAAAAATCATATTAACCAATGATGATTACTATTTCTTAATTAAAAAGATTATCGAAACAGTTAAAATATAATTTGCACGATTGGATTTAAGTTCCAAGAAGTTACATGGAAATGGGCTTATTAGCTAGCTGCTGGTGGACGACACGAGACTCTGACTATGAACATGGACCATAGTCCCTTATTTGAATTCACACAAAAAGACAAACCCAAATCAAACCTCAGCACTTTTGTACTAACTACAACTACAACTACAATTAATTAATACGGAGTAATATAATATACTAATCTTCGTGTGCCCACAACTACGAATTCTTATCAATCTATTTTTATTTATAGGGATTTTGTCAAATCACCTCAATATAACATGTATAATCGACAATTTATCTCCATCTGATTTGAAAATATATATATTACTCCATATATATGTATATATAGTAATAAGTGTTTTATACATTTCTCGTATTAAGTGTTGTACATGTGCTCGATAATATAATTCATAATTCATCTTAGTGTGGAAAATAATCAATTTGACCATAAAATGATCCTGGATCAAAATTTCGATACATTTCATCGAAAATATCGAAAAGTTTTTAGTTTTTAAGCAACTAAAACGAAAGTATAGACTAGTTCAACACATTTCTTTGGTTTACAATTTTTTCAAATATTTCTAGAAAAGTGATCAGGATCTGACTGACCGAAACATACTATCAAATCGAAACTTTAATCCATGATAACGACAACATACTCTCTGCAGTTTATTCTCTTGTGATATGCTAATAGGAGAAATTATTTTGTGTAACTGTTGCACGGATGATGTAGTACATCAGATGATTATTTTCTATTAAGCCCCTGCATTTAAGGAGGAGTTTCATTTAAGATCTCATCATCACCGTATATTAGTATAGAAAACAACTTTAAATAGATTTCTAATCATTTGTTTCACCACATCGATCATCCATGCAACGATTGTACTGCATAATTGTTCGTGTAATAAACACTTTACCCCATTTGATAATGCCTAATGAAATTTATTTACCCTTTCCCTATGAAAATGTAAATACCGAAAGAGATGAACTATGCTTCTTTTAAAAAAACATAGGGGTAACTTGCCATTTTAAGTATCATGATGGGTAAAGTGACTCTTAAGAAATAATAAGGGGGTAATTTGCTATTAAAATTTTCCATTTTCTTTTGTATATATCCACTCCCTGATACTTCTTCTCTCCTACCTTCGAACCCTCTACGAAATCTCCTCCCAACAGAAACTCAAAGCCAATATTTCCACACCTATAAAACCATCATTTTTCCACTCTAAGTGAAAAAAACAACCAAGTTTGAAACACGATCCAAGAAAATAGAAAACACCCTTTATTCAATTTGATCTTAATTGTAATAAAGAAAAATGGCTTCATTTGATGAAAGTAATATAGCTCTTGAAATCATACGCCAACACCTCCTTGATGATTTTGCTTTCATGGAAAATTATTGCCCTTCTTCATCTTCTGTCTTTTCTTCAGAATCATCTCAAATTTCAAGAACTTCAAGTAGTTCAAGTTCTATGTTGTCTGAATCAACAACAAACAACGTTAACACTATTTCCTCTCCCTGTAATGAACAGAGCACTTCTTTGACATTCACCCCTGATTTTAGCTTTCCCATAAATCAAAATAGCTCAAATTCTGGATTCTTTGAATTTGAAACAAAACCAGTAACTACAAAACAGAGGAAGCCTTCACTCAACATAGCAATTCCTCAAGTGAACAAGAAAGTTGAGGTTAAAGTGGTTCAAGAAAATTCCGGCGGCGATCGGAGGAAGTACAGGGGCGTCAGGCAACGGCCGTGGGGGAAATTCGCGGCGGAGATCCGCGACCCGAATCGGAAAGGGACCCGGGTTTGGCTCGGAACGTTCGAAACTGCTTTGGAGGCGGCGAAAGCCTATGACAGGGCGGCGTTCAAGTTAAGGGGAAGCAAAGCTATACTGAATTTCCCACTTGAAATTGGGAATTTTAATCCCTCGCCGGAGAATGAGGCGGCGGTTGGTTGCCGGAAAAGGGTCAGGGATAGTTTAAGTGAGTCAGAAGAAAGAGGGAAGAAGGTAACTGTTGAAGAAGTTAAAAGTGAAAGTGATTTAACGGCGGCGGTGCCATTAACGCCGTCAAGTTGGACGGCGTTTTGGGACGGTGGGGACGGGAAGGGTATTTTTGAGGTTCCGCCGTTATCGCCATGTCCGGGTTTGGATTATTCAAGGAGAATGGTTATTTGAACTTTGGGGTTAAAAATGGATAAATTACTAAACTAAGGCACCTGACTGAAAAATAGTCTGGGGTGATTTTAGCAATTTAAGAAAGTTTGGGGGAATGTGAATATAGGTGAATTAGTGTGGGGTTTGTTTCATTTGTTTATTCCTTTGTATGACTTGGAAGCACGATAATTACTTTTATTAAACTCCAAATCTACGTCTCAATTTGTACTTTTTGCTTTACTCAAGAATCCTTGATCATTTCTTTGAAATTAATATTTGTAATCAATTTCCAACCACTTTATTAGACATTAGAACTTTTAAACTTAATTGAACATAATATTTGGTCGGATTGGTTTAAAAGGTTTTAGATTATTAGGATTGAGCTTTGTAAATTAGCAAGCAAAATTGCATTTTTAGTGTCACGTGGACCTAACTCTTGTTACTTTTAACCTCAAACATTATAAAATTTTACTTTTAGTGCTAATATTTTGTACCCTGGACTCATACTTTACAAAAGTGTATTTCGAATCACAACACAATTTTTTAAAATTATCTTGTATTTTTTATCCCATAGAATAGTGTTATTTTTAATCAGTTTTGGTCTTATACGATTCTTTAATCAATTTTGCAATTTGGTCTGATTGGAGGCGGTGAGACTAAAAACTCACATAAATCCATTTGATATTATTATAAATTTATAATTCTTGCCAGACTTCTCCTTTTTCTATAGCCTGTAAGAAAATCTATCAATTTCTAAAAATTAACATTGTATTATTTATTCCATTTTTAAAAGTTCAGATAAAGTTTTGTTTGTTAAATACATGAACGCGAACATCTCAAATTATCCTCTATATATCTAAAACCACTCTAAAAGAACCCAAACAAACAGGCAAATTTCTATCTTATTTCACTAAATCAGAATTTGACATGTGTAGAAAAAACTTAATTAGAATGTACATACGAGTTTAACAGCTTCTTTCATACGAAATCAAGGCCATTAATGATGTATTAACTCAATTCAACATCTTGATTATTACTAATTTTAATTAGACAAATTTGTAAAAATCGTTCCAAACTAATCACTGATTTTGAAATTTCGTCCCAAACTATAACAATTTGACGAATTTCGTCTCGTAATTTAATATTTTTTTATTTTTTAAATATTATCGTCACACCGTTAATATGAAACAAAAATTGCGCATTTGTCCGTTAAATTACCACATGGCTGCTTACGTGTCATGACGTGGTAAATTTTAACTTGAATGATTACGTAATAATGCAGAATTTGTCCCAAATTAATTGCAAAATTGAACCGTCATTTTTATTAAATTAAAAATTTAATATTGAGACTAAATTCATAAAAAATGTTAAATTACGGGACGAAATTTGACGAATTGATATAGTTTGGGACGAAAAATCAAAATTAGTAATTAGCTTGTGACGATATTTCAAAAGAATATTAAATTACGGGATGAAATTCGGTGAGGTAATATGGTTTGAAACGAAAATCCAAAATCACCGATTAATTTATGACGTTTTCTATAATTTTACCTTTTAATTAATCATAAACTAAGAACATGTAAAATTGGTAAATATTGTATTGCTATTTTCATTAGGGCTGTCAATGGATCGGATTCTGGTCGGATCAGGCTCGTCCAGATCCGGCTTCATTTATATCGGATCGAATCCTGTCGGGTTCGGATCTTGCTCGGATCCAGATTTTTTTAATCTAACGGATCTTTGTCGAATTTGGCCGGATATCGGATATTTTTCGGATCCAATAAATTTGTATTCAAAAAGTTAAATTAATATTTTTTTTTTAAGTTAAATTAATATTTTTTTTCCTTAAACAAGTTTATTATCTTTTCAATTTTATTTAATTTTATCTCACATTTTCAAAGTTTCTTTACTATATTCATATTTGTAGAATGAATATATTGGTTTAAATAAATTTATAAACGAATTATAAATTACTATCTTCTTAAATTGACGTTGAAATATTATTAATGATACTTATTTTTATAAATCATTTTGTATATATATCTTTCTTTTTATTTGTTGTCGGATACGAATCTTTAACGGATCGGATTGACCTAAATCCATATTCGCTCAATGCGTTTCGGATTTCGGATATTTATAATCGGATCAGGTCCATCGAATCTCTAATCAGTCAATTATCCTAATAAATCAGACCGAATTCGAACGGATCCAGATTGAAATCCGTCCCATTGACAGCCCTAATTTTCATAATTGCAGGATTAGGGCCGTATGTGGAATGGTATTTGACCCAAAAAATAATCTTCCGAAGCAAAATGGGCCAAAGAGACACATTTTTATTAAGATAGCCAGACACCATGTCCTGGTCTGGATGTAGCTGTCTTGGTTTAAATAAAAGGTTTTTTAATTGGATATTTTAATAAGGTTCTTGAAACTTGTACAAAAGAATCCAAATATAATTTAAAAGTATTTTTTTTTTTTTTTTTTATCAATTTGAATATTATTGATGAAATGATGAGTTCTTTTTTAAGCGTGAATTTTTGGAGTGGACGGTTTTGGAGGAAAAATGCGGTGGTCAATTGGATGATTGAAAGGAAATAAATGTTATTTTAAGTTGAAACACTCGTAGATCAGATTGGTGACATCCTTTTTAAATAATGTTTGATTCAATAAAAAATTTAAAATATTAAGTTAAGAATAAATCCAAATTCTCAAACTGATAAATTGCAGGTGAAATTCTCATATCAAAATGTAATTAAATAATAAGAATGCTTCGGCCTATTTGAATTGGTTTTGGCTCATTTTTTGTCTAGGGTTTGGAAAAATAGTTTGAACGATTTTCAATGAATCTTTGAAATTAACTCCACTTGAATTAAATTTGAGTGTTGCGTTTTGTGGCTTTAAAAAAAATTGAGACATTATTTAAATTCATAATGGATGTTGAGATTATTTGAGGGAAAAAAATTGACGATATGTATAAAATCAATGTTGATGTGATGTAAAATATGAAGCGCGATTTTGGAATTTTCATCTGGACATGTGCCTTCGTCCATACTTCACACCACAAATTTGTATGAAAATCTAGTCTGCATACAACAAACAGTTAGTGAGAGTCAGGATGTTCCCGACGTTAGAACCTTTGATATCTATTTTTTCTTCTTCTTTTTTTTTTTTTTGAGAAAGAACCTTTGATATCGTTAGAGGTGTTTTGAGTTTTTTTTTTTTTTAAGGAACCATGAAATTTCATTAATGATGTAACTTGGAGTTTACAATATCAAGAATTGAAAGTGGTAAAATATTCGACACAAAAGACTCGGTAGAAGATAATTTGGTTATCTTGTGTGCCGCTCGATTTCCTTCTCTTAACACATGTCGAACTTTGAAAATTTCGAAACCGCTGGCCAATCTTTTAATGTCAGCAATAATGTTCCCCGGAGGCGTGTGAGAACCAACATCTCCTTCAATGGCAGCCATAATGTTACTCGAAAGTGGATAGAATTTTTTTAAGATTAGAGAACTTGCCCTTCTTTGGAATTGATGTGTTTGATTGGAATACAAATTATTTTCCGTAAATAAGACGGCGGCAAAAAGGTATATTTTTTTCCGAAAGACCTTACAACTACCTCCATTATTCTTATTTAATATATTAATAATGGGGAAATTCCTAATTGTCCTCAGCATAAATTACGCTCATCAATGTTTTTATAAAAAAATACATATATGATAGGAGCCAAATGAATGTTACTTATAGAATTGAATATATGAATTGAAATATGGATTCACGATATTTACATCCAAACTTCATTTAATTAATATATATTTGAATAAATTTCGAAAAATCGTAAAATTGAGTCAAAATCTTTAATACTGGATCTCTACTTGGATCTATTGCTACAATTAATGAATGACTACTTGTTGTCATTTAAGTCGTCGCCAGTGACATATCTTTAGCTTTGATTAATTCTACATGATGCAATGTCAGCTTGATTACTACATGATGTGTGACGAATGTAAACATCTTACATTTCTAAATTATGATGTAGATATGAAGAATTTTGTACCTATGCTGGTAAATGGGGATTTTTTTTACATTTTTACTCCCAAAATAGGGAAAATAGGCGTTTCACACCCTTGAAACTCAAAAATAGCACTTTTGCACCTTCAAATTAAGAATAACCCAGCAAGTTGTACCTCTCATTTTTTTTTAACAAAATTGTCCAACCTAGTCAACAAAGTCAAGGGAAAATTAGGTTTTTTTTACTTTTCTGAAATCAATAGCATAATTATTTTTCCTCCCAAAGAAAAGGACAAAATGGGAAAAATGTGTACATGTGACTATGCCAATTGGATGGCGAGGTTGCTCTACGATTGACAACTGTAATTGTTGAAATCTGAAAAATCGAACATGTTTCACTACAAAGAAAATTTAATTTTAGTGATTTTACGTGACAATGTTAAAGTTGTCACTTCTATATATATTAAGTGACAAAAAATCAAATATTGTCATTAAAATATTTTCATAAACATACTAGTGACAAGAATTGTAAAAAAGTTGTTACTATTGACATTTAGCGATACCTCAAAAATGACAACCCAAAAGTTGTCACTAAACCATAGTGACAATATATTGTCACTAGGTTATCACTAACAGGGTGTCGCTAATTGTCAATTGTGACAGCTTAAGTCACCATATATTTGTCATTAATTAATAGCTACTAGTGACAACTTAAAAACATATTTTGTCACTATTGCACTTGTCACCATTATTATTATGACAGAATTAATATTTTTATCACTAATTGCATACAAAGAGTGACAACTTCCACATTATCATTTATTTTTTTGTCACTTAAGCTCAATTTTCATCTCAATATTCTCTGTAGAGCAATTATATAATTCAAAGTTTCCCCCCTTTTGCCCGTTTCTTTTAGCTAGACCCAATTATGCTCTCAAATATTATTGTTATGGAGGAAATAATTATTCTATTTATTTCGAAAGAGAATTACCTAATTGTAATTTGCCTCTGATTTTGTTGACTAGGTTGTTCAATTATATTGAAAAAAATGAGGGGTGCATTTTAGTGGGTTAATCAAAATTTGAGAGTGTTAAGTGATATTTTAGAATTTTAATGGTGCAAAGTGCTCATTTTCCTTTTTTTAAGGATGCAAAGTGCAAAAAACCCTAAATTGGTCAAGGCCGCAGACAATCCGTTTTCTTGTACTTTTTTCTTCATTTTTTTTTTCAGATAAGTAATTTTGGTTGAATTAACTTAAAACTAAGAAAAGTAGTTTGGGTTCATTTAGGTCAACAAAATAAATCAACTTAAATCAAATAAGATAGAATAAAACGTTTGTTTGAAGAATGAAATTAATCAAACTTTTAATATCTTATATGAGCTACCTGGACCAGTGGGCCTCAATAAATTAACCAGCAGCCGCTAAAATCCGAACGTCTTCATTCAATTATCGAAGCAAAATTTATTTCATGTTCCCGTATTATTCAACATGCATGTTAGATTGATGTATTATCCACAATTATTATAGTCCCTTCAACATATTATAAAAATATTCCAAAATTAATTACAATATTTCAGGCGTACCCTAAATTATTCGGAATTTGAAATTGCAACAGCACATCGTGTACATGAATCAATTCAATTTCTCTTTAATTCATTTAAAGTTAGTTGTATACAACTTGTACTTAACTACTTTATATATTTTTCTAGACCTTATAGTATGAAGCATTACTAATTTATTATTATGCTGATGACTGAAAAATTGACAATAATTCAATAATGTTTAAAAAAATGTCACCAACTAATTTTAGAATCATTTTGAAGTTTTTGGTTCTTTTACCCCAACAATCCGCGTAGAAAATTTAAGTGCGGACTCGTTTTCACACAACGAATAATTAGATAACTGAGAATGTTTAGATGTTTGAGAGTTCAAGTATAGAAAAAAGATGGGGTCTAAATAAGAAAACTTATACTTCCTCCGTCCCAATTATTTTTATCCCTTGGTACCTTTGATCAGTCAACTTGACTAAATTTATAAAAATTATAACAAATAATTTAATTAATAGATTTCACTAATAAGTTAATAATATCATATGACACCATATATATTTATATATAAAAGGTTTAATACTCTACAAATGTGAATAATTTAATATGATAAGTCACTTAAAAGATTGAAAAGTTTGACCGCGTACTGTAGCAAATAGAGCAAAATAAATGGGACGGAGGGAGTAATTAATTCCTTGTGAAAAAGTATTGCTCCTATTTTATCCTCCTTTCCATCATTTTATTAGTTTAATATTAATTGGGGAAGGGAATTCTATAAACTGCTCGTGTCAAAGTATCTCCAACAGTCAACATAGAAAAAGAGCATCGATCCACTCTTTGATATCTGCTACAATATTGAATTCATACCTGCATATTTACTAACAATAGACATCAAATTGGAGCATCGTTTTAAACTAAATTAAATTAAATTTGTTTGAACTAACTTACCCTCAAATTGAATTAAAGCATCATACTTTTTGTGTTGTCTGCATCAATTGACATCTAGATTATACGGATACGGCGATACGTTATAATACGATACGAATACGGCGATACGGATTTTTAAAATTTATAGGATTCGATACGGCAAAGATACGCATATAAAATAAAATGATTTTATATTATGCATAACAACATAACTAATTTGATCCTTCTATTATACCACAAAAGAAATAGATCATATTTAAATTATATATTGTCTACTAGTTTAATTTCGGGTTGGACAACATCACATAAAAGTTATACACTAAATTGTCCAAGACCATTCAAAATACATAAAAGTTATATCAAAAATTAGAAAAGTTAGAAAAAAATCCGAATTGATTTGAAATTTTCAACTAAACATCACGAGGATGGACACCCGTATCCAAGACCATTCAAAAAACACGTTTTTTGTAACTTTTAATTTTTTAATTTTTTACCCATAACTTTGAAAAACTAACAAAAACACCCCATGCATATCCAAAACGTGTCCAAAATCTGCAGGATACTCCAAAAAAACGTACTGTACCCGTATCCAAATTATTTTTTTATTTAATTTAATTAGGATACTCCAGATGGCATACTGTACGCGTATCCCACGCGTATCGGATGCGTATCCGTATCCTCGGAGTACTGGATACTGCACGTGCCATTTTTCGGAGTATCCGTGCAACCTAGATTGACATTTAGTGCATGAATCAAACTTGAGTTTGGTGCCCTCTGCTGTGAATAACACTCATAAATATTGATACCGTCATGGGTGAGATATAACTAAGCAATTGTATTTGGTATACTGCAAATCGATAATATAATTAGTAAAAACGACTATTTGAATTTTGCTACGATATTTATGTATTCAGATGTAACACATGTACGTAGCTAGGTAGTTTAATTTCTATTTTCCGTAATTAATTAAAAGAAATGCAGTTTAATTAATAAATACCATTTGGAAATATAAACTCATATCTGAAAGCGTTTCCGGAAATCATCGAAGATATCACTAGACTCAAAAGTATTATGAAATACTGTTATTAAAGAAGACAAAAGAGGTTGTGTGTAGTCTTTAATTAATTTGACTGTTGACATAAATAGCTGCTGCCATTGATTTCAACATGAGCTGAGGTGTTGAAAATCTTCATTATTTATTATGACTACTTAGGTCTGGAAATTAATGAATGCAATAACATATATAAGTCAAAAATAATATCTTGGAATCCATGATACATGACGATAAAATTCAATTCAATTCAATCTCAACTCTGATGAGTTAAAATAATGAGGTTAATGCAAAATACTTCCTTGTGTGTATACTAAACCTGCAAGAAATTACCTTGTAAAAAATTTATTGTGATAAATTTTCTTGTGATTTAAAAAATCCTCTAAAAAACATCCAATTTGTAAAAAATAGATCGTTTTGGATTAATATATTTCTAGACACCATTTCTAAAATACTTCAAGTTGGTCCCTACAACTTCACTTGATATATTTTAAAAATTATTTCTTGAAATTTGTCGATCCAAAACGACCCATTTTTTTACAAATTGGGTGATTTTTGCAGGGTTTTTGAGAACACGAGGAAGTATGGCGCAATAAAAATTATACATGGTAGTTTCTTGCAGATTTAGCATAACACATGGGAGTAACTTGCATTTTCCTCTAAATAATAGAAAAATATGCTTCCCTTGCTTGTACACCTAGTTTTAGGTAAGAATTGAAAATTAATGAGGTTAAATAATTACTTAAATTGAGAAAAATACTTCCATTTTAAAAAAAAAATTGGTTTGAAGCATCAAAGAAATAGGAAAAAGAAAACTCCACTTTAATCAATCAAATGAAATTTGAACACCACATTATTCGACTTGACTTGTATGTATTCTCATACTGTTGAATTTTACTAAATTCTATGTATGTATAACTCGAATCCGGCATGTTGAATTCCGCACATATCTTTTGTGAGAACATTTGATACTCGTTTGAATTTTAAATGTAGTATCCCAATTCCCAGATGAGTTATGACTTATGAGATCAAATTCAAATTACTCCCTCCCTTATTTTATTCGTAGCTTTGGCAAAAAAGAATTGTTTAATTTTATTTGTCGTTTTAGGATTTTAGTGAAAAAAAATTAATTTCTTTTTACTAATATTGCCCTTCTTGTTAATGTTAATGCTTATTATTTGATTAAAAGAGTGTTTTAGGATTTTTGCTTCTAAGAAAATGACTATTTAATACATTTTTAAACCATATTCAATCCTCCAAAACGACAAATAAAAAAAATGAAGGGAGTAGAATATAAGCAAATATAATTACTCAAAGGTTGATTCTAATTGATTTGATATAGTTAAGTTGTGTTTGTTAATTCTACCAGATAAACTATAACTGGAGCTTCTGAGTCAAGTTAAGTATAATCAGAAACACTTTCAAAGTAGCTTACAACTTTCGAACTTAAAATAACTTACTAATTTTGAAAGAAGCTAAAATTTAAGTTAATTTCTCAAACATCAAATTGTTACATTCGATTTCAGAAAAGTTTACAACTTGTTTGCAAAAGAGTTTGCAAATGCAATATACTCCGAGATTAAAGCCACCGGACCCATTGCAGCCCACTTGAGGAAGCAATTGAAATTTCACATAATAGTAACTCTTTTTCTGAGATTAAAGAAAAAAGAAAACAATATCCTATTTCATCCATCCACTTGTCGACGTCGTGTATTAACTGTTACATGTACCTGCAATAACAACACAAAACATTGTCCTATTCCATTCCATCCCACTTGTTTGTACTCCATCAATATTTGATTGATGTGGTGACTTCAAGTTGATATTGTACAAAAAAACCTATCCTTTTTAATTTCGTGTCTACGTACGTAATAACATTGTAGGAGTTGAATTTAATTTAGAGTATTAGTATTTTAAAATGGGAAAGAAATGTCACGTACGGAACTTCTTAGCCAACTCCTAACAGCATTTCATAGTTCATAATGACCAGACTCGGGTGACTGTTTGCCAAAACAGGTCTCCTCCCAATTGAATGAAACTTCTAGTTGAGTAAGTTTCGATTATGGTTGTAATCGAGTCGAGTAGTATCGAACGATACATTGTTCAAGCTTGGTTTGATTTTTATCGAGTTTGAAATTTTGTGTTTGAGCTTGGTTTGATTTTCAATCGAGCCGAGCTCAAACGAGCTTTTATCGAACGAACTCGAGCCGAGTATCGAGTAGCTTGATATTTTACATGTATTTTTTCAATTTTTAGCTTATCGAGTCGAGCTCAAACGAGCTTTTATCGAACGAGTTCGAGTCGAGTATCGAGTAGCTTGATTTGATTTTCAGCCCTAGTTCCGATCCACACAAAAATCGGAAAAATTATAGAACTATCTTAAGGTAATTCTCAATTTTTTATAAAATAAATAACACAGTGAGCGAAATAATAAGTAAGATGCAAATAAATAAGAAATGAAATTTAAGGTCACTGTCACTTAATGCATTTTCTTAATTTTTTTTAACAAAATAAACTCCTCTGGATTAATCCATTCCACACTACTACAACTAGATAGATACTTTCCTGTCCCCGGCCAGCTAATAATTCATAGAATCATATCTAATAATTCTCTGTCCAAACCGTTTTTTTTTTTTCTTTTTTTTTTATTAAAAAAAGCACGTATGAGACACGCGCACAAACATGTATATATATACTCCGTATTCCCCCCCTAAAAGAGAATCATTCACTACCTCCCAATTTCATATCCTAATTAAGCAAAATATATTGTTTGTGCATGTTTTAGATATATGATGATGACAAACTCAAGTAATGAGTCTTTAACGTTGGAGCTCATACGCCACCACCTTTTAGAAGACTTCACCTCCGCCGAGTCATTTCTCGACAACCTTAACCTTTGTTTTTGGAGCCACGGGGAAATCGACTCCCCTTCTTCCGGGTCGGACTCATATTCGGACCCGAAGCAACCCGATACGCCAATTACTCGTTATCCCGATTTCAACCCCGATGATTTCTTCGAGACTGAAATCAAGCCTCAAATTATTAACAAGACTTGCTCCTTGGACACGACTTCCTCCATTCTCCATCCTTCCCCGGTTTCGGTGAAACCCGACCCGGAACTCACTGAGTCGGGTCACGGGTCGGATCTTTGGACATCGGGTGTTTGTACGGGAAGGAATTACAGGGGAGTGAGGAGGAGGCCGTGGGGGAAGTATGCGGCGGAGATCCGGGATCCGACCCGGAAGGGAAGTCGGGTTTGGTTAGGGACTTATGAGACTGATGTTGATGCAGCCAGGGCTTACGACTGTGCTGCTTTTAAGATGAGAGGAAGAAAAGCTGTTTTGAACTTTCCGTTGGACGCCGGAAAATTAGGGCCGCCGGCAAACGTCGGCCGGAAGAGGAAAAGAGTTGATAGATCGGATGACTGAAGAAGACAAATGTTGATGCGTAGGTGCTTGTGTGTGAGATGCAATATTGTTGATTATTGTACAGAGTTTAGTAAATTAGTTTAGGCGAATTTTCCAATATAAATAGTGTATGCTTATTTAATTTAGTGGAAAGGAAATTAATAAATTATCTTATACTCCGTATTTTTTTGGTGATATCTTGACTACCTTTTATATTTCTCATTCAATTAAGAAGAGAATCGGCAAAACAAATATTTTCTTGAAATCACCTTTAAATATTCATATTATAGCTAATGTTGATTTACCCTCATGTAATTTAAATAATGTTCAATTACCCTCCTATAATTTAAAAAATGAGATTTTACTCCTATAAAAAATTTAAAGGATCCTTCTTCAATTGGGGAGTATGAGTCACTCGTTGAAATTGAGATTGACCATGAAAATTGTTGTTATAATATAGGGGATAAAATGCCACATATAATTTTGTCAGTTTATATTTTTTTAAGTTTAAAAATTTGAAGGAGAAAATGTGAAAATTTTATAAAATCACATGGAGTAAACTGCTCCTTTTCAACTCATATGTGATAAATTAAGTATTATACAAATCAAGAGAGTAAATCGTATATGGTAATGTTTACCTTAGTTGGAGATATTTTTTGGGATGGATAAAGTTATCAAGACAAGTGTAAGATATAGAATGTTTTATTGATTTTTTTATCTTAATTATATGAAGACTGTTGAATGATCAATTCATCTAAAAATTTAAGTTATTAGAGAGAATAATCATTTAATATATATCACTTAACATGCTTCCTCATGTGTAGACAGTATTTATTTACTCAAGCCTAACACGTGAAATTTAAAAATGGATGGCGGAGGATTCGAACGCAAGACCTCTTTGGACATAAGCTCTGTTACCATATTGAATGACCAACTCATTAAGCTATTAGAGAGAAATTATTTAAATATATCACTTAACAGACTCAAATAGTGAAATAATTTATTTTATTTGAAAACATTTAATTATACTTTTCCAACCCAATTCCATAAAATATCGAAAATGAATTCATAAAACTAATACTTTATATATAGATACTGCATATTTCGTTAAACATGTATTAGGGGTAGATTTTTATTAACACGAGGAAATATGTGCTAATAAATATATAATATAAAAATACATTTATCAGTTGAACCAACACATTTATATATTTTAATAATTACCCCCAAATAAAATCACTATTTCATGTACACTTTTAAAGAAAATATTACTACTAAATTCGGCCCTACTAGTACTAACAAGTCAATACATCTGTACTTGTGATTGATTACCTTTATCCATAATAATTGAATAGCACACAGCAAGAAACAAATTTCGTTGGGCCTTCATTAAAGAATGTATTGTTGGATCAAAACGAATGGTGTTTAATTATTTCGTTTAATTAGGATTAATCCTATGTCCTAACTAAGCCTAAGTGTCGGTAAAAAGATATAATGACAAATAAAACAAGAGTGAAGACACAATCAGATTTGGTTGCAAGTAGGACCCTAATTTTTTCAAGTTGCGGACAGATATTTGTCTGACTAACTTATCATCAACAGAAAATGATGGGATCAAAAATAACAAGTTGAAAGTTTCATTGTCGCCTAAACAAATATCCATGAATTATAGGGCATGTTTGTTTGGTGTTTGGGAAAATAGTTTGATAGAGTAGTGGAAGTTTGTGAAATAATCTCGATTTGCGTAATATTATTTGTTTGGATTTTGAGAGTGGTTTGAGAAATAAAGTAGTTGTAGGTTTTTTTTGGAAGAATTATGTTGTAGGTGCAAGATGTGTAAGACTTTATGTCAAATCATGTTTATTGTGAGATAAATTGTGTAAGAGATAGTTTACTTTATGTCAAATCAGAGTAGAATTTGTATAGGTTTTGTTTAAAGATACGAAAATAGTTGTTTGTTTGAGTTCTGAGAGAACAGTTTGAGAAAATTGAGAGATGAAAAATGTATTTTAGAAAATAGAAAACATGTTTGTTTGGCATTTCCCAAACACAAATTTTTTTTGGGAAATGCGAAACAAACAGTCCCATAGCTTTGCTACATTTCTACATCAAAATAATCTGCCAAAGAATCTTCAATGGTTTATCCTTTCCATTTTGGGGATAAATTCAGAAAATTCTTATGCTCAATTTATGGATAACTTGATCATCAAGAATTAACTAGGCAGATGCGTGTATTCATAATCCTTTAGGGCTATTTGGAAGGATTTTGATTAAGTTTTGCGGGTCTTAATATAAAAAAAATGGTTTTGGTGATTTTGGTGGAACCTTTAAAATCTCATTTGGCTAGGTTTTGAATGTTGGGGTGTGGGGAAAAATGTAGGTGATATACGTCAAATCAATGTCTTTTTTTATATGTAGAGTTTAGGGGAGAAAAGTAGGTGGCATGTGTCAAATTAAAGTTTTATAGATTGCAAGGGTTCGAGTGTGGACTTCTGAATAAGTTTGTGACAAATTTCATGGATTTGGCGAAAACTCATTCGAAAGGATTTTGACCCGATCTCATGAAAGAAATAATTTATGATATTATAATTTTGAAATAATACTTAAATTTAGCATTATTTAATTTAACCTAGTTTCAATGATTTTGAGTCATACTACAATTTATTTTAATATTTATATATTACTAAGAAGATCAAAAACTACACACTTCTTGATTTTTTGGTAGAGAAGTGAAATGTTCATTATTCGAATCAAATAGTTTGATTTGACATACATTAGAAATTCTGAAATTACCGCACGAGTCTAGATTCTGAAATTGATACGGTTGAATTTGACTAAATGCTCACCCCTAAGAATTAAGATAGTAGCGAGATCATAAATATCGAATTTTCATATTTTATGTATTTATTGATTTTGACATGTATAAATTTTTCTCTATTAATGTACATTAATTATATAACTATATTCACGATAGTTATAGTATTTTCATTTGTTAAGAGAAGAGTTTTACAATTAAATCTATAAAAAGATATTAAAATTGAATTTGAAAACAGAAAATCAGATAATTTATCATTTCATCTATCAATAATAACAAATATGTTGGTAAAATCTTAAAAATAATCTTACAATTTTAAAAGTAAGAAAACAAATTTCAAGTTAATACACATATTCTTTTCTGTAAAAGAGGGCCCCAATTTTAAATTTCACCTAGCTCCTATTATGTCGGGATGGCCCTGAACTCTAGTACATGAATTCTACATGGAAGTAATCTTAATATCATTGATATCATCACTGGTCTGCTTATTAATTTTTTTCTGAACAATCTCACAGTTCAGGAAACTAGGTTGATTTGTCGATGCAAGAAGTCGAGCCCACATCCGGTCTGTAAGTTTCACAGTATTCTGCGTCTCTGTTACTCTCTGAAGAAAAAAAACGACACATAATCCGTACATTTGTAGGAACAAAAAACGCAATGAGATAGACATCTAATATATATGCAGTGAATCTAGATTCCTTGATATTGAAATATGTGATTTATCTTGGATAACTTGTACTGTAAATCATTCTTAAAGATAGTAGTTATGTCCAGAAAAAGAGCTTACGCTGATTGGAATATAAGCCTGTCTGCTGTTTACAGGCCCAACAGTGAAGCCGGTAAATCCTGCCATGGCTCCATGAACAGCACTTTGAGCAAGAAGTGTGCAGTAGATGTTATCTGAAGCACTACTAGGAATTGCTCGAATCATGTAGGTAGGATCTGCAGAAGTATTGCATGTAGACATTGAAAAGAACAGAGTATGTGGAGAAATGATAAATTTTTATGCAAATATAAAATTCCATCAAATAATTTGAAAAAGAATAAAAATGTCGTTGATGTACCAAAGAGTTCCTTGAAGGAATGAGATACGAATAGCCTTCAAACATGCAGCATTCAATGCTTTGTCCAGTACTAAATATATGCATGTATGATTACTTCATTTTGGGTACAGCGGGATAGGAGGGTACTACTGCGATAATAAATACAAGCATATCTACAAGAAAAAAAAAAGTCGAAAAAACTGGGATTTTCTACCAATGATCTTCATACATTTCAACCAGCACATCTTGTAAGTTCAAGTTTTATCGCTCAATCTCTATGAATAATTTAGCAGACGTGATTTCTAAACCGCTACTTAATTCATTGCAATGATTTTAGTAATATAGTCATCTCACGAGATCTTGGTCGGTGTTACACTCCTCCAGTAGCACTTTAGTAGTTTAGTTTTTATGATAGGGACAGATCAAGTTCATTGATATCTTCTTAGGATCGACTTGATTATTGAAGACATTAAGATTTATTTTTAGGAAATTTATCATAATCTGGACTAACTCAAACCTGTTACCATGTCCATTACTTTCTATATCCACAAAGCAAATTTCAAACGGACTATACCGACCGTAAGAGATGATGAAAAAGATCTCATCCCCAATGATTGAACCAAAAAAAATTGTGAATGATTTTGTAAACTATTCTAAAAAAGTTTGTAAAAATAGCTCAAGCGAGAAGATCTAACTAGAAGCTTGGTCATAAAACTTGGATAGTGTAGAACTTGCAGATTTACCTATATATTTCATAGCGATGGCCATCTTCCTGACATTTGTGAAATGATCCTGAGGCATGAAACATGAAGCTTAGTTTATTTAAAAATTTGGCAGGAACTGCAAAAGAGATTGACAAGAGAAAATCCTATCTCAAGTCTTAGATACAATGCATCAGGTGGCAATTCCAGACAAGAAAGTAATACAAATGTTCTCATATGACCCCTGACATTTAGTGCATGAAGAAATAGATTCACAGATGTCAATGAGACTAGGTCACATTTGACACAATCAGTTTTTCTATTAGGATGAAATTAGTTGAAGAATATAGTGTAGCAGGAAACTGAACTGGAAGAATGCAACGAAAGAAACCATAGGAGATATACAGCTTTATATCAGCTTTGATGAAATTTTAAGAAAATCAAGGTCAGAAATGGAGACTGCAAACTGCTAAAATCTCCATCTTAAATAATTAAATGGACAGCAGGACTTCAAAAGAAAAGGAACTCCTTGTTAACGCGTAATCCAGCTAACAATGAGTTTGGTTAGTAAAACACGTTGAAGAGAAAAATGAAGTGAGCACACATGTATGATACCATTTCCAGGGTACCTTAATCTTTTGTGTTAACCAAAGGCCAACATCCAAAAGTAGCTTGTTCCCTGATGCATCTTTTTCATCAACTGCATGCATGCTCTCAGCAAGATATTCTTGTCCTGCACCCTCCGCCAACACAATTACCATATGACCATTTTCTTTGAGCCTCTCCTCAACAAATTCAAAGAGCCCACCATGGCCTTCCAAATAGAATGGAGACTCTGGGATTAAGCAACAATCCTGTCACAACGTAAAAATGTACAAGCAGTAATGAAACCAGCAACATCTTTTTACATATAAGATAACAATAGAAAAACATTGACAAAGAACTACAAATGAAGGGGTTATGGGAATCTTACCACATCACGACTTGCCAATGTTGCATACATAGCGATGAAGCCTGCAGAATAAATACAGTCACTAAGAGGCAAAAAGAAGTCAACAGACAATTGTGCACAAAAAAACGCATCTGATATTTTGGCACAATACACAATCATACAATCTTCTCACCACTGTATCGACCCATAAGCTTCACAATTCCAACTCCATTTTCTACACTCTCAACTTCCACATGTGCAGCATGTATTGCCCTCTGAGCCTCCTCCACAGCAGTATCAAAGCCAAAGGATTTGTCTATCACCTTCATAATCACACAGGAAGAAAGAGGATATTACCAAGAAACCCTTTTCAAGTAATTTTATGAACTGAAGTATATTAATCTGTTAAACATCCATTTCCAAACCAGAAATTAAATAAATAGAAGGAATATATAGATTCTCAACACAAAGATCATTTTAAGGAAAAATAATTCAAAGACGCAATATTTAGCCTCCATTCAAGGCACCAAACAAATTTCCTATTGCACATAGTGGGGCACCTTAGCTAGAAACATTGTGGTCAACAGAACTCTATGCAAAGATCGAAAAGTAGGTTCGCTCATGGTCTAGGTATAGGTTAGTAATAAACTTTTGTACATTATCTGTCATGTTAGATTCCTAATCCATAACGTGTTAACCCACACAGAAACCATCAACATGTAATTTTGTTCTTAGTTTTTCTAAATAGGAGTGAAGTACAGATATAGAAACTTCGGTCAAGGTAAAGTCCTATTATTAAAGCAGGTTTTGATTTAAGCCTTTTTAACTCAATATAGACCAAGTAATGACAATAATTGCCTTAGGTTGAAAATAAAGATCTAACACCTTAACCACAATCTGAACGATATCCTAACTGAATATTAAAAAAGTACGTGAAAACTATCTCACGTGGAGACATCAAAGATCTACTTGAGAAACTTACAGCAATATCATTATCAATTGTCTTAGGAATTCCAGCTACTGCCACTTTGAGCCCACGCCTTTCCACTTCCTTAGAGAATTACAAATCAGCTTGCTAGAAACACAATTTAGTACCAAAAATATAAAACAATTTCAATAAAAACCTTATAAATTGCAGCTGCTCCTTTTTGAGTGCCATCTCCTCCAATTATGTAAACCTGGAATCTATAAGTACATTAGTATTTTGATTTCAAACATCCACAATGTTTAAGAAGACATTATCAGATAAAAATGATATTTGCCTGGTTTATTCCTCGGTCCTGAATATTGTCGACTATCTTGTTGGTATCATGACCTCCTCGTGAAGTTTGCAGGATAGTTCCACCACGCTTATGAATATCATTTACAGATTTTGGTGTCAACTGGATAGTATTCTTTGAATAGAACCCTCTATATCCTCCCTGAAAATTCTCATTATAGTCACTGACTTGACATATTAGTAAGTGCAATAAATGACAATCAGGATGGAAACAAGATATTGCATTTGTTCAATACATCATGCATCAGAAAGGGCTTAACTTTGCAGGATTTTAACATAAAATTCATAACTAACATGGGATCCAGAAAAAGCAACCTTAATTTATAAAACTAAGAATATTTATAAGATAATAGTAGAAGATATCCAATAGTGAAAACATCTCAAACAACATCTACTGGCATACCAAATGTTAGCTGATGACGATAGGCAGGGTACATTGAGGAACGAATATAAAGCGAAACAAGAGCTATTACCCGGGTATGACATAATAAAGAACAAATTTATTTCAGAATATCTCTTACATTTCCACGTTCAAGAAAAAATGAACATAAAACAGCAAGTAAGACAAACTAACCTGAATTCCAAGGATCTGATCTACTCCATACATGCTACTCAAACCACAAACTATCTCACGTATCACTGTATTAATTCCCGGGCATAAACCTCCACATGTCACAATACACGCGCGCACCTCCTCTGACTTAAAACAGACCTACATGAAAAAACATATCTTTACGCCACATTTCCAGACAAAAATGCCAATTATGTCATGTAGTTCTCTTTCTTTTGGAAGAGCAAAAAACATAAATAATTCACACTTTTTCACGAGGCCCTGCACGCCGAAAATGTATTCCCCTTGGACTGTCCTTCTGAACAACAATCTGAAGCGAAAAGAAAACATTTTAATCGACTATATTTTGCACACAAAATTACTACTATAAGTCAAGGATGAGCATTTCACATTCTGTGCCACCACATCTTCAGGGTTAACGAATGTTTTCCTGGAAAAAGTGCAAAAAATATATTAATTACATATAGCAAAAACATTAAATGATTAGTCTTTTGCAAGTAGAATATTAACTTACTTGACGATAGCATAACCTGGGGTCTTTTTCAGTGGATTTGGATATGACTAGAGCAAGAACAAAACAGTCAACTAAAAACAGATCACCATAACATCTAATCGATATGATCGTAGATAATGATACGAAAAAATACCGGTAAATCAGGAAGGAAATTAGATAGATGCGGCACATCTTCGAGGATAAAATCGTCATTTCGCTGATCGATACCGCCGTTGGTGGAGGCCTGACATTTTATCGAACAATATTGGCGCGAAATCGGTTGCCTTTTCAGAGAGAATCGTTTTCTGAGGGCGAAATTCGAGAAACTGAAAGAAGAAATAGGATTGACTTTTTTATGGTAAGATTCTGAGGAGTTTCTAGAAAGGAAAAGGGTCTGAGAGCTGGAGCCGAGAGCGATTTCCATTTTTGAAGAGAAATTTTCACAGGTGGTTTCAAGTTTAACCTTAAATTCAAATTGTAGAGAAGAATTGAGTTTCAGCTGAAGTGGCTAATGAATGCGACTTAAGTGTCTGATGGATATTGGATGTGAACCGAACAGAGGAGATGCCGTGCACTGTAACTGCACGAACCGTACCAGGATGGATTTCCGGAAGAAAGTAGAAGTAGCTTTATATCCCTAAATTTTTGGAGGTTGGACCAATTGAGATTCTATTCATTCAAATTTTCACATATTAAAAAAATGTAACTTATCCCATTAATCTATGTAAACGATGAAATTTATAATAAGTAATTACAAATCAAATTAAACAACACAAAATCTAAATGCGATATACTAAATTATTATGTGATCAATTAAGGAATTTTTTTCGAAATAGGCTTCATGCTCAATTTATTTTCGAAAATGTCTTTGTTGCCAAACTAATTCCCAGAATGTACCTTTTCATTAAACTCGCAGTTGGCAACCTCGAGTTTAAGGTAAATTCACAGTTGCCAACTACGAGTTTAAGCCCAATTTATTTTCGAAAATGTCTTTGTTGCCAAACTAATTCCCGGAATGTACCTTTTCATTAAACTCGCAATTGGCAACCTCGAGTTTAAGGTAAATTCGCAGTTGCCAACTGCGAGTTTACTTAAAATTAAAAAAAACAAAAAAATAATGAATAAAGATTAGTTAATTAGCGTAAAAGTCGCAGTTACCACTGCGAGTTTACATTGAACTCGAGGTTACCAACTGCAATTTTTAAAGGACTCGAGGTAACCACAAAAAAGTGTTTAATATATACTTGATTCTAATTAACAGCATTGAGTAAAATGTTCAATATATTTCCTCCCCAGTAGCACAAAAACATAATCGGTAAGCCATCCATTACAAATATGAGAAATATTTAAAAAATAATTATAAATCACCTTTTGAATAATTTTACTAATTGTCATACATGTTAATATAGTTCAATTTTATACTTTATATATTATATCAAAACTAACAAAAAATTTCATTTGTCCAATCAATCCATACAAAATAATACACAAACCTAAACCTATATGTTGAACCTTTTTAGAAAATTTTTGACGAGAATTGCAACATAACTCCTCAAAATACTAAAATTAGTAGTATATCAAGAGATAATATAATGAGAAATAAGTAAGGAAGTAAGAATTTACATTATGCAAATATAATCACATGAATATGATTGAATACCTGATCGAGAGAGAGAGAGAGAGAGAGAAGAGTATGTAAATCGTGGGAGAGTTACAGCCGTTGCCTCAAACGATTTTCGCAAATGTGAATGTGGAGAAGAAAGAATGGAGTCTACGTACGCTGTTAGGGTTTAAAATGAGTCATTTAAAACTCGCAGTTGGCAACCTCAATGTAAACTCGCAGTTGGCAACTGCGAATTTTAGTTCCCCGCTAATTAATTAATCTTTATTCGTTATTTTTTTTTTTTTTGATGAATTTTAAGTAAACTCGCACTTGTCAACTGCGAGTTTAATGAAAATGTACATTCTACAAGTTTGTTTGGCAACAAAGACATTTTCGAAAATAAATTGACCATAAAGCCTATTTCGAAAAAAAATTCTCAATTAAGTTAATTCGAATTCAATTCATACTTATTGTTGCCAAACTAATTCTCGGAATGTACCTTTTCATTGAACTCATAGTTGGCAACCTCGAGTTTAAGGTAAATTCGCAGTTGCCAACTGCGAGTTTACTTAAAATTCAAAAAACAAAAAATTAATGAATAAAGATTAGTTAATTAGCGTAAAACTCGCAGTTGCTATTGTGAATTTACGTTGAACTCGAGGTTGCCAACTACGAGTTTTAAAGGACTCGAGGTAACCACAAAAAAGTATTCAATATATACATGATTCTAATTAACAGCTTTCAGTAAAGTGTTTAGGCCATCTCCAATGGTCATCGTCGGGGTTGGGGCGGGCTCGGGCTGCGAGGGGGAAACCATTGAAGACGGAGAGGGCTCGGGGCGGGGCTGACTGGCGGGGCGGAACGGGCGGGGCCGCGGGCTATGCGGAGCACGCAGGCCAGCCCGCGGCCTCGCGTGAAGTTCTGGAGAACACGCGCCCCTCTTTAAAACAGGTGCCGCCAAGTGGCGGCACCTGATTGGACGTTTCTTTTCTTTTTTTTTATTTGTTATTCTTTTAATGAATTATGTGTATAATTTAATGTGTGTATGTAATTTTAAATGGTTAATTTGGTATAATTAATGTGTTGTATGTATTTTTAATTAATGTGTTATTTTAAATATAACATGATTAAATAATTTTAAATGGTTAATTTGGTATAATTAATGTGTTGTATGTATTTTTAATTAATGTGTTATTTTAAATATAACATGATTAAATAAAATAAAATTATTTTGGGCCGAAAATAGGAAATAGGATTTTCGGGACCCAAGATTTGCACCCCCCCTCCCCCCGCGCGAGGAGGGAGCCTTCTAGTAATAATTTCTTAACCCTTATGGTTTAGAAATCATATATAAACCCAAGTTTTTTTTTATCACACTTCCAATGTGGGATAAGTTCATTTTTTTTCCAATTTTTTCCATTACATATGTGAACTTTGAGATTTAATTTCTCATTCACCCGTATTCCGATTTGGACGTACCATATACCATTTTAATCTACTCACGGAGTAGAATATAATTCCGTCAAGACCCGACTCTTTACTCAAAGTGGGTCCCACTTAAAATACGTCCAAAATGGTCCATTAACTTAATTTTTTCAACACTATGTTTATGAGGTTTATAAGGAGCTTTAGGACTATTTTTATTTTCTTTTCCTTGATTATGTTGTGTATTGTTGTGTAATTAATGTTGTGTATTGTTGTAATTAATGTGTTATTTTAATTAATACTCCGTACTTAAAAAAATAAAACTATAATATTAATAGGTGAGAGTTTGCGTATTATGTATTAATTTTAAGTTACTTTAATTAAATATTCTATTTAATATTAATATTTTAATATAATTAATAATTAAATTACGAGTACTAATATAATTACTATTATTAATATTAATATTAAAAAATTATAAATCTATAATAATAATAGGTGAGAGTGGGCAAAGGAAAAAAATGGAATTAATTCCCCCACGGAGCCCCAACCATTGGAGACAACCAGCAGGGCCCCAGGCTGGCCCTGGGCTAGCCCTCAACCATTGGAGATGGCCTTAGTATATTTCCTCCCTAGTAGCACAAAAACGTAATCGGTAAGCCATCCATCACAAATCCGAGAAATATTTAAAAAAATAATTATAAATCACATTTTGAATAATTTTACTAATTGTCATATTCATGTTAATATAGTTCAATTCTATACTTTATATATTATGTCAAAACTAACAAAAAATTTCATTTGTCCAATCAATCCATACAAAACAATACACAAACCTAAACCTACATGTTGAACCTTTTTAGAAAGTTTTTTTACGAAAATTGCAACATAACTCCTCAAAATACTAAAATTAGTATTATATCAAGAGATAATATAATGAGAAATAAGTAATGAATTAAGAATTTACATTATGCAAATATAATCACATGAATATGATTGAATACCTGATCGAGAGAGAGAGAAGAGTATGTAAATCGTCGGAGAGTTATAGCCGCTGCCTCAAACGATTTTCACAAATGTGAATGTGAAGAAGAAAGAATGGAGTATGCATACTCTGTTAGGGTTTAAAATGAGATCTTTAAAACTCACAGTTGACAACCTCGAGTTCAATGTAAACTCGCAGTTGACAAGTGCGAGTTTTAGTTCCCCGCTAATTAATTAATCTTTATTCGTTATTTTTGTTTTTTTGAATTTTAAGTAAACTCGCACTGCGAGTTTACCTTAACTCGAGGTTGCCAATTGCGAGTTTAATGAAAAGATACATTCTGCTAATTAGTTTGACAACAAAGACATTTTCGGAAATAAATTGGCCATGAAGCCTATTTTGGATTAAAATTCTCAATTAAGTTAATTCGAGTTCAATTCGTTCTTTTTTTTTTTTTTTTTTTTTTTAACAAACCTAAAGATATATTGTTCAATAATTCAAAACTATTAATTAATTTGTATTCCACTCAATATCAAGGAACAAAAGAATGAAGTAAATCCAACTGGATTAGGTTAAATAATTTTCAACTTGATTTGTCTAAAATCAAACTAAACTCAACCACGATTTTAAAATAGACAATTTGTGTTTTCCTTCGGGTTGTAATAACACCTTTTTAGGTGCGGTGCATATAGATATGTAAAACCTGTTCTTGGTCAATTTTTTCCATATTATTTAGTCCTAATGCCAAAACCTTCTTTTACAATCAAACAGTGAAGAGCAAAGCAATTAATTAAGAATAAGAAACTTTTAATAATATGCCATATTTCCTTTTGAACCAAATAATCAGAAATGTAACATTTACATTTTACAGTTGGAGATGAACAAATAGAAAATTTCTCTCGTCTAGAAACCGTGCGTGATATCGGCTTACACCACAAAGAACCTGCAACCTGCACCATTGAAGTATATAAATGATCGTCTGTCGTCTGTCTTCAAAGACAAATAGTAGAAATGTTTTTGCATTACCTTAATGCAAGTAGATTAATATAGGCCATAACACAAACATAATTTGGACTCTCCCCTATAAAACAAAATGATCGATCATATGTTGTATAACGTCTGCTCCTTCCGAATGCATGTAATTGTCTTTCACCTGCAGACCATGACCAAAAACATTCACATCCTTGTTTTTGTAGTAACACTCCTTGTACACGCACGTGTGCATGCGTGCGTGTGCGTGTGTGTGTGTGTGTGTTGTGTTGAGAGAGATATAGACCTGAATAATACTATGAGCAGCAATTCTGAGTTTGCTACTGTGGAAGCTTACGTCTACTTTCTCCCATGAGACGCTCGAGAGGCCATTTATCAGTTCCTCTGTGTTGTCAAAAGCCGTAATAAGTTTTTATTGCACATTGAGAATTCAAAGTTATATATACAATCAGGCAAACCAAAAAGGGGAAAATTATCAATGCAGCCTAGAAGGAAAATTCAATGCATAAGAAAACAAACATTTAAGTAAATTAAGAAAATAGAAACTGCAATATTTGTCTCTTTTTTTCTTTTCATTTTTTCATTTACTCATGATGAGTGAAATATGATGTTCAATACAAAATGGTACTGAAAAAAACAGAATCTATCAGGACAGATAAGATATAGATTTCCTTAATCAAAGCTGCCGACATAATTCAAGAATTAAGGACTTCCTCATTCAACAAACAACCATTGTAGTTCTCCACTTTTCACTTTTATATATCAAGGGAAGTGTCGAGGTTCCGGTCCTATGGGACTAAAATGCAATTTTGTTATATAGGATCACATTTTTAAGAGAGAGTTACAAACCTTCCAGCTCATCAAAAACATCATCTTCTGATGTCGACTCATATTTCTCACCTACACAGGGCTTGCAGCGTTCTTCAAACACAATATGAGGATATTTTTCATCAACACAATCTACCCACTGAAAAAACTTAAAATTTTTATAAGAATATAATATGAGAGAAAGAAAGTCAAAAACCAATCACAGAGGAGTGGTGAAGATATGACCTTGGGGAGTTCACTGTTGCGTCTAATTGACGATGTTCTCCAGCCCACCATATCTAAGATATATTTTATTAGGGGAAAAAACGTGCTGGAGTAAATGTAGAACAGGGTAATTTATATTTTATACGGAATATAAGGCAATATATAAGGTACATAAATGCTGGATACGGTCATAATCGACATTTGAATATGCCACCCTGCGTTCAAAAGATCGTAGAGCAGACCTGCATAGATGAGTCGCATTATTTACTTAATCATATTGCATATCAAGCTCTAGCTAAGAATCCTTAATCCAATAAAAATATAAAGAGATGAAAATATTACATAAAATAACATTCTCCGTCATCTTTAACCATGCGTTTAAGCAAAGGAAGCTTTCCTTCGTCGTCATCTGTAAGAAAAAGGTGTCTTCCTGTTCTCTTAAATATCCAATGAGCTAAACGACCAGCGACTCTCTCTAAAGCAGGTACACCAAAAAGTAATGGCACCTGGGAGATGGATAAAAACCAAGTACAGGTAATTCTACGCATGCTTAAAACAGTGTATTTAGCATGTTATTTAAAAATTCAACACAGGTAAAATAAAAATTGCTTCTTCAAGTAGTTTTTCCTGTACGTGAGAGACTTCAAAAGTTATTACAACATTCCCTTCTTCCTCAGCCCTCACATATTGAATACTAGAAAGAAAATAAAGAAAAAGCTCATTTCTCATATGATGAAACAAACCCTTTACTTCTTCCTTATTCTACGAAAGAGCAATCAACAATCTTCAATATAGCAAAATAATTGACAATAATACCTCCATAATAAAATTAAGAGAATCAACATAAATAATTACCCCTATTTTTATTGTATTTGAAGGTTCAAAATCAATTTAAGTGCTAAACCTATACCCCATAGTCCCTATCCCCTTCCCTCCAACCCCAACCCCCAATCCCAACATAAAGAAAAAGAAGAACTCTTTCAGGCACAATATCTCTTCGCAAGCAGTTGATACCAAGTCTTTTACACTTTCACTGATAAAATTCAAATTTCCATCTTTCATTTTGTATTGTTTCAGCGTGCTTACTATAGTAGCTTATGAAGTATATTAAAATATTTTACGTAAAGGTATATGAACTTTCTCCTTTCCATCTCTCTCCCTCCCCCACCCTCCTTCCCCCCAACTCTCCCTCTGTTTTAAGAACATTCAATAATGAATTGAACTTCTTGGATTCAACCAGAACCATCCACTTGCAACCCCTATTGTAGATTGTATTTTGCCACAACCTAGATCGCACTCCACTTCGCTAATCAAAATCTAATAAGATGTTGCAGACAATGAGAAGTCATAAGTATTTCAAGATAGGAGGAAGTATGAGGTACTAAAATAATATGGATTTTTAAGATATTAAGTATAACAAAAGAATTAAATATCTCTAACTATGTAAAGTTGAAGACGAATGCGTGTAAATGCTTTGTTGTCTGAATTCTTACAAAGTTGGCACCAAATTTCAATCATTATTATGAGAAAATATTAAAATTATAGAAGCTTTAAAACTGATTTTTTATGCATGCTTCCACATGTATTGATTCATATATCTCATAAGGTGCATATAGAGTTGTATGTGATTGCTAACATGTCACTGAAATGTGATGATTATAAAACAAACTCTGTCCAACGTATTAAATCCCAGTTACAGCTTTCAGAGATTCCATCTCTTCAACTGTGACAAGTGGGTAAATCACAAGGCGCATGTGAGTTTCATTACTTCTTCAGAAAGCATCATATGATAGTGAAGAAAAAACAAATGGTTCCCCAAAGAGTTCCAAGTTCAGAAAACGATTTTCTTACATGTTAACATGGTTGGAGCTCTAAGTTCAGAAAATATTTATTCGCCAGGATTTCAAGCTGAAAAGAAGCTAAATAACACTTAATTAATGAGAAAATTCCAACACCTAGCAGCGTGATATATTCATACACTACAATGTATCTTGTTAGTTTATTGCCTACGCCACTTGTATTGAGTTGTCATCATGCTATTTCAACTTATTATATAAGCACCAATAGAAAGGGTTAAGTAATGAGTTAAGTACCTGCTTATTACCCCTAGAACCAAGATGAGGAGTTGCAACAGTTATAAAGTTTACTGGTTCAAGACCAGCTATTGTACCCTTTGACTCTTGATCGCAAGTGTCGGTTGATAATTCTTCTCCACTTTCTCTCTTTGACGGTATATATAGCTTCCCAATAGCATATCTTGCCACAAGCCCCCCTAGAGAATGTGCAACGAACGATATTTTCCTCAAACCGGGCTTCCTTTTGATTACTTCAAGGACCTAAAAGGCATGTCCAAGACAGAATCAAACAGTGGTACAGCTATTCTGTTTCACATGATATTATTCAAGAGATTAGAGCTGAAAAATAAATTCCAAGAAGAATTAGAACACAGATGAAAATTTACCTCCTCAGCCAATCGCTCACCCATTACATCCACACCATCCAATGTCAGGGTTGAAATATTTCGTTCACTACCTGCAAACCAGACAAGACTCTATTTATAAGTGGACACAAACAAGCAACTTTATTCAGCATAACAATAGAATGGCTAAGAGAACTCCAGATAAAACCTTGGGATGCTAAAGCGAGTGATAAAAAATTTGTTTAACCAAAAAGCATCTTTTTTGTAGATATGTCGAAAGGCTACAAATAAGAAGGTCATCTGCATCAACAAAAAACCTAGAAAACATAGTCCACATTCACATGCTACCAAATGCTGTTTGGTAAGGAAAATAAAAACAGCATTTTCAGTTATATTAATGACATGTAAAATCATTGGCAGGTGATAAAGTTTCTAGCTGAAAAATAAATGATTGGGGAACTTGAACTATCGAAAGGTGCATAAAACTTGGTTAATACATGAGAAAGAAAGATAAGAAGAGGACAATGACTCATAATAACGCATTGAAACAAGGATTTTCACATAACATGAGAATCATTAGACCACTTTTACAGTAGCTATTATTATTAGTTTATCGCTTATAACAGAATGCAGTACTTACAATGAACGAAAACTTTATCAGGGAGCCTCTTGACAAATTGTTCGGCGCCAAATTTCCAATCAGACGAACTGTAACGATGATTTCATGAGAAATGCATAATAAGCCAAGTTTAAAAAAAAAGCTTAAAATTCAGCACAATGACAGCCAAGTGGCCGGTGTCATCATTTCATTAATCAATCCAAAATACGAATTAATCAACAGCCATTACTCAGGCAACACAAGTTTCAACCTTTAATGCATGTATCATACAAATAAAAATCAAAAGCTACTCAAAAGGAAACCTTATTATCATTCACGTTACATAGGATCAGCAGTTAGACATAATGATAATAAAGTAGCCCACATCCATTTAAAATTATGTTTCTAGTTTAAGTTTCGGTAAGCTAAATATTGAAAAACTTTCGGAAACAGAAAAAGTTCTCAAAAGAATGACTCTGGTTATCAAATGATTGAAAAACTCTCTTATTTAGAAAAATAAGAGAGTTTCAAGGCAATTAAAGTGTTTCAAAACTACACATTGTTTCAGTTTCCAAAATTCAAATATTAGAACTTTTCTATTATTATCAACGAAATTTATGAAAATTTTGATCCATGCCCATTTCAACATAATTTATTCAAAAACAACATCAATTAAATCCCTGACAAAAAATCTCTCAAGAAAAGTCTCTACATTAAAACCCACAATTAGCTCAGGTATGCAAAATTTAAGATCCGGAGTAAACTAATAAGAATCAACTCTAATTTCAAAAAAAAAAAAAATGAAAAAAAACCTTCCGAGAATCCCGTGCACCATAACAACAAGATGATCAGCTGATGAAAATTCGGACTCTGTGCAACTATACACATCCTCCCCTCCGTTCGCCGTTCCGGCCGAGCAAACGACGCCGTTTTCCATTTATGTTTCAATTTTGTCCCAAATTAATAAAACTCGCATTAGCTGCCGAAAACTTAAAGATCAATGTAGATTTCTTAAGAGTGGCAAATAAAATTAATAGTTAATGTTTAAACAATTAGTGTAATTAAGGGTTTTCAAATTGAAGAGAAGTGGTCGAGTAATTAGTAATTACTGGGTGGATGTGGAAGAAGAAATATTTATTGAAGAAAGGGGCGTTTTAGTTTTACACCATACAAATGGCTTTGCCTCTAAGTTACGTGGAGTGACGATATAATTCGAATTTCTGTTACCAAATTTAGATTAAAGCGGCGGGTACTATATTTTGTATCTATGCGCCATTTGCTTGGTTTTGGAACATTATATATAAATTGGTCAAACATTTTAATTGTTCAAATTTGTTCAAAAATGTCGAAAGCCTGAATAATTCTTTTCTAAATATAGTCAAATTTCCTAAAAGAGGTAGAATACTAGTTCACCAGTCCAATTAATTATTAAATTGATATTATTTATTTTTAATAGTGATCAATAAATTTATAAGAAAAATGATTTGATAATCCTTTCGCTATAAAAAATTTAAAAATTGGTTTAAATGGAACTGTGAGAAATTATGAAATTAACATATAGAATAGATACGCAAATCGCAAGAAATTATCGGGAAAAAAAAATGCAAGAAAATAAATTTGTTGCGTAAATATACTCATGTCAAAAACCTGACTATTTCTTTCAAAATATTGTTAAGTAGATACGAAGTAGTTAAACTCAAAGGAAAAAACGCTCAGAAGTTTCAAGTTGAAAGCGATATGCAATTTGGTAAAGATTTCAACTTGAAGGGGAAGTGCAATTTGGTAATAAAACAAGGTAAAATGATATTAACCCTAATTATTTAAATAAAAATATGATCAGCCACAACACACAGGGCCTATTTGTTTGGTGTTTCAGAAAGTAGTTTGAGAGAGTGGTGGAGGTTTGTAAAATAATCACGATTTGCGTAATGTTGTTTGTTTGAGTTTTAAGAGCGTGATTTGAGAAATAAAGTATGTATTTATATTTTTTTGAAGAGTTAGTTTGTAGGTGTAAGATGTGTAAGACTTATGTCAAATCATGTTTGTTGTGAGATAAATTGTGTAAGAGATATGTTACTTTATGTCAAATCATAGTAGAGTTTGTATATGTTTAGCTTAGAGATAAGAAAATTGTTGTTTGTTTGGACTTTGAGAGAGTAATTTGAGAAAATTAAGAAATGAAAAATTTAAATCGTAAAATAAAAAACATGTTTGTTTGACATTTCCCAAACACGAATTTTTTTTGAGAAATGCCAAACAAACAGCCCACTACTTTTTCATTTCGATAGAGTAAATTTCATTACACAATAAGTATATTAAAAAAAAAACGCAAAACGAATTTACAAAGTCGACCGGAGGAGCTAACACGCGCTTGATTCATGGCATGCCAACTCATTTGAGTTGTCACAATATTATTGAGGCTCCATTTATTTAATCACTGATCCGACACGCTTAACTCACTTAGCAGTCCCAAAATATGAGAAATAGATATTTTGCACCTTTAAAATTTAGATATAACACTTTGCACCATCAAAATATGAAAAATACAGTATTTTGTACCTTCTTTAATTTTCAAGCAAAAACTTAAGGACAAAATAGGTAATTCAATTATAAATCTTTGGCATTTTGCACCCCCAAAACTTGAGAATTTGACACTTTGCACCCCAAAATAAAATTAACGCTTATCACCCTCGAATTAAGAATAAATCAGCAACTTGCACCCCCAAAACACAATAAATTGACACTTTGTACACCGAAACACAAAATTAACACTTAACACCCTCAACTCTCAAATTTAACACAAAAAAAAAAAAATCAATCCACTCCTTTTCTCTAGCAAAGTCGACCATCGTGGTGGAAAAGATCTTAGACAAAGTTAAACTTATCAATTTTTACTCATTCAATTGTTGTGCTGCATAGCACATTTAATTTGTACAAGCTAATTCATGGTTGTTAATTTGTTATATGATATAATCATTCCAAATTCATGGTACTTAATTTGTATATATGTATATAAATGTAGGTTGTTAAATCGAATCGGAAACTTGCCTATTTTGCCTTGAATTTTTTTCATCCCATTGGTCAGCTTTGCCGGAAAAAATGAGAGGTTTAAGTTTTTTTTAATTTGAGGGTCTTAAGTGTTAATTATGTGTTCCGAAGTACAAAGTGTCTATTTATTATTGTGTTTTGAGGATACAAGTTGCTAATTTGTTCTTAATTCGAGGGTGATAAGTGCTAATTTTATTTTGGGTGCAAAGTGCCAAATATTTATAATTGAATTACCTATTTGCCCTTAAGTTTTTACCTGAAAATAAAAGAGGGTGTAAAGTGCTGCAATTTTCATACTTCGAGGGTGCAACGTGCAAGAAACCCCAATATTTGTGGTCTTGAGTTTTTTAATTTATTAAATATAGTTGGATAATTAGTGATATCAACGATGTGAATAATGGGTCAGTTTATGAATCCGAGCATGCTAAATTCACAATCGCGTAAGTTGACTTGAATGTCTTTCTCAGTTGCTCAAACGGTCTGCAAAACCAAAAGTGAACTAAGCTGGAATAACTCCAGTATCAAAGATTAATTCGGTTATTATACATAACATAATTTTGAAGGAAAAAGAAAAGAAGAAGAATTTTAAGAAAAAATCCTACTCCATTGTGATTTACTACACTTACATGGATAAGTTCACAAGGCTAGTGTTTAATAAAGCTAGAAACAACTAAGAGGGGGATATTACAGCACATGGACCGCATCGTTTGATCAAGTCAAAGAGTATCTTGACATGTTGCTGTATTTCATGTGCAATTTTCGCATTATTCATATCAAATGCTACTTTATAAATAGACGATGCAAAATTATCAAGAAGTATAACGAAAATTGACACGGAGTTAAGCATCAATCTCAATGTAAACAAGATCCCTTCATTGTAATAAATGTTTCAAATTCAAAGTACAAGAGCAGCAAGAAACATTTGCATCATCAACTGAAATGAAGCTAAGCTAACAGTCCTAATAACAGATGTAAAATACATTACTTCATAATGCAATATCTGCACATTAAAACAATGAATTAGCCAGTTCAGTTATATCCGATGAAACCTGGTCATATTCTCCCTTTAACTTCTCTAGTTCCTCTTGGCCAAGTTCACCTTTGGCAGGCTTTGTCTGCACAAGAACACAGCAAGTAGGCCTCTTGGTTGCTCCTGCATTTGCAAGGTCCTGAAATAAACATGTTATCAAGTCGTTAGTATTCAAACTCGTATAATATAGCTCTTTTACATGTCAAATATAATACTGGGATTCAAGCATTGAGCTCTATATAGCTAGATATGCAAAAACAATGGCATCCCATTTTCATAGGTCTCGTCCGTGATGCAGTCGTATAGTATTAATATCAAATACAGCAAGTAAGAACAGTGGAGTGAAGCCAACCCCACTAGTTATCACACGTGAAATTTTCTAATTAACAAAATAAAATCTTTCAAGAATATGAATTTGCTTCCACTGTGTGAGTGTGTGAGATGTTACCTTTCAGCAGCATTCGCATATTACAAATAGTTTAAGACTTCTACTTCTAATGAATTACAACAGAAGACAATGTTAACAAGTCTCATGTTCGGTTCCGAGACATGCCCATTTTTCTTAACTTATAGATTAGATATGTCATCAATGCAAAATATACAACATTAACGCGTGAGAGTGAATAAAAGGCTTACTTCCTTCGATGAAACATAGATGTATGGTATGTTAGCTTCCTCACATAAGACTGGAACATGAGTGATCACATCTATAGGTGATATGTTTCCAGCTATAACACATACTCTGCAATCATAATAAATAAAAACACAAATCAACTTTTTATTATACATGACCAAATCAATAATGGATACATTGATCTTCTGATACACAGTTACAGAAATAGCTTTTTAAAATGGGTTCCACCATATAATTGAAACAAAAATGCTAGTTATAAGCAAAAAAATAAATTAAATGAAAATCTAAAATACCCCTTGTTGCCACGTCGGATACTTTTGACTACCTCCTTTACTCCTCTCTTCAAGCACTTGTGCTCCGCCGCTGAAACCCACAAATAAAAAAAATTAAAAAAAAAAACCAGAAAATGAAGTTACGTCGAACATCTAAATAAATTCGTACACGAATTAGAGAGTGTGCAATTGGATACCTCGGCGAACAAGTTTGAGGGTGCGTTTGGAAAGCTTTTTTCCGGCGAGTGGTTTTGCGATGGGGGCAAGAGCTAAAAGCTTCTTATTCTCCCTCTCCTTCTGCGCTGATTTCTCAATCTCGCTGTCGCTTCCCATTTTTCTATCTCTCTCTCTGTGCGTGTATGTGCGGTAGCGAGAAGAAAACAGAGAGTGTTGGAGGGTTTTGTTCTGGTGGGGGAAGGTATTAGGGTTTTAGGCAAATATAGTAGTAGTCCTTAAATGAAGGTTAAATACCAAAAGAACCCCGGAGTGGAATTTTGCTCCGCTCAAATTTTTGAATGGCTTAATTTCACTTTCCACCTTGAGAATAGGTTATTTTTCACTTTCCATCAATATTAATAGCAGGTTGCGTCCAGAAAGTAAATCGATAGTTGTCCCAATTAATTGACAAAAAACAACACGATCGATCTTAGGGTAATGTATAAATAGGTTAATCGTAATCCAAAAATATAATCACGAGTGGCATTTTGAGGGGCAAAGTGGTACATTAATTGAAGCAACAAATTGTAAATAGAATGATAATTGAGGTTCGCCATAGTTTATCTTAGTGTAAAATCTCTCTCTTTTTTTCTCTCTTTTTTTTTAATTATCTTAGTGTAGTCTCAACTTTCACGTACCAAAATTAAGTTTTAATCTCCCTTAAAAAGAAAAATAATAATAATTAACTTTTAATCAAATGTAAATATTACCGGTCATTTGCATTCACATCCCTCTTACCTATGGTTAGTTAACCATTAAAAGTTTCAATTATCGACAATCATACCCCTTATTTCAAACTTTGATATCTTGTTAAAAATGCATAAAATGAGGACAATACATATACCCCTCATGTTGAAATCAATTTAGTTGGTTGATTTAATTTTAAGTTTTAATTATACTTTAGGAGTGAAACTCTTTTGATTTATTCGAACTGAATTGAGTTGGTTTCTGCATAAAATTAATCATCACTTTAGCCCAAGTTGGTTCATTTATATTAACTTAAGAACATATAATACAATGTAAATTTACTCATATGAATACGAATCATAATTAATTAAAGGCTTGCGCAGACAAAAATACCCTTACATTTTGTATAATTTCCCAAAAAAAAAAATTATGTGTTATTTTAACTCCCAAAATATTTTATATGTTTGGTTTTAATTAATACACTCGATTTAAGTAGAATTTGACTTTTGACTTTTTGACGAAATGATAAGATTACACTATATATTACTATTTGGGTCGAGTGTGGTAATTAAAACCAAACACAAAAAAGATTTTGAGAGTTAAAAATAACACAAAGATTTTTTTGAGAGTTAGATAAAATACAGGGGATGTTTTTGTCTTTCGCTGTCAGAGGTAAAATTATCTTATAAAAACAAAATGTGAACAAATACTTACAATTTCTACATTTGAATTACACTATCTTTTCTGAGAATATATTTGTCGCTGACTTGAAAGTACATAAAAAAATTAATGAGTTAAAATAACACATGAGTTTTTTTGAAAGTTAGTATTGGATCCATTACATAAATATGTTTTCTAGAATTTAATTCGAAACCCAAGACATTAATGACCCAATTTATGCCTTTATTCATTTTTCATTAGATCCCAGTTTGCTTTGATCCAATTTGACCCAATCTATATGACGAAAATTGTTTATTTTGGGCTTTACCAAACGGGGCTTAACTTTATAGTGATATCAAAAGCCCAATTAATTTACTAAAACAATATACTCCATTAGCAAAAAAGAAAACTACTAGTACTAACAAAAAGAAAAGCATAGTGAAATTATCTGAATATATATAAAACATTTGATTTATTTTCTTTAACATTATTATTCAAATCAATTCAAGGTAGTTATTTCTACAAGTGTTTCCGGTTCGAGATTCACTGTGATTATTCAGTAAGTAATTGGGTTTGTTTCCTGTGCAGCACGAAATGTTGGCGAGGTGGAGCAGAGTTCTAAACAATGTAAATAGGGTTAGCAATTTGCAGAGGAATGGTGAAATTGTTAGGAGAGATTTATCTCTCTTTTCATTCCGAAATTATGCCAAGGTTGCGTCTTCCGCGGAGCCAGATGTTGCTGATTCAACCGATAAAATAAAAACAGAGGTATTTGAAATCCTGTAATAAATCATTGTTATTTCTGGTGGTTTTTCGATGTTATTACATTTGGAAAATAAAATTAATAAGTGTGTTGTACTGCGTGTAGGAAGGGGGGTTAAATGTTTGTCAATTTGTACTACTATGGGTTTTTTTTGCCTTTTTTTTTTAGAAGGTTAAAAAATGATTCTTGCAGCCCTATCATATACAAGGAAATACATGTAAGTTACAGTAATGGAATATCTAAAGGGATTAATGCATGAGTGGAGGGAATATATTGTATCAACATGGTTCCATCTTTCATGGGTGATGAGTGTTAATGCGTCTTGGTTTGAGCTAAAGTGTTATGTTACATGAGCTACAACTGGAGATTAGAGGGTTTATCAGGTTTTGCGGTCAGGATTGCTTGTTATTTTTTTTGGTTTCCCAAGGGTTTAATCCCTTTCGAGGCGGGTCGGGCACATTTTGTGGGTACCTCTCCCAACAGGGATTCGAACCTGAGTCCGCTACTTTGTAGTGACTAGTCCCTTTCACTAGACCAATCACCTGTTGGTAGGATTGCTTGTTATACTATCAATATACCCGTAGAACAAAGTCTGCGGACAGGGTACAATGGACTTTTTTAAGGCGTAAATGAGCTTATGACATCATCATAGAAATTCTTTCCCCAATTGGGGTTGGGGGGGGGGGGGGGGGGGGAATAGACTGTTGCTTATTTAGTTAAATCAAAGAGGCAGGGATACATCATATTTGATTACTTATACATGACTATTGTATTGCTCGTGCTTTTTGATTCTTTTTGGTTCAATTTATGAATGGTAATGTAATCTATAGGTGAATCTGAACAAGATGTTTTGGTCAAAGCCATGTTCATTGGCTTTAGCAGCTGATTCGCCTTATAGAATTGAAGAACCTCAATATGATGGCGTTAAACGATTTATCCTAAGGTTGATGCTGTTCTATAGCAAACAAAGCCAGTTCATTCGTTGGTCCAATGCTGTTTATCGCCGTGTAATTGATCAAGTTGATAAGCCTGCTATTTATGATGGTCAGTTTTTTTTCGCAAATGGGATTGTTTCCTCATTTTCATTCCATTTCCTTCAGGAGTCAGTAATTGACAAGCTATGAAGTATGAACCACATAGTTCCTGTGATATGTGACTATAATCTTGTGTCATGTATGATTCAACATATAACTTACGAATCTTCTCTGGCATTTCTTGTGCTTTCTCAAAATTCACTTGTATAAGTTTAACTTGGGAATTGCATCATTTTAACGTACAGCGTTTTGCTTGGAGAAGACATTTAAAACAACATTTTCATTGCTCGTAATCCATATGTGGCTTTGCTTACGCCGTTTAAAGGAAGAGGGAAATGAAGGGGTTGAGTTGGGGCAGTACTTGTATGAGATATACAATCATGATTTGGAACTCAGAGTGTCTAAAGCTGGGGTTAGTTTCATACCCTTCTACTGCTTATAAAGTTTCTTTATTGCTTATTATTTACCTATACATAAAAAATAAGTGTTAGTAATGAAGAAAATAAAAAGCTGAGCATGTATATCTGTTTTAAACATTTTGCTTATTTGATATTGTTGTTTGTGAATAGCTTCACTCTTGCCGTATTTTATTCATAATTGCAGGTAAACTTGCTGCTGACTAAATGGATGAAAGAGTTGGAGAAGATATTTTATGGAAATGTTGTTGCTTATGATGCAGCTATTGGGAAGCAGGATGAGATGCAAACTGTTATTTGGAGGTATGTCATTCTGAGAAAATGTAATATGTGTTGATTTTGGCACGTCTTTTGGTCGTGCCAACTTATATATAAAGCTATAGCTTACTACAGGAGAAAAAATCAATCACATTGTTATTTTTGAAAGTTAATCCATTTATTATCACTGTTATCTAGAAAATATAAATAGGTAATACATAAAATATTTAGGAATATTCCTGGTCGTTTCATGTACCCATTGTTGGTAATTTCACCTCATAATGAATTGTTGATAGTTTGACTGCTTATATTGTGAACAATGATGAAAGCCAAGCTTGAGTTTGAGCAGGTCATAATTAAAAATTACCTATGACGATAGATATTGTTGTCTATGTGCGCTGTAGGAATGTGTTCTCTGATGATGGTTCATCTAAACCAAGTGAAGCTGCATTACTCCCTGTGCAGGCAAGCTATCTTGTTTACTCCTGCTTAGTTTCATGTCATTTTTTTCCTAGGGGTGGGTGGGGGGTATGTATAAATTTATAGCGATATTCCCATAAGTTCTCAAAAACATAAAAAAAAAGGATTAACATATTTTCTTTTGTTATTTATAGGCAATGACAAGGTATATTCGACGGGAAGCTAGTTGTCTGTCATTAACAGGTATGCCATAAAATTTTATCATTAAAGATTTCCTATGTCATTCTCGGCCATATTTTTAACACTGTATACGTGAAAATTTATTTTTGCGATTTCATTTCCACGATGATTATTGCTATGTTTGGTTTTGGGATTTTAGTGAGTAAACGCTGAGTACATGTTTTTCTTGCAACAAATGATAGAACATTGAGCTTCATTTTTTGCTCATTTCCAATTTCCTTGTCATTTCACTAAAACTGAAGAACCATGAACCAAACAGAGCTTGTAGTTTTTGCAAACCAAAACCTACTATGAACTTCTAGGTGACAATTTATGGTTACTTTATATGCAGATAAAGAAGCCATTTTGTCGGGAAACTTCATGTTCACGTCTCTGGAGAACACAGATCCGAATATGACGAGAAGTAGCTCCAAGGGATAGATTGGATAAAGATAATTAATCATAAATATTAATTTACACAAAAGTTTCTGTTTTTGGAGTGCATGTGCATCTTTGGGCATATAATATACTAATGGATCTGAGTGAAATTTTCCAGAAATGAATGTTATTTCTCAGGTAAACGATGGAAATAAGATGGTCCCATTGTTGCTGTTATTTAAATTACTCTGGGAATATACAGATGTATTCAGCAATATGTGAACAATGAAATGCATAAGTTGCCAGTTCAGTTAATTTGTTTTAGGTATACTGTACTTTGAGCTGGATATTTAGTCATTTGAATTCTGATTTAGAAGTTTAACTTTCATGTTTGCTACGGTGTAAACGGGCGGAGATGAGTTGATCATACATTGTTCAAATTTGATCTGAATTTTCTTTTACTGAACTTGATATTGTGTTTGAACTTAGTTTGATTTTTAATTTAGGAGTACAAACTAAGCTTTAATCTGGTCAAAATGAGTAAAGCCAGTTACCTTGATATTTTGGCATATATTCTAGCTTATTGAGTCGAGCATGAATCTGAGTTTAATGAATTATCAAATATATTAAAGTCTATTTTGGCATATATTTTAGATAATTTTTCCAATGAAGTCGCTCCTTGAATAAAGTGGGATAGATCCACAAAAAATTCACATTTTGATTCTTATTAACAATTTTTCGATCGAAGTTGATCCTTGAATGTTACAACTGGTTCAAACTCAAATTTGATCAAGCGGCTGCTAGTTCAGGGCTCCATTTGTAGGTCTCATGAATAATTGTAGTACCCTCAACCACGAGATCACGCCCTTATAACGTTCTTGTACACATGCTTCCAGAGCTACTCGATTAGCTACCGGCGCATTCCCTCAAGGGTGTCCTAAATTTCATCCGCCAAACTGAAGTACGGAATCAAGTAGAATGCTTGTTCAAAATGTTTAATTACCCTACAATTTATAAAAAAAAAATGTATAAAAATGGTAGTCAGTCCTTTTGGTAGGTTGATACAAGCCATTCTCCTACAATTTATTCCATACTAACAGATATAAAGATTGTTTAAAATACTCCCTGTATTCAATTAAAGTATGTATGTATTTCTTATAATACAAAGTCAACTATCTAATTCAGCCATAGCTGTCTGAAGCAGCTTCCTGTACAATCCAAAGCACTTAATAAGAGTACCATCAGTTCTAAAGATTCTGAAACAACAATATTAGAACTTAGGCATAAAAAAAAGCTCACCTTCTCCATAATGTTGCCACCCATCAAGAAATGCTCCAAGTCTCAACTCCCTTTGTCTTCCTCTGTGATAATCGCATCCAACGAGGATCTCCTAATCGAGATCTTGTTTCGATTACCTATAAAACCTCTCTTCCAATTCAAATGTGTGTCCAAAAACTGGCTTTCTATCATTACAAATCCACTATTATCTCAACGCAAAAACGTCAACCTTTGCAAGAACATCTCCGGAATATATGTTGTGCGCCAGAAAATGTTCATGTTCAAATCAGAATACGATATAATCCCACTCGATAAAAATAACGTAAGTTCTGCTGTTTCCAAATCTCTCATTTCTTCTGATAACCAAATGGGAATCTTGCAATCTTGCAACGGATTATTACTTTGCCGTGGTCACAACGAAATAGGAGATGAAAAATATAATTACTACATCTGCAATCCCACCACCAAACAAGTTAAGACAATCCCAGATCCTATTTATAGGTCTTTTGTGATGAGAAAAGGTATTGAATCAGTTTATGCTGTAAACTTGGCTTTTGATCCAAGAACATCACCTCATTACAAAGTCATATGTATTTACTTTTCTAAAACACTTGAGGATCAATGTGACATGGAGATATATTCGTCTGAGACTGGTACTTGGAAACGTTTAGGCAACTCTTTCACCGCAGAAGTTAATTTCAAGATTGGTGTTTACTGGAATGGTGCAATTAACTGGTTTAGTTTATGGGAAGGTGATGGACTGTACTTCAATGTAAACGAAGAACGCTTTGGTAAGATCCCGATGTTTCCTCTTCCCAATGGTTGGGAGGAGAGGAGAGTTATGTACTTTGGAGAATCCAATGATCATTTGCATCTTATTGAAATTTATGGCCCTTGTACTACAAAGTTCAATGTGTATGAAATGGACAAGGAATACACAGGTTGGTTTGTAAGATACCGAGTAGATATTGGAATGGTTATGAATGAATTTCCAGAGACTATTTGTAGTTATCTGGATCCATCAGATTTGCATTATTACAGATTTAAGGTGTTATGTTTTGTACAAGGAGGGAAGAACGAGGAGTCGTTCGTTGTACTGAGCGTCCCGGGCAAGGTCATTCGTTATAATATAGGGGGTGAAAATGTTGAGAAGATTTGGGATTTTGATCAAAGTGAATGTGATTTTGGGAGTCCTTCAATTTTTAACTGGTTTGATGTTTTTCAGTACATTGAGTCTGTTTCTGCTGTCTGAAACTCCCTTAGCTTAAAGTCAAGAGTTAATATTTCTTTCATCAGTTGTCTAATACAAAGCAATGAAACTGTTTGCTCAAAATTGGTTTTGGTCGGCCTCGATGAGTAAGAGACTATGATAAGTGTAAATGTGCGAACATAACGTGAAATTAATGGGCATAATCGGGTTAATTTATGCCTAGATAAGGATCTAAATTTATCAAATGGTTAAGCAGAGCGGACAAACTCTATCCCTAGTTCTTTTCAATGCATGTTGACAGCAAAATTTAAATATTTATGATAGTTTTATTAGAATTCCATAACTTTGCCAAAAAAAATGGCCTCGGTGTATCAGATTGAAAAAATTATTGGTTATCGAGGTGATTTAACAAACAATATCGAATGACTCAAAAAGGTTATTGGACCAATTCACAATTCTATAAATTTGTGCAGTTCTAATCTAATATAAGTGGGTAGACTGATCAATAAAGTATTATTAAAAAGTATTATCAAAAGGTACTTTCAAAACTTTTCAATTATCGTGAACACTTTATTTTCATGACTAATTTTATTGTTAGGGGGAGATCAGTTTTATTTCTATCGTTTTCTTGTATGTTTGATGATTTGCGCTAAGTTCTTGCTATCTTTAATTTTTATTCACTAATATATGGGTGACTTAATTGATTATTTTACAAATAAATATACACATAATATTGCTGATTTTGAATTTAAAATGAAAGATGATTTCTCATCACATTCATTAATAATATATATCGAGAAAAAAAATTGGTCGGAGTTTTGATACTAATTCACTCATGGATGAATTTGATGTCATGAACTTCCTAAGTGTAATTTAGATACACTAATATTAGCATTCACGTATATTTCAATTCTAGTTACTTCATAAATGTATATGGAAAATGATCAATTTCTGAAAACAAATATTTTATTATTTCTATGTTAAAAAATATTTCATTTTTTTTCTATAATTTCATGAATAATTATTTCACATTCACTACTTTAAAAATTCATGTGTCAATATTCTTCTCTTTTACCATGATGAAATGTTTTTTTTTGTAGACATATATAGATCAAAGTTATGATATGACACAAAAATATGACAAAAAGATATTTCAACAAAAAATTAATATTTTTCATCAAAATACGCAAAATAAAATTTGATAATGTCCAAGAAAAAATAAATATAAGAAAAGTTAAGTAAAATAAATAATTAGCCATTATTAAAATTTGGGATGCTAGAGAACTAAAATTTAAGTTTAAAGGGTTGGATCCCTTGGGGTAAAACTTTATGTATAAATGAATAATGGTATTTTGGAAGACTAAATCCATGTATAACATTTTAACTTGTAATCATGTGGTTCGAAGTAGACGTTTTCTTCTCGTTGAAATAGTTATATACCGCCATTTCCTTACCTTTGGCGGTGTTTTGTGATGGGGTAATGATAACGCCGTGAAAATGTCGTTATTACCTATCTCTTTAAGCCCAAAACATCTTGTTTTGATTCGAGTTTTGTGTGTCTTCTCGTGTTTTCGTTTCTTTTGTGCTTTTGGCCCCTTTGTTTGGCCTTTGTTCGTCTTTTGTGTTTTTGTTCTCGTATTGATCGTTTTCTCCGTGGTTTGTAGGTATTAACATCATAGAGAGATTCGGAGTTGCGTATCAATGATACGAGTCGCTCTACCAACCCCGCGAGTCAAGCTTGAGCTTCAAAGGACATAGAACCCGAAGTAAATCGTACGAGAACGTAGATAGCTGCTCACTAGAACATGCAGAAATATTTCATGGATGATCCAAATGATCTGAATTTTGGATATGTCATAGATGAGTGAGTTAGCTACGCTACGGACTTTACGGATCCGGATTCGGAGTTCGGAATCAAAAGATATGCTGCTCAGAAGAAATTGTGGCGGAGCAGAAAATCTGCAACCAGCTTACTGCCTGAAGCTCGCGGCCGCGAGCTCAGAGCTCGCGGCCGCGAGACCTGCTGCCAGAAAAGCTGCGTGTTTTGAAGGTGTTTTATGTCCTTTGCCTTTTTCCCTCCCACTTGTTATTCCAACTTCTTTTGGGGACTTTTTGGCCTTAGTTGCCTTGTTTTGGAGGGTAACTTAGGCATGGAAAGTTGGTAGTTGTTGCTAGGTTAGAAGCTTAAAGGGAGATCATTCACAACTCTAAACTTGATACTACACTTTTACATTTTCTCTCTTGCCTCCCTTTTGAAGAAAAGAGAAGAACTCTCACTTGGACTCCCCAAAGAAGATAAAAAGGCATTGAGGGAGAAGTTGTTGAAGACCTCTTCACTAAGCTTACTCTAAACTCTTTTACTTTGTTCATTTATATTGATGTCTTTTAATGTAATGAATGATATATTATTGTTATGAGTGGCTAATCTCATTTATTCTATGTTTTTATTGATCCTATGTTTGGTTCTTGATTCTTGATTAAATGATGAGTTAATGGTTGTTGCTATGCTTGTATACAAGTGTTTGTTAAACTAGTTTGTGCCTTTGTCAACTTATGGATTAGCTAACCATAGGATGAAATGGATTGATCTTTAATGGCTAGATATAGTTGATTAAAGATTAGATTATAAAACTAGGTTGTGATTTGATTTTAGGATAGAAATATACCTAGGTCATTTCATGTTCTAACGAGGTTTGGAGTTAATGCATCACTTAGGCTTAATCCTCTTAGACATAAATTGGATTAGTCTACTTTGGTAGGTTCGTACGCTATCGAAAGATACGTATGAATATTTTATGAAATCTTGAACAACAAACATGAGTGTGGTTGTCAATTGTTGAGTCGTTTGTCTTGAATTGAACTAGGTGATGTAAAATCGTAGAAGCCTTTACATATATTAAGTCAAGTGTTAGTTTCAAAATCACCTTAATTTGAGTTGTAGTATCAAAACCACAATCACCTCACCAAACTCAACTTACGAATCTAAGTCGAAGTAACAAGACGTTAGTTGGTAATTAATTGAACAATTCCTCGTGGGTTCGACACTCCTTATCACTTTATTACTTGAAAGCGACCGTATACTTGCGTTTCTACGCACTCGAATTTGGAGCGTAACAGGTAACCCTATTGTTGACTTTTCTCTCTCTCTTTGGAGGTGATTTGCAGTGCAATGCAATGTTTAACTGGGAAAAAAAATTGTAGGCTTGATTCTACAGGCATGCGAGACTATAATATAATCATTGGTCCGAAGATTGCATCCACCCCACTCCCTTATTCGTTTGAAGTCTACAGGTGCGCACGAGGCGGGTTTGGGGTTTGAGATATATAGGTATATTAAATTTTGGGATTGACACATTTCATTTCAAACCCATCCCGTAGTAATTCGCATATCCGGAAGCGGATACCCGAATTATTTTGGGACGAAATGGGATTATGGATTTCAGATTATTTTAAATCATCAATATTCAGGCACCTAACAAAATAAAATTACAATATTTTGTTTGTAATAGACTACTTCTAAATTTAATTTTCTAGAGAAAAAAAAAAAAACCAAAAAGAAATTATTATATGTTGTGGCATAAGTGAAAAGAAGAAGAAATGGTAGAGCTGTAGAGACTATGAGAGTTTTAGAACTGAGGCAAACTTAATGTATTAATAACTAGTGAAAGATTTAAAAAATATTAGGGTAAAGTAAACAGTAATTCATTAGATGATATTAATTAACTAATAACTTGATATAAATTTTATAATTATATAATTAAAAAAATAAGATATAGACTGGTTTGGATATTTGAGATTGGAGAGGCCAATCTCAAACTCGTCCCGCATTCCCATAAAAAAATATGAATTTTCAAGTTCGAGTACCCAAATTAAAAAATTACTCTTCATGTTCGGATATTTTAAAAATGGGACGGGTTGATTTGGGTTACCTGAACCTAACGCCCACCCCTAGGTCGAACATACATTTACCTTTTTTAATTTTTTTTTTATAATTGAACGAATATTTACGTTATCAGTATTACAAATCAACAATTCAGAAGCTCAGAGATATTCTCAAGACACCTTTAAAAGTTTCTCGATACTTTTATATTCTTTGGAATATTGTGATATTGTAGAATGTCTCATAACATATTTTATAGAAAATATTCCTATACTATCTACGAAAAATGTCTTGAAATATCTTCCATTGATTTAATATATCTGAGTCGCTAACTAAAAGAAATGGTTTGTATAAATAGGTTGTAAAATCATTTATAAAAACTAAGTCGAAATAAAGTAATACAAGTATATTATCTCTAACTTGGTCAATTTTTCTACTTTACACACTCAAAATATTTAAGAAAAATGGATTAGATTGATCAAATGCTTTTATATCTATGAAAATTGTTGAAAAATAACTTAAATAGATAAAAAAAAAAAGCTAAATCGATGAAATTAATGGAGTAACTATTTAAATATTTAAATATTTTCCAACCTGTTTTTGTCTTTCTTCTTGTGTGGCCAACTGAAAAACTCTGTCAATGTCAGGGATGGAGTCAGGGATGGAGTCCATCAAAAGAATTTGACTGCGTAGGTTGTCAAATGAGCCATTGAGTCCAAGAAGAAAAGTGAGGACAAAGTCTTCCTCATGTTGAGCATGTATTTTCTGTGGTCCAGTACAAGAGTTGCATGGATTAAGAACAATTATGTAGTTGGTAAGTTCATCCCATACAGATTTAAGTTTGGAGAAGAACATGTTGACAGTGAGTGAATCCTGATGAAGGTTGGCCAATTCTCTTCGAAGTTGGAGTTTTCTTGGCCTATTACTATGCTGAAATCTTGTTTTAAGTTGATCCCAAATAGTTTTTGCACAGTTGGTATACATGATAATGGAGTGGATTTCTGGTGAAACGGAGTTTAGGATCCAAGAAACGACTACGTCGTTGTTTCTTGACCAAGCAATCTGCAAATTAGGATCAGTAGGGCCAGGATCTTGTAGGGTTCCATTAACAAAACCAAGTTTGTGTTTAATGTTGAGGGCAAGTAGCATGGATCTTGACCACGTAGGGTAATTGTCTCCCTTGAGGGGCTGTTGAACCAGGGCGAGTCCTGGATTATCAGATAGGTGAAGATAGTATGGATGAGAAGGGTTCTCCATAAGAGGCCTAGAACGTGTGGAATCAGAGGTGATAGTGGTGGAGGAACTGGATGAATCCATTGTAGAGAAATCAAGAAAGATGGACATAAACAGTAAAGAAAAAAGAAACGTAGAAGAAGAGGAATAGAGGAAGGATCAAACCAATCTGGAGAGGAAATAGTAGCGGAAAACGTGTGTAAAGATTACACAACTGATACCATATTATAATTCAAGCTTCCATTGATGAATTAATGGAGAAAACAGTGAAGAAAAACTAGACTTTCTTGGAGAGAAAAAGTGTGTTAAAAATACACAGAATATTATTGAACTAAAAAATATAATTTGAATGTTACAATGAGGGTTTGAACCCTGAACCTATCTATAGCCTAAAAACAACCGACTTAAACTAACAACTTATTAAATAATATAACAGCAACTTAATAAAGGAAAACACGCTAACAGAACAAACTATACTTATACTAATTTACATAACACATTTTACAAAACCCCTAATTCATAATTTTCCCCAAATTGAACTGACGTGTTCTTCCATTTTGTGCGCAGGCAACTTGAAGTAGGAAATCTGGATGCTGGATGAAATCCTCCATTACAAAGTAAACAACATTTTATTGTGGCTTGTACCTTGAATCACAATGCCAAAATCAGCTGAGTTGGTGGATTCAATAGATTACCTATTAGAGCAAATTCTGGTATGCTTTGCGCTTCAATTATTGCCCCCGCTCTAATCTCTGTATATCTAGGTGCAACTTAGGACATCTCCAACCCGGAGGGCTATTCACAGCCTAGGGGTGTCAATCTCCACTCGGGTTAATCTGCAGCCCCTGAGCATCGTTTCCAATCCATAGGGCTATCTCCTCCAATTAATAAAAAAAAAATTTCTCCACTCTCACCTATATTATCTATAATAATAATAAAAATGATGTACCAAGTCTTCGTCACCTGACGTGTCACTTGAAGTATTAATATAAAGCTATCGATCATTAAAACCGATATGCTCGTTGACATCATGCATAGACCGACATGCTCGTCGACATCCACGACCGACATGCTCGTCGACATCCACAACCGACATGCTCGATCACCATGTATAGCCCGACATGCTCATCAACATCATGCATAGCCCGACATGCTCGTCGACATCCACGACCGACATGCTCGATCATCATGTATAGCCCGACATGCTCATCAACATCATGCATAGCCCGACATGCTCGTCGACATCCACGACCAACATGCTCGATCATCCTGTATAGCCCGATATGCTCGTCAACATTATGCCCGATATGCTCGTCGACATCATGCATAGACCGACATGCTCGTCGACATCCACAACCGACATGCTCGATCACCATGTATAACCCGACATGCTCGTCAACATCATGCATAGACCGACATGCTCATCGACGTCCGCTATTGTCGATTAACGGAACCATTTGTAATAGGGCCAAACTGAATAACCGAGACCCATATCCAATTTTGAGTGTCTTATCATGATCCGACCCGGTGTTTGAGACGTCTTATCATGACCCGACCCGGTGTTCGAGACGTCTTATCATGACCCGACTCGATCTTCGAGACGTCTTGTCATGATCGGACCCATTGATCCGGATGAAATCTATAAATAGCCCTCATAAATACGGTGATAGGTACGCACACTTTAAGCATTAAATACCCATTTGGATATCTCAACTCGACACTTACTTAAGCATCGGAGGGTTATCGTCGGGTCACCATCGACATTAACCTGATGTAGTTCTCTTTGGTTGCAGGTTACGATCCCCGTGTACAAATCGAAGAGAGGTTTGTCTGACTTGCCTATCTTCACATTGACGAGAAGTGTTAGAACCGACACACAATCCTTCGATACGACAAATACAATAATAGAGTGAAAACACTCTCATCAATTGGCGCCGTATGTGGGAACTTTAACTCTGAATCGGGAAAAGATGACTACACGATCAATGGCCGCTCTTGCTCGAGAACGAAGTGGAAACAGAGATCAGGGTGGGAAAGGCCAAGGAGATAGCGTGCCTCCATGAAATCCCGACATAAGAAATAAAGTAAGTGTAGTTTTTTTTTTTTAGGAGAGTTAGGTTATATATTTAAGATGGGTAAGACTTTATGTCAAATCATATTTGTTATGTGAGATAAATTGTATAAAAGGTAAATTATTTTATGTCAAATCAAAATCGAGTTTAAATATATATTATTTTAGAGACAATAAAATTATTGTTTGATTTTTAAGAGAGTACTATTAGAAAATTGAGATATGATTCAGAAAATAGAAAACATGTTTATTTCGCTTTTTCCAAACATGAAATTATTTTGAAAAACACCAAACAAACAAACCCTTGCAAAACTTCTTGCACCAAATGTTCTCAATGAAGTTCCAAGAATCGATCATGGTGTAAGCTTGGCTTGTGATCATACAAAATTTTCCCTTTCTTACGAATATTGTTTAAAGATAGTGTTATTCTCATCAAAATCCAACTTCCAAACATTCCATCTTATTGTATTTACGAAATGAGGAGATTACTCTTAGGTGGTATGTGAAATACCAATTGTCTAGTATAATGGTATTAACTCGATTTTTAAAAAAAAATAAAAAAATTAAGTACTCCCAATGAAACATTTGAAACCTCATTTAGTTAGGTTTTGAATTTTATGATTTTGAAAAGGTTGAGACCCCACTTAAATTGAATGTTAAGGTCTGAGGAAAAAAATAGATAGTATATTTCAAATCATTGCATTTTTCAAAGAGGTTGAGAAAAAAAAAAAATATGGGTATCTAATCAATGTTTAATGGAGTAGATTTTAAGAATTTGACTATGATACACGGATACTTCAAAAAAATATAAAATGCCGTGTCGACTCTTTTCGGATACGATACTTCTCGGATACTCGTGGGATACGTATTCGACACTCCACATGGCGTGTCGGAAATATAATTAAAAAGAAAAGTTGGACACACGTATCGGATACTTATTTAGACGTACCCAACACATTTTATATTCTGAATTTTGCTAAGTCACCACAATTCGTAAGAACAATCAACAATGTAAGGCGTCAAACCACACTTTGTATTATATACAACTGCAATACATGATAGTTTGTCTATAACGGGATATATTTTATCTAACATAATAAAACAATGAACATTATGTATAATTAATAATATTAAATTACTAAATAAATTTTTTTTCCGAAAATTATGCAATTTAGTACTTATGAAACTTAAGTTGATTTATTTCAATATATATGAATATAAACATTTATTGTTTTACTTATTTCAATATGCATTAATATATAAATTTATATTTTTTATATTCGTATCCATGTCATATCATATCCAGTAAATTTTTTAAAATTCGCGCTGCCGTATCCGTGTCGTATTCGTATCAATGTATTCGTATCCATGCAACATAAAAATTTGAATATAGGTTTGAGAAGTAGTTTGTGCTGAATTTCATGACTCAGATGAAAACTCATTTAGAAGTATTTTGATCTAGTCTTACGAAACTGGGCCAAAAATCATCCTCATACCAAGTTCTTATTGTTTTTTAAGGGTGAGGATGAGGGTTTATTCATGTTCGGCATACTTGTTTTGTGCAACAGCTCTAAAAGAACTTGTGATCCAATCCTTGTTACCATGTATGTGCAATTAAAAACATTGGATCCCATGTATCAGAAAGTTGTTTATTGTTACTACAAATAGTTCTAAAATGTCAAGGATACTGGGTGCTTTAAGTTTTAATTTTAGTTTTAGTTTTTGCCATAAATGTGGTTACAGTTACAGAATTTAACATAAACCATTGTCTTGGCTCTAAAAAACTGCATAATGACTGTTAAAAAATGTTCAAGATACTGCTTATGCTTTTTATTTGTCACAACACATGAAAAACTAACAAAGCCTGGAAGTTTGAACACATGCTTGGTTTTAGCTTCAATTGCAATCAAGTTGCAAGCGTAAATAGTCGAGCTAAACAAATATTGTTCAAGTTTAATTTGATTCGACTACTTGGTTGTACATGTGCTTCATTTCTTAAACTAGCATTTCATAGTTGTAACAGAAGGATTTCACAAGTTAAACCGAGGTTGTGAAAGATCAAGAATTGAGTCATAAGAAATTGACGAGAAGAAAATAATGATAGGGTCGATAACAAAATATAATTTGATTGGCTCTTGCCAATTCATACATTATGCTTCTTCCTAATCTTACCCTTGCCACCAGTATGCTTCCTTTTTGCAATCTTGAGCTTCTTTTTCATCTTCTTCCCAATAGGCTTTAAGGTTCTTGAGCTTTGAGTTCCATCATTCATCTCCACATCTGCAAAATTTATAACATAATTAAACAATGGTATCATATACTGTATCGCGTAAGATACATAAAACAACTGTTATAACTAACATAAATTGTCTTACACATAAAGAAAACATTGTAAAGATTTAATATTTTCAGTCAACCTTTAAGTCATTTACCTAAATTCAGCTAATTGCAGATTTTTTTTTCAATCTAATATTCATTTTATCAAAATGTCAGTTATTAAAGAGAGGACAATAATTGAGCTAAATAAAGGTCATATCATTTTAACTGAACAAAGGGAGCCTAATTTCACCAATTTGACCTAATTTTCAACAGTCGAAGTAAATTGTTATGCCAAATTAAGATAAAGTTCATAATACTAGTATTAGTTAAGGAAAAATAAGCAATTAACAAATTCAGCCAATTTGAACTCATTTTCAGTACCCAGCCAAATCACACAATCACCCAAATCAGTCATGAAATCAAATGGAGATACCGACTAGATAAATCGAAGAACAAAATATTAAGGGCAAAATCGGAAAACCTACAAAAATGAAAGAAGCTTACCCATGCCGTTAATGCTTGTAGAAGCGTCGGCGGTAGCATCCATGGCCGAATTAGATGACGGAGGAGGCCTGACCGGAAGCTTGGGGGCGGATAGGGCAGCCTCGAGAGCTGCGAGTTTGGCGGTTTCTTTTTGGTCGTAAATTGGTTGTACCAGATCTCTCCGTATAGCTCTCAGCCTCTTCTCCCTCTTTGATCTCATTGATTTCGCCATTATTGTAAAGATTTTTCGCTTTGTTTTGGGTTTTTTTTCTATGCTGTATGATAGGTAGAGTTAGGGTTTATCGGCTGAGGCGGCTACTGAAATTTTTATTTATACACCACTTATAAAGATCATTAATTATATAATATTATTTTTTCAGAAAATCATTAATTATATAATAATGAGTATGAATTGGGGGCAATAGAAATGCAAATACAACCTAACTGGGCTGTATAAGTTTGGGCTGGTTAAGAGTGATGGACTATTGGGCATGGGCTACCAACCATATGTACATATGGCCTTGTGCTATAATAAGTCAATAACCGAGAAATTATATAATATAATCGTTAAATTACGTCATCAATAATATGTGGTGCAATCGATCAATATAATTATTAAACATAGAGTGATATTCACTATATGTTCTTTTAAAATATAAAATTAAATTATATTCACATTGTCTAAAATATGGGTGATGTGAATTTTCACTCCAGGTAATAATTTCATTGCTTTAATGTACCACTTGATGATGTGATTCATTGATAGGAAGGTCAAACTTATATTTTAGTCTCCAAAAAATACCACTATCTATCAATACATAATATTTTCCCTCATACTCTTAAAAACTCAAATTTTAGTTCTAGAGTTTTAACAATTGCTAAACATTTCTTTTAATCATTAATTTTTTCCCTTTGCTTACGTTTTTCAAGCTCGTTTTTTAGTTAAATGTCCTCAGTTTGTTTAGTGCTATTCTAATGCAAAATAGATAGTTTTTCATTAAAAAAAAACAAGTTTTCCATCATAGAATTTTTATTTTTTGATATATTTTTCTACTTGGAAGGAAAGTTTACATGATAAAAAAAAAAGAGAGAGAGAATATGTTTAGGCACATAAATAAAGTTGGAATACAAGTGTGATATGTGAGAATTTGTATTCATAAAAAATGTAAAATATCTATTTAAACAAAAGAAAAATGTTTTTTTTTCTCTCTTCAAATAGATTATGCTTTATCTACTCTATGCAGATCAAAATATGGTCTTAAATATAATACTGTACTAGATTTCCTGGGTTAAACTGGACTCAGCCCTTTAAGAATAAAAATAAAAAGTTGATATGTTCCTGGGTTAAAGTTAAGGCTAGCGATATTGTCAGAGCAAGAATTGTTTCTGCCAGAGCAATTTTTTGTAGTTTCCTAATTTACCCCTATTGGTCAAAAGCATTAAAATCTGAATTTGTTAATTTCTATAACATTCCTTTATTTAATTAACAACTCAACTAAACATTCTCTCTCTTATTAATACATTATTAGCTTTTTTTTTCTCATTTCTTATTGAATCTCTCCAAATAGAAATTAAATAAATTGGTACTTTTTCTCTTATTCTCAATTAAAGAAATGTTGAGGATCATCATTTTCTTTTTCTTTTTCTTTTTAACTTTTTTTTTTCAATGGTATCATTTTTATTTTCATTAGTTTCTGGCAATTATTCGTCACAATTTTATTTTCCGTTTATTGTTTAGCTTTCCAAGCATTGATTATTCATAAACTTTGTCTAATAATTAAGTAGGAAAATACTACATATAAAGCAATAATGAAAGAGGGCTATACTAAGATAGTGAATGTGGGTGTATTATTATCCAAAAGTTACTTTATGTGCATCTAACGTGGTGTTTAATGTAGATAATTCAAGAATGCATTCAATTTTCTGTATTATATGTCTTTTGATGATATAAGACAATATAAACTAACTACAATATATTATGAAATTGTTATTTCACTTGTTAATTTTTTTAATTAAGTATATTTAAAATCATGTGTAATTGCTAAAAAAAAAACTAGTATAGTGATATATTTTTTGTTAAGCTTGGTTAATTTTTTTTATCGAGCTCAAAATTGTTGATTGTTAGATAAATCGATCTCAAATGAGCTTTAATCAAATCAAATATGAATCATAATTGTACAACTAAATTATATATATATATATATATATATATATATATATATATATATATATATATATATATATATATATATATATATATATTATTTTCTTAACTTTTCGAACTCGAAATAAATTTCAAATTTCAAAATCAAATTGTTAAAAGATTTTTTTAAACGATCTTTCTTGAATTTCTGCCTAATTAATTGAGTGGAATAAGTTGGGAGATTTTCAAAATTCAAAACTACTGATTAATATATTTTATTCAATACTCTATATGAATTAAATAATTGTCAATATTCCATGTTTAAAAAGCACACGGAAAAGAAAACAAGGATTATTAAATATTAATGAATTGGGAGGAGAGAGAAAATTAAGTATTTTTCAAGTTATAAATAGGAAAGAGAAAATATAATAGCTGTCAACTTGGGAGTAATTAATATAAGAGAGAGAGGGGATTATAGGTGTTGTGAATTTGACTAGAAAGGGCACAATAGGAAATTAAAAAAAATTGCTCTGGCAGCAACAATATTTGCTCTGGCAATATCGGTAGCCTAAATTTAAACTGTATTCAGCTCTTTAAGAAAACGAAAAAAACCTATTAGGGCAAATTTAATTTCATATTAATTGAAAGTTTTGAACCCTCGTCTCTTTTACCCACTTTCCCTCTTCTCATCTATATCCTCCTCCAATATCTTCAAACCTTATTGATCAAGTAACAATCTTTCTTAAGTTTTACCTTTTACCCAATTGCTGTTGGCCCTGTTTTATTGACGCTAATTTTCTTTCTACAGAAATGCTTTGATTAAGTGCTGTTTCAGGTGGTTGCTGTTGCAATTATTTCCTTTAAGCTTTTGGGTAATTGCTGTTAACTTCTCATATTTTTTGAGCTTATATTTCGAATATGAATGTTAGAGGGAGTTTATTGATTGGCTTTATTATTTAGAACTATACATTTGTTATCTTTAAGCAAAAAGACATTTGTTTAGCTAGTGCCCTGTTGATGTCCTTAGATTAGAACCGGAGAGATTCTATTTATTTAGTTATGAAATTTGTGATGTAATTTTCTGATCAGAATTTTCTGCCTGACATGTATCTGCAGTAGTTCTACAATCATGGAAAAAATAAAGACCCCTAAAGCAGATCAGCAGATAAACTCTGCTGAATTTGTTGCTTCGATTGATGATCTCTTAACAAAGATTTTGTTGCGTCTACCTATAAGATCACTCATCCGCTTCAAATTAGTATCTAAACACTGGCAGTCTCACATCACGAATCCAACATTCTGCCATCTCCGCAGTAGGAAAAAAAATCCCGCCATCGGCCTCGTCTTGCCAGGCAGGTACTCTGTATTCGAATACATCCCGTTCTATCCCAACAAAACTAGCCCACCATTAAAAAAACTCAAATTACACAAAGACCCATTCAGCATTAGAATTTTACATTCCTGCAATGGGTTATTTCTCTGTTCCATCTTTTGTATCCTAACCTTTACCACCAGTTATTTTATATACAATCCAACTACAAAACATTTTTCCATTCTCCCTAATATAAAAGAAGCAATACTTGGGATTAGCTTATGTTTTGATCCCACAAAATCTCCTCATTACAAAGTTGTTGGTGTTCGGAAAGCTTATTCGGTTTCCTATCAGATTTTGATTTACTCCTCTGATATCAGTAGTTGGAGGTTAATTGATAAGCCCTTTACTGCACCACATATCAAGTTCGAAGATGTGGTGTATTGGAATGGTGCCCTACATTGGATTAGTAGAAATGTGGCTGGAGATTCTTTGTATTTTGATATTGAACACCAGGTGTTTGAGAAAATGCCCATGCCACAAGTTCCAGAGGGTTGGCGGTGGAGAAATAATTATTACTTTGGGGAGTCTTGTGATCATTTGCATTTCATTGAGATTTATAATCTACAAGTTGAATTCAATGTTTATGAGATGAAAAGGGATTATTCCGAGTGGTTTGTTAGGTATCAAGTTGATATTTCAATGGTTTTTGCTCCTAGTCCTGAGAGTATACAGATTTATCCTGGCCCGATGGAGTGGTGGCGGAAACACGATTTCTCTGTATTTTGCATGGTTCGTGGCGAGGAAGAGGAGGATTCTTTCTTGGTTTTGCAGATTCCAGGGAAAGTCATACAATATAATCTTGTTTCTAAGACTTTCGTAGAGTTACATAAGTTTGATGGTGCTGTGCAAAAGAATTCGTTAAGATTTCGGGATACAAATAGATTTCAATATATTGAGTCGCTATCTTGTGTTTAGACTATTTATTTTTAATATTCAATAGTTCCATTTGATAGGTCTAGTAAGTCGATAAACAAGAGCACTTCAATATATTGAGTCTATGTGTTATCATGTTTTAGTACTTGCTTTATGACTCTAGATTTGGGTTACAGCTTCAGTTTCTACTCTATAAACTGAATTTGTTTGTTTTCTACTCCGTGTGTGGAAGAAGATGATTATTTCCCGCTTGGTAATATAATACAATCTTGTTATTTAAAAACTTGGAAAAAGCTACATGAGTTTGAGGGTGTGTGGTTGACTATTGTTTGAGATTTACATGTAAGAATGTATATCAATGTATTTAGCAACAATTTCCTTCGGGAAAAAGATAAATTTAGTCCTTTTAACTCTTCCAGAGAAGTGAAAATGGAACACATGTAGTTCCCGTACGTAATTTACATCCTTTACATTTTCTCTTACTCGCAATTTTAGTCTTAAATTCATCGGAATTAAAATTGGTGTTCTTAAATTGCTATATAAGCAAACAAATTGGGGGGTTTTGTCACTCTAGGCTGCCACAAGGTGGTAATTTGCTATGTCACATTTGTTGCAGTTTTTATAGGTGAATGAAATAAGTTGAGAGAAGAGTTGTATTTGTTCGATCCAAAGAAGTACCATTTGGATTGAAAACATTATGTCTTTTGCAAAATTACATTTGTACATCTGTAAATATGAGAAGTAATTTGGCCAATTCTAAATTAATTAATTGCAACTAAATCAAAATTGAAATTTTCACTTCTCTAATTCTTATTTTATTTTCAAAAGTCGAAGTTCTATTTGTTCCAACTTGCATGTGGCCTTTTTGTTCATGCAAACAACAAATGATCAAGATTATTGTATCTTGACAAACTACAGGAAAATATTGTGTGCACCGTAAGCAGCTTCGAAAATATTATCTTAAGGAGATTGCATTCGCAACCTCAATCTTACTATTTTCAGTTGTTGTGGTTTTCGTTAAACTTTTCTACGGATAACTTAACAATGGATAAAAGAGAAACTCTGCTGAAGTTGTTGCTTCGATTGATGATCTCTTAACAGAGATTCTGGTGCGTCTACCAATAAAATCACTCATCCGCTTCGAATCGGTATCCAAAAACTGGCAATCTCTCATCACGAGTCCGAGATTCCGTCATCTTCGCAGTCGGACCATTGGTCTCATGTTGCGACGTGTGCTCGACATTCCAGAAGGTGGTCCCCGTCATGAATATGTTCCCTTTTTTAAAACTGCATTAACCAGAAAAATCGGGTATCCAAAAGACGTTGATTTGGGCAGAGTTTTACAGTCTTGCAATGGGCTCTTGCTCTATGTCAGATATTTTCGTAGGGAGTTTAGATTCTATGTTTGTAATCCCAGTACCAATCAACTTTCTTTTGTCCCACCAGAACCAAAAGAACGTAATGTGTTTTTGCATATGAGCTTGGTTTTCGACCCCTTTACATCAGTTGTTTGTTACATGCAAAACTCTTGCATAAGAATAAATGCAAATTCCCCCCTGAGTTTAAAATAGAATAAGTGAAGCTTTGAGGGTTCGAACTCAACCAATGACCATTTTAGAGAAATTACAACAAATGAAAACACGTTTCTATTAATAAAAAGACGCGGAAGACAAACGACATCGTTAGGAGATTATGTGGCAGCTGAATAATGAGGCAAGCATTCATTGGTCCAAGCTGGAGCGCACGTGGAGGAAAAAGTGCAGGACCACTTGCAACGACTATATCAGCCAAGAGTCACGCAATGCAGAGGCAACACCTGAAAATTGTGAGTCTTCTTCCTCTTTTTTTTACCTCTGGTTTGCTCCTCAAGTTTGGGTGTTGATCAATCTCTGTCCACTTCTATTTCAGGTATATAGGAGTCACGGAATTGATTGGGCTAGTTCGATTGTGCATTCAATCCTACTAATCATGTTTGTTATTGATTAATTCGTTGATTTGTTGATTGATTGATCGGAGTTGATTGGATTAATTGTATTGGTTGAGTTGTGTAATTCTGGAGCTTCCTTTAGTTGGATTTTGTACTGATATTAATTTTGGAGTTATATGCAAGTTTATTGTTCTATTGCTGCTGTGTGATTGTTCTTATTTGTATTGAGTGGAAATTAAACTGTTACAGTGGTATCAGAGCACGGTTATCCTTGCGTGACATTGGAAAGAGTTATGGCAGCTAACACCAGATCACAAGATATCCAGAAAGAATTGGATCTACTTAAAGCTAATTCTATTGGATTGGAGCAGAAAGTGGATCAATGTATGGAAGAAATGCGTAGAAGCTTTGCTGAGTTACTGACTGAGAGGAACAGTGTGAATAGGGGTGATCCAGCTCCTCATGGATCTCCAAGGGGTAATTCTTTTCAAACTGGTAACTCTTCTCATCAAACATACACTAGACAGAACATGAGGTTAGATTTCCCTAAGTTTTTTGGTGATAATCTTAAGGAATGGATTTATAAGAGTGAGCAGTATTTTGATGTTGATGATACCCCTGATCACTCCAAGGTTAAAATAGCTGGTCTTAACATGGAAGGGAGGGCCCTGCATTGGCATCAATCATTTGTGAAAATGAGAGGATCAAACATACATTGGGAGGAATACATACATGCACTGCAACACAGATTTGGGACTGTCATGTTTGATGATCCTATTGGAGATCTCAAGAAGTTGAAACAAACTACCTCAGTGCAGTCATACTTAGACATGTTTGATGAGTTATTGCACAAGGTAGATATACCTGAAGATTATGCTATAAGCATGTTTCTAACAGGGTTAAAAGAAGACATTGAACTGCCTCTAAGGATGTTAACTCCTAGGACCCTTCAAAGGGCTTACAGTTTGGCCAGAATGCAAGAGCAAACAAATGCTGCTATACACAAAAGGCCAATGAGCATTACTGGAAACAGAAACCCACCATTACTTCCCACTCCCACTCAGAGAGGACCTCAAAATACTCCATATCAGAACACACCTCATACCACTTACAAAAACCCCCCTCAAAACCCCAGAGCCTCAAAGGTTATGACAACAGCAGAAATGGATGAAAAACGGTCAAAGGGACTTTGTTTTTGGTGTGATGAAAGGTATGTGTATGGACACCAATGTGGGAAAAGGAGGCAAGTGTGGCTAATGGATCTAGAAGTTCCAGAAACCACCAATGAAGAAAAAGATGAGCAGAATGATAAAGAAGATGAAAATGAGGATAATCCTATAGTTTCAGTGAATGCTATGACTGGCATCACTAACTTCAACACCATGAGGGTATCTGGTACCCAAGCAGGTAAACTCATTCACATCCTTATTGATTCAGGTAGCACTCACAATTTTATTGATATAGATTTAGCCAGAAAATTGGGTTGCAAGTTAGAGCCAATTACACCTCTTGCTGTTACTGTTGCTGGGGGTAACTATATCTATAGTGAATTTTGCTGCAAGGACTTCACCTGGTCCATGCATGGGACTACCTTCTCTACTGATGTAATGACTTTACCATTGGGAGGGTGTGGCTTAGTTTTGGGAATACAATGGCTAATTTCACTTGGTACCATAGAGTGGAACTTTAAAGAACTGTTTATGAAATTCATGATGGATGGTAATAAGATTTGTTTAAGAGGGAAACAAAATGACATCAAGGTAGTGAAAGACAGTAGGATGAGAAAGATTCTTTCCAAACCTGCAGAGTTATCTATGATGAGCTTATGTTGGTTGCAACAGCCTAATATATCTTCTTCCATGCTGAGTATGACTACTAAAGACATCAATGGAAGACCCCATGATCTCCAGGAACTTTTGACTGACTACAGGGACTTATTCTTAAATCCTACTGAACTACCTCCTCACAGGTCACATGATCATTCAATCATCCTTAAAGAAGGATCCCAACCTGTGAATGTCAGGCCCTACAGGTACCCTGCCATTCAGAAGGATGAAATAGAGAAGATGATCACTGAGATGCTAGATTCTGGAGTTATAAGGCACAGCACCAGCCCATACTCATCTCCTATTGTCATGGTGAAAAAGAAAGATGGTAGTTGGAGGTTATGTGTTGACTATAGGGAATTGAACAAGGTGACTGTGAAGGATAAATTTCCAATTCCAGTGATTGATGAACTCTTAGATGAACTACATGGGGCAAGGTTCTTTACAAAACTGGACTTAAGGTCTGGTTATCACCAGATCAGGATGAAGGATTCAGACATCATCAAAACAGCCTTTAGGACCCACCATGGTCACTTTGAATTCTTAGTTATGCCTTTTGGTTTAACTAATGCCCCTTCCACCTTTCAGAGCCTCATGAACCAGGTATTTCAAGCTCATTTGAGGAAATTTGTACTTGTTTTCTTTGATGATATACTTATCTACAGTTATAATTGGCAAGAGCATCTGCATCATCTTAATGTAGTTTTTGACATTTTGAGAAATAATCAACTACTGGTGAAAGAAAGTAAGTGTAGCTTTGCTCAAGATCATGTTGAATATTTAGGCTATATTATATCTCATGAGGGAGTGTCTGCTGATGCAAAAAAAGTACAAGCCATGCTTGAGTGGCCTGTTCCTAAGAACATTAAGGCCTTGAGAGGATTTCTTGGGCTGACTGGGTATTATAGAAGGTTTGTTAAAGGTTATGGGTCCATAGCTAAACCTCTTACAAATTTGCTTAAAAAAGACAAGTTTGAATGGTCTGAGGAAGCCACAACAGCCTTTAAAGCTCTTCAACAATGTATGACTACAACCCCAGTACTTGCTCTTCCTGATTTCAGTTGTGACTTTGATGTAGAAACTGATGCATCAGGAGTGGGGCTAGGAGCAGTTCTTATGCAAAAACACAAACCCATAGCTTACTTCAGTAAAGCACTCAATGACAAACACTCAGCACTGCCAGTATGTGAAAGGGAATTATTAGCATTGGTCTCAGCAGTGGAGAAATGGAGACCATATTTAATAGGGAGACACTTTGTTATCTACACTGACCATCAAAGTCTGAAGTTCTTACTTGAACAAAGAATTACCACTCCTGCTCAACAGAAATGGTTAATTAAACTACTTGGCTATGACTACACTATAATCTACAAGAAAGGGACTGACAACAAAGTAGCTGATGCCCTCAGTAGGAAGGGTGTTGAAGAAGTCCCTAATTTGAACAGCATGATCACTATTACCTCTTCTTTGATTGAAAGAGTCAAATCTAGCTGGGAAAAAGATTCTAAGCTTCAAACTCTCATCACTTTACTTACACAGAACCCTCATGCTAAGCCTCAATACACTTGGGTTAATGCTATATTGAAAAGAAAAGGAAAGTTAATGGTGGGTGCTGACCCTGAATTACAGAAACATATTACCACTTTGTACCACAGTAGTCCAGAAGGTGGTCATTCTGGAATGGCAAACACATTGCACAGGATCAAAAGACATTTTTTTTGGAAGGATATGAAAAATACTGTCTTCAACTTTGTACAAGAATGCCTTACTTGTCAAGCTTGTAAGTCTGTCAACTCACTCCCAGGAGGATTACTACAACCCCTCCCTATTCCCTCCAGAATTTGGACTGATATTTCCATGGACTTTATAGAAGGTCTTCCCAAGATCCAAGGTAAGGAAGCTATTTTGGTGGTGGTAGATAGGCTCAGCAAGTATAGTCACTTCATTGCATTACATCATCCTTTCACAGCCATGGATATTGCTCAAGTCTTTGTTGATCAGGTGTTTAAATTGCATGGAATGCCCAAGTCCATTGTTAGTGACAGAGACCCCATTTTTCTCAGCAACTTCTGGAAGGAATTCTTCAAGATACAAGGAACTGAACTTCTCCATTCCACAGCTTACCACCCACAGACTGATGGGCAAACTGAGATTGTTAATAAGTGCTTGGAGTCCTATCTACGGTGTATGGTGGGAAACAGACCTAAATCATGGCTCCAATTACTACCTTTAGCAGAATGGTGGTACAACACTAACTACCATTCTTCAATTCACTTTTCACCCTATGAAGTTGTATATGGGCAGCCACCTCCTCCTCACTTGTTGTATCAACCCTTTGATTCAATGGTGGATACTGTGGATAGAAGCTTGACTGCTAGAGAAGAAACCATTAGACTCTTGAAGCAACATCTCATTGCTGCTCAATCTAGAATGAAATCCATGGCAGATAGAAATAGAAGGGAAGTGGAATATCAAGTTGGAGACTGGGTCTATGTTAAATTACAACCTTACAGACAGATTACAGTAAGAGGAACTCCCTATTCCAAGCTTAGTCCTAAATTCTTTGGCCCATTTCAAATTACTGCTAAAGTGGGACAAGTTGCTTATACTCTCCTCTTACCTCCTACTGCCAAGATCCATAATACCTTCCATGTGTCCCAGCTGAAAAAGAAGTTAGGGACTGCTGTTGCTTACCCAACACTTCCAGAATCCCAAACTGTTCATGGCACTGTTCTTTTGGAACCTGAGAAGATTTTGGATAGAAGACTCCACAAAAAGAATGGCAAGGCAGCTACGCAAGTCCTTGTCAAATGGTTCAACACTTCGGATGAAGATGCTACGTGGGAGGATTTCTATGTTCTGAGGCAGAAATTTCCTTCTTTCAATCCTTGAGGACAAGGATAGTTTAAAGGGGTGGGCATTGTTACATGCAAAACTCTTGCATAAGAATAAATGCAAATTCCCCCCTGAGTTTAAAATAGAATAAGTGAAGCTTTGAGGGTTCGAACTCAACCAATGACCATTTTAGAGAAATTACAACAAATGAAAACACGTTTCTATTAATAAAAAGACGCGGAAGACAAACGACATCGTTAGGAGATTATGTGGCAGCTGAATAATGAGGCAAGCATTCATTGGTCCAAGCTGGAGCGCACGTGGAGGAAAAAGTGCAGGACCACTTGCAACGACTATATCAGCCAAGAGTCACGCAATGCAGAGGCAACACCTGAAAATTGTGAGTCTTCTTCCTCTTTTTTTTACCTCTGGTTTGCTCCTCAAGTTTGGGTGTTGATCAATCTCTGTCCACTTCTATTTCAGGTATATAGGAGTCACGGAATTGATTGGGCTAGTTCGATTGTGCATTCAATCCTACTAATCCTGTTTGTTATTGATTAATTCGTTGATTTGTTGATTGATTGATCGGAGTTGATTGGATTAATTGTATTGGTTGAGTTGTGTAATTCTGGAGCTTCCTTTAGTTGGATTTTGTACTGATATTAATTTTGGAGTTATATGCAAGTTTATTGTTCTATTGCTGCTGTGTGATTGTTCTTATTTGTATTGAGTGGAAATTAAACTGTTACATTGTTTTGCAAACAAAGTTGTTTGTGTCCGGGGATTTTGGAACAGACTTACTCAAATTTTAATTTACTCATCAGAAACTGGTGCTTGGGAAGTCTGTGGTGACCCCTTTACATCTTTCGACGTCAAGCTCAGAAAAGGGGTTTATTGGAATGGGGCTGTTCATTGGATTTGTAGCAATAGACATTTGTATTTCAAAATTGAGGATCAGGTGCTTCATGAAATGCCAAAAGTACCTTTCTCGATTGTCTGGATTTGCAGGGACAAATATTACTTTGGGGAGTCTGGTGATCACTTACACTTCGTGGAAACACGTGAAACAAAGATTCAGTTAAGCATTTATGAGCTGAAGAGGGATTATTCTGAATGGTTTGTCAAGTACAGAGTTGATCTGTCACCAGTTGTTGCTGCTTATCCCGAGATGATTCGGGATTTTAATAATCCGACAACGGGCTCATATTTCTATAATTTCTCTGTATTTTGCATCGTTCGTGGTGATGAGGAGGAGTTCTTAGTTCTTCAAATCCCTAGAAAAGTCATACGACTCAATCTTAATCATAATACTTTCATAGCCTTACAGGAGTTGGAAAGTTCTCAAGTTTTCGGTGATTCAGATGTTGATGAATCTCAAGATGAATTGAAATATCAGTACACAAATGGATTTCAATATATTGAGTCTCTTTGGAATGTTTAGTATTTGTTTTTTGTTGAACTTCATTATGGTAACATTTTGTATTTTCTTCAGTTCGAGGACGTTTTTTATAACATTTTTTAGTACAGTATATGTTTTGATCTGGGCTCATGTTGATGTTGATGCTTCTCACCAAGTAATGAGTTGATCCTTTTGTAGTTGTTACTAATCTTCTCCACATTTTTTCTAGTTGAGGATAATAGTATACATATGCGAGAATGATAATGATAGGGCTCGAGTTTTAAAAGGTAAGCTAAGAACTTTAAATTTAGGAAAATAAGAAAATATAGGATAAACAAATTTGATGTGTTTATAATGCACAAAAAAAAAGAAAAAAAGAAAAAAAAAATTGATGTGTTTAACTTAGCGTGATTTAAAATATGTTAAGCACGACTAGCTTGTCGATTTAGGTGACACATCATTAATAAGAATTAAGTTAACTATATTAAATTTTTTGAATTGTTATAATGTTTACCACCCTAGAGGAAATTTAATTCAGTTTATAAAAATTGTCTTCAAGTATAAAGTTATTTGTTCTAAGTATAAAGTTATTTGTTCTAAGATTGTTCATGGTTATTTAAAACTGATGATAGTCGTGTGCTACTATAATTATGCTCTAGCAAAATACTCAAACGTATGGTGCATTTAAATATAAATAATTTTTCCTCTTGATTTAAAAATTAAATAATACGAAGGGATAAATACCTATAAAATATTAGATGGATTTGTTTTAATTTAAGATGGACCAATCCTAATCATAAATGGGTTAACCGATATAAATTTAAAATAACAATATTTAATATTTACTATTAATAATACTAGAATATTTGTAGTCTAATTTATTTATAAATTAGTTTGTGATAATTACGGGAAATTCTTATCCAGACCGGGTTTGGCCGAACCCAAAGCAATTACATGGCAAGTGTAATACGCTTGCTTTGGGATTGGATGTAACTCCCAGGAGAGTGATCAATCACAAAGCAAGTGCAATACACTTGCTTGGTGGTTGGATGGGTTTGGCCAAGCCAGACTTGGACAAGAATTTTCCGATAATTACTTCAAATTAATATCTTAAGCTTTAGCAATGAAAATGAATAATTTTTTGTTTTATGACATAATTTTTTATTAAAAGTTTTTCTCTTAGAACATGTATATTTTGATTAGGTGTTACAATTCCAGATCGGGTTTGATCGCACCCAAAGTAACTACATGACAAGTGTAATACATTTGCTTTGTGATTGGATGTAGCTTTCAGGAGAATGACCAATCACAAAGCAAGTGTAATACACTTGCTTGGTGGTTGGATGGGTTTGGCCAAGCCAGGCTTGGACAAGAATTTTCCATAGTGTAGGGGGTTAAATTGTATATAGCACATTTAGAAATTCTATAAAGCATCAGGTCAATTTTGATATTGGGAGGCATTTTTTTTCTAAGAGCTCGTCTCTTCTCCCAAGTTTCCCTCTTCTCATCTGTATCTTCTAACCCTATTAATCAATCAACAATCTATCTTAAGTTATACCCACTTGATGTTGCCGCTGATTTTCAATTGCCGCTGATTTTCTGTTGCCGCTGATTATGTGTTCTTCCGGTGATTGCTGATGTATATCCTCTAGTTTTCCGGTAATTGCTGTTAACTTCTTTCCTTTTTTTATTTGTGTAGCTTATATATGGGCTTAATTCCACTTTGCACCCTACAAATAGGAGTGTTTTTCATTTTGCACCCTACAATTTTTTTTATCCCACTTTGCACCCTACAAACTACAATTTCACTTCAGATTGCACCCTACAAACTACAATTTCACTTCAGATTACACCCTTGAGTAATTTCAGGCCATTTTAGTCGTTGGATTAAGGATAAATTCGTCCAATCACATTAATAACCATCCCAATTTCCCTCTAAAAACAATAAAAGGTCAAAATTAGATATAGTTAATGTCATAATATACCCAAGATATTTGCAAACTAAAAATGTATGCTACTCCACTCTTCATCCAGATCCAGATGCCCGTACTGTTACTGTGTTGGTTAATTTCTTCCTTTTTTTTTATTGATTTATTTTGAAATTTTGCAACACAATTTTTATGTATGTGTCATGAAATTCACGTGTTACTTTTTCTTGCATTTTCTTTTTTTAATTAATCTAGAATATATATATATATATTAAAGCCATACATAATTCTTTAATTTCTTTGACCCCCATTTTCATTATTCTATATTAATATTCTATTAATTTTTTGCTTGCTCCATTATTATATAGTATTTTATTCATTGCTTTTCCAGTATTTGAAATGTTTTATTTATATATGTTGTAATAAAATAATAATAATTTCTATTTTACTTTTATTAATTATTTTTCTAAGGGGAAAGAAAATTACGAAAAATAAATTGGGATGTTTATTAATGCGACTGGATGAATTTGCCATTATTCCGGCAACTAAAATGGCCTGAAATTAATTGAGGGTGCATTTTGAAGCAATATTGTGGTTTGTAGGGTGCAAAGTGGGATAAATTCTTTTGTAGGGTGCAAAGTGAAAAATGCTCCTATTTGTAGGGTGCAAAGTGAAATTAAGCCCTTATATATGAATATGAAGTGATTTGTTTGTTACACATTTTGTTTAGCTTTCTATTGATTAATTTACGAAATTTGTGAAGTTATTTGCCCTTGTAAAAGTTCTAATCATCATTCTCAATCATAATTGTAAAAGATATCAGAACTTCATTTTCTTAACTTTTACTAAAATTAAGTGTCAAACCTCAAGGGAACAAGAATCTGATGAGCAATAAAATATTAAGCAATTTGAAATTGAAAAAATAATAGTTTGATGAAGAGCATTTTACACTTGATAGGAAAGATACATACCACCAATATAATAAGAGTATGCATAAAAATATTATATTGCACCTAAAACTCCATACTAGTAGATTCAAAAATAAAAAAATTCTTCATATATATTTTATTTAATATATTTAATTAATTTAATTAATATATTTCACGAATAAGTTGTTAATATCACATGCCTTCATATATATTAATAATAATAAAATTTAACGCAACACAAATGTAGATAATATAACATGATAAGTCACTTAAATATTGAAAAGTTTGATCGAACATTGTAGCTAATTGCGTAAAAATAATGGAACAAATAGAATACATGTTTTGAGGACGCTTACCCATTTACTCTTCAATGCAATATACTGAAGAAAATGAAAATTATTTAATTTCAATTTTATGGGCAATGGAAATGCAAATACTCCCCATGTAACGGGGCTGTATAAGTTTGGGCTGGTTTAGAGTGATGGACTATTGGGCTATCAATTATATGTACAATATGGCCTTGTGTTCTAATAAGTTAATAACCGAGAAATTATATAATATAACTATTACACCACGTCATCAATAACACATGGTGCAACCGACTAATGCAATTATTATATATAGAGTGATATTTCACATCACCATATGTTCTCCTAAAATATAAAATATAAAATTATTTTCACATTGTCCAAAATATGGGTAATGTTGGGCTTATATGAATGTAGTTTGACCCAGTCTAGACTCATCCATATTGGGCCAAACTCAATTTGGGTAAGGGTCTGGACAGGTTTCGGCCCAAGACCGAAATTTGCCCGAACCCAGATTTCATGGCAGAGGCGCTGACAAACAAATTGTCAGCGTCCATCTCTTTTCCTTTTTTTTTCTGGTTCCTATTTTTTGGGCAGGCCCATCTCTCCTTCTTTTTATCTTTATTAACTTAGTCTTTTGGTTTTGTCTTTTTATTTCTCCCTATGTCACCAGCCCACATAAAAGTATTATGTTATAATTGTATTAATTTAGATTATTAATTTTTATGATAGCATTAATTCCCAATAAAAGTATTATGTTTACATTTTTTTTAAGTTTTATCTTATTATTGATATTTACATAATTATTTTTTTATATTTATCAATTGTTATTAAAATATCTAATTGTAATTTTATATGTTTTATCCTATTATATTAGTAGGCAAAAATTAAGTTTATTTTAATAATGTATGTATACTACAACATAAAAAAATAATTAATTATCTCATTAAATAAACATACATTATATTTATAATAACATAAATCATTATAATAATCACAATAAAATAATTATAACAACTTCTCAATCATCACTATAATATTCATCATTTTATCATTACACAATAAAATATTATATTTCAAATTCTATAAAGTTATTGATTTGATACCTAATACCTACTTTTCTTCTCCAAACCCCAACAACAAAATCACCATCTAAATCAAATCTCAAATTTTCAAAACTCTTTAACTATTATTTTATAATATTTTACCATATCAATATTCCATTGAAATCATTATCTAAATCGAGTTTCACAGATTTCACCGAAACCACTGAAACCATTTTTTTCAAACTAAATCGAAACCAAACCCAGTCAAAGTACTTCCATATTAACCCTTGAATTTTCACTCCACGTAATAATTTCATTGATTAAATGTACCACTTAATGACGTGATTCATTGATAGGAAGCTCAAACTTATATTTTAGTCTCCAAAAAATACTACTATCTATCAATACATAATATTTTATCTCATTCTCTTAAAATCTCAAATTTTAGGTCCAGAGTTTAAACATTTGCTAAACATTTCTTTTAATCATTAATTTTTTCCCCTTGCTTACGTGTTTCAAGCTCCCTTTTTAGTTAAATGTCCTAAATAACAAGTTTTCCATTAGAGAATTTTTATTTTTTGATATATTTTTCTACATTGAAGGAAAGTTTACATGATAAAAAAAAAAAATATATATATATATATATATATATAGGCACATAAATAAAGGTGGAATACACGTGTGTTGTGTGAGAATTAGATGTAAATCATGTATTCATAAAAAATGTAAAATATCTATTTAAACAAAAGAAATACGTTTTTTTTTTCTCTCTCTTAAAATACTCTAAACATTACTTATAATCATTAATATTGATCTGTTCCTCGGTTAAACTGGATTCAGCCCTTTAAGAATAAAAAATAAAAAATTGATCCGTTCCTGGGTTAAACTGTTTTCAGCCCTTTAAGAAAAAGAAAAAAAAAACTATTAGGGCAAATTTGATTTCATATTAAACCCTCGTCTCTTTCACCCACTTTCCCTCTTCTCATCTCTTCTCATCTATATCCTCCTCCAATATCTTCAAACCATATTAATCAAGTAACAATCTTTCTTAAGTTTTACCCTTTACCCAATTGCTGTTGGCTCTGTTATATTGACGCTAATTTTCTACAGAAATGCTCTGATTAAGTGCTGTTTCAGGTGGTTGCTGTTGCAATTATTTCCTTTAAGCTTTTGGGTATTTGCTGTTAACTTCTCTCATTTTTTAAGCTTATATTTCGAATATGAATGTTACAGGAAGTTTATTTATTGGCTTTTATTTGAACTATAAATTTGTTATCTTTAAGCAAAAAGACATTTGTTTAGCTAGTGCCCTGTTGATGTCCTTAGATTATAACAGGAGAGATTCTATTTATTTAGTTATGAAATTTGTGATGTAATTTTCTGATCAGAATTTTCTGCCTGACATGTATCTGCAGTAGTTCTACAATACAATCATGGAAAAAATAAAGACCCCTAAAGCAGTGCAGCAGATAAACTCTGCTGAATTTGTTGCTTCGATTGATGATATCTTAACAAAGATTTTGTTGCGTCTTCCTATAAAATCACTCATCCGCTTCAAATCAGTATCTAAACACTGGTAGTCTCACATCACGAATCCAACATTCTGCCATCTCCGCAGTTGGAATAAAAATCCTATCGGCCTCTTCTTGCCCGTCAGCTACTCTCGATTCGAATACGTCCCGTTCTATCCCAACAAAACTAGCCCACCATTCAAAAGACTCAAATTATACAAAGACCGATTCAGCATTAGAATTTTACAGTCCTGCAGTGGGTTATTTCTCTGTTCCATCTCTTGTATCCTATCCTTTACCACCAGGTATTTTATTTACAATCCAACTACAAAACATTTTTCCATTCTCCCTAGTATAAAAGAAGAAGGAATACTTGGGACTAGCTTATGTTTTGATCCCAAAAAATCTCCTCATTACAAAGTTGTTGGTTTTCGGAAAACTAATTCGGATTCCTATCAGATTTTGATTTACTCCTCTGATACCAGTAGTTGGAGGGTAACTGAGAAGCCCTTTGCAGCACCACCCATTCAGTTCGAAAATGTGGTTTATTGGAATGGTGCCCTACATTGGATTAATACAAATGTGGCTGGAGATTCTTTGTATTTTGATATTGAACACCAGGTGTTTGAGAAAATGCCTATGCCACAAGTTCCGGAGGGTTGGCACTGGAGAAATAATTATTACTTTGGGGAGTCTTGTGATCATTTGCATTTCATTGAGATTTATGGTCAAGAAGTTGAGTTCAATGTTCATGAGATGAAATGGGATTATTCCGAGTGGTTTGTTAGGTATCGAGTTGATATTTCAATGGTTTTTGCTCCTAATCCTGAGAGTATACAGATTTATCCTGACCCAATGGAGTGGTGGCGGAAACGAGATTTCTCTGTATTTTGCATGGTTCGTGGCGAGGAAGAGGAGGATTCTTTCTTGGTTTTGCAGATTCCAGGGAAAGCCATACGATATAATCTTGTTTCTAAGACTTTCGAAGAGTTACATAAGTTTGATGGTGCTGTGCATAAGAATTTATTAAGATTTCGGGGTACAAATGGATTTCAATATATTGAGTCGCTATCTTGTGTTTAGACAATTTATTTTTAATATTCAATAGTTCCATTTGATAGGTCTAGTGAGTCGATAAACAAGAGCACTTCAATGTATTGAGTCTATGTACGGTTATCATGTTTTAGTACTTGCTTTGACTCTAGATTTGGGTTACAACTTCAGTTTCTACTCCATAAACGGAATTTGTTTGTTTACTACTCCGTATGTAGAAGAAGATGATTCTTTCACTCTTGGTAATTTAATACAATCTTGTTTTTTTGAAACTTGGAAAAAGCTACATCATGAGTTTGAGGGTGTGTGGTTGACTATTGTTTGAGATTTACATGTAAGAATGTATATCAATGTATTTAGCAACAATTTCCTTCGGGAAAAAGATAAGAAGTCCTTTTAACTCTTGCATAGAAGTGAAAATGGAACACATGTAGTTGTGGTACGTAATTTACATCCTTTACATTTTCTCTTATCCATAATTTTAGTCTTAAATTCATTGGAATTAAAATTGGTGTTCTTAAATTGCTATATAAGCAAACAAATTGGGGGTTTTGTCACTCTGGGCTGCCACAAGGTGGTAATTAGCTATGTCACATTTGTTGTAGTTTTTCCAGGTGAATGAAATAAGTTGAGAGAAGAGTTGTATTTGTTCGATCCAAAGAGGTACCATTTGGATTGAAAACATTGTGTCTTTTGCAAAATGACATTTGTACATCTATAAATATGAGGCGTAATTTGGCCAGTTAATTAATTGCAACTAAATCAAAATTGAAATTCTCACTTCTACAATTCTTATTTTATTTTCAAAAAGTCGAAGTTCTATATGTTCCAACTTGCATATGGCCTTTTTGTTTGTGCAAACAACAAATGATCAAGATTGTTGTATCTTGAGAGACTACCGTTGAATATTGTGTGCACCGTAAGCAGCCTCGGAAATATTATCTTAAGGAGATTGCATTCGCAGCCTCAGTCTTACTATTTTCAATTGTTGTGATTTTCGTTAAATTGTTCTATAGATTAATTCGATCCAAGTAAGTACGTTTATATGTTTTATTACGCGTACAACTATGTGTGAATTTTAGTTGTCTAAATAAGTACACAAATTGTTAAACACCAACAACCTTAGTTTGCTTATGTAGCAATATGAACACTAAATTTAATTTCGGCGAGTTTATGCCTAAAACTGCGGATAAGAGAATGAAGTTGCGACAACTTAAAACATAATAGATATAAATTGTTCTTTTCTATTTAGAACATTCAGTTTGTAAATGAATTCTTCGACTCCAAACATAATTAGCATCTGAAACTTAACAATGGATAAATTTAGGTATACCTGTGCAGATATTATATTTCTGTGGAGTTCGAGAACAAGTTATTGGGAGTAATTTTAATTTTTCAGAGATTTATCTGAGAAGCTATAACAATTGATACGCATGAGAATGATTATGAATCAATAAGGCTTGATTTTTTAAAAGGTAGGCTTGTAACTCTCAAAGTAGAAATAGATAAAAAGGATGGGAGTAATCATTAGATGCGTTAATGTAACATAGCGAAATTTAAAATATGGTTAGCTCTACGGAGATAAAATTTTATTTTTTGCCCTCTATAATTGATGGGTTTCAAATTGATCATTTATTGTGGTAACTCGACATTATAAGTTCTTTATTGTGTCATCGTCATCAATTTCAGTCGTTATCATCGGAAATCATCAATTTATGTCTTTTTGACCGGAAAAATTGATTTTTTTGGTGAAAATCTTCAATTTATGCATATTTGACCAGAAAATTTAATTTTCACAAAAAATATCAAATATCGAGTGACACTTAAAAATTGAAACTTTCATGTTCTGACTCCAAAATTTGCAAGCCCAAGTCACGTGACGGGTCTATAACTTCAATTTTTGATGAAAATGGTTAACGTTCGGTGATAAATAAAATATTTCGGCAATAAATACTGAAATTGATGACGATGTCAAAAAAAAATAAAATTTTGTCGCTTTGGAGACTTGTTCATATTCTTCTTTGTTTATTCATTTAGTTTTATAAACGCGTGAATGCAGGTTCATCTACCTCAAATTATGATGTAGGCTTAACCAATTGGGCGATCTTAGATTGTGCTCCATCCCCCTCCCCCAAATGGCAGTGGCCAAATTGGCCGCAACCAAATTGTCACAACAAAAATTGGTCGCGTCGTTCAGGTCGCGATACAGGCACGACTTGTGGCGATACCAATTTTGATAGGTGTCGTTCGAAAGGGGAATGGGTTTTAATTTGGGGCTGTCCTAAGCTAGGCTAGGCAGGTATGTTGATATTTATTTTATTTTATTTTATTTTTTATTTTTTATTTTTGTTCTTCTATATTTTTTTTAAAAATTATTTAAAATTTTTGATTTTTTTTAATTAAATTGTTAATTGGCTAACAGATGTAAAGGTGTGCAAACCTAGGATGGATCACATTAATTATGATTGTTTGGAGGGAATGGACGCGAATTACATCAAATCTCAAAGGAGGTCCTTGTAATTAAAACAAACTAGCCTATAACCCGTGATATGCACGAATCAAAATTAATTTATAATTTGTTTCCTAGAAATAAAATAAAATAAAAATTAAGTTTGTTTGCATTATTAATATATCAACATTTGTTAATAATTGCAACTTGGGTATTTTAAATGTTTGAAAATATTGTTATATGATAATTCTACAATTCACATTATTTTTCTGTTATAGATTATAAATCATCTCTAATTGTTTAAGATGAATTTGTTAATAAGTTGTTTCATGTCATGTCAAATCTCAATCTTCATTATATCAACTTCAATTAATTGGTACATATAAGAGTGTATGCATTTGATACTCAATATCGCGAGATAAATACATTCACACTTGAGATAAATGTATATATGGTTATCTAAAATTGCGCCTAACAATAATTTTTTTTTTTTGATATATGAGAAAAAAAAAAAGTTATTGTAATTTACAATGGGTATAATTAAGTTAATCAAACTAATTAATATATAGGTCAAACATGTAAACCATATATTTCAAGCTTGTGAATATTCTCTTTGCCCAAAAAATTACCTAATGACATTGTAACTATAAAAAAAATGACAAATATATATTTTTATTTCGTTCATCTTCTCTAATTATAAAATACATTTATATAAAATTAAAATTAGCCATAACTTTAGAAAATTAAGATTAGTACAAATATACTCATTGGAATCAAAGTATTGTAAGTTTATTATTAATTTATTATAAACTTCATAAGTGGTCCTTTCATCTTCCCACTTGCCAATGATTTTAATTCTTTAATTCCCACTAACCCATTATCTTCCCCCACTAAATTGAGCATTATGTGAGTCATAAAGTAGAAGACTCTACACCTTCTTAGTGTCTTTGATGGCAAGACACTATATATAGGTGAGCCATGTATAAGGTCCCTACACTCAACATTCTTCACAATTATACACCATCTAAAGGAGGTTGCTAGAGTGTAGAAGAATCTTATACGCACCCGGATTTCCTCAAAACATCAATGGCTGGAGGTATGACGATTCATTCCGCATTTAGTTTTCATATATGCTATCTAGTTTAAGTATATATGTATGTTCAAATATTATTGTGATATTTTATAAAGTCTAACATTTGGTATCAGAGCAATTGATACCTTCGCCTTGATGTTTTTACAAAACTTGGAAAACTTTATATCAACGTTGTTGAGAATCTTGCATATGGGCTAATTTTTCAAGTTTCATAAGTTCTTTTCTAATTTGGTAATGAAATCATGGTTGACTTAATTCAGTTTGTGGAAAATTTGAATTGTTCGACTTTTCTCTTAAAGTTGAAAATGATGCTTTAGTTTTTCATTTAAGTATCACTGATGTGCTCAAGTGCCGAGTTCATTTCGGATTTTGAAATTTGTCAACAAGCAAACTTTTTGGCTTCTACTCAAGTAAAAGAATGTTCATTTTATATGAATAACAATCCAATGAAATAGCAATTTTTGTTCAGTACTTTATGACTAGAATCAATAATTATTGTTTATTGCATGCCTTTGTTGGATGAAGCATATTTTGGCAGTTTAAATTCATTTAAATTTGTTAAATGGAATGGTTGCTTGGCCTTTTTAATTCCAGTGGCAGTTAAATTATTTATCTGCATGTTTATTCTTGGCATTAAAAAAAAAAAAAAAAAAAAAAGGCCAGTTCCATATGGATCTAAAGGAAAGACAAAACTTATGTTCATATTTATTTTGCTTTGACCGACTCTTATGTGGAATAAAGCATGAAGTTGTTTTTCATAAAATTATGGATAATTGAGCTCATATACTATCCTGATTTGACAATTTAGAGATTGTTGAGACCGAGAGAACTTGATTCTCAAAAGGTTTTCAATTAATTATTGTGGATTTGGTTTCTGGATTTTGGAAGTTTTGATTTTCCAATATTTTTTCGGTATATTTGTTATTAGGCTGCATATGGTTTAAGCACATAATGAATTGGGCCTAAATTATCCACTTATTGTAATAATTTTATAAAGATTAAAATTATTCTTACATTTAATTAGTATGTATAAATCAATTATACATGTTATGTGGAGATGAATAATTTGAAGTTGCAATTTTGTGAAATTACATGTCTTGCATAATATAATGTTTTGAATTATGCAATATTTTATGTTTGAGAATTATTAAGTGAACAATTCTTATAAGGCTTATATTTAATGTCTAGTGATCCATATAATATTATTTGATTGAAGAGTAGCCACAACATCTTCAATTGAATAAAATTATATTTTAAGTTTGGTTATGATGATCACATAAAGAAATAAAGACATTAATTGTAATTAGTTATACTTAATATAACGAATTTTTATCCCACAGGAACTATTTGTTATATTATATAACTAATTAGGATAAATATCATATTATATTTCCTAATTTACCCACAGGTATTAGGAAAAAGAACATAATTTGATAGTTTATCATAAAGAATTTAGATGAATATCAACTTGCCTTCATAATATAATGAATAATTATGAATTGAGTAAGCAATTTGATGTTCTATCATTCAATCTGAGTTGAATCTAACTGAATTAAAATTTCAGCCCACAGGCAAATTTTATGTCACTAGATTCAATTCTTACGTGTTTTGCATTGGTGAAACATGAAATTTTTTTTTTTTTTTTAGTTAAACCTCAAGTTTGAACATAAGCAATTTTAATTTTTATGCAGCATCACTACCTGTTAATTTTGCTGATATCAAATGTGATGTTCCTGAATTGAATGGTGATAACTATAAGATTTGGAAGGAGAGTATTCTTCTTCAATTAGGGTGGATGGACATTGATTACGCAATACGGAAGGATGAACCACCTACACTTACTGATGCTAGCACTCAAGCTGAAATTCAGCTTTATGAACGCTGGGAACGATCCAATCGCCTCAGTATGATGTTCATAAAGACAAAAATTTCTGCTAGCATACGTGGTTCAATTGGAGAGTGTGACAATGTTAAAAAGTTACTAAAGGCTATTGATGAGCAATTTGAGTCATCAGATAAAGCTTTAGCCAACACCCTAATGACCAAGTTATCATCAATGAGGCTCACCGGTACTAGAGGTGTGCGTGAGCACATCATGAAGATGAGAGACGTTGCGGCTCAACTAAAGACTCTTGAGGTTAAGATGTCTGATTCTTTCCTTGTGCACTTTATACTGAACTCACTTCCACAACAATATGGACCTTTTAAGATCTCTTATAACACACATAAAGATAAATGGTCTATCAATGAACTTTTGACCATGTGTGTTCAAGAGGAAGGAAGGTTGTCAATGGAATTTGGAGAAAGTGCATATATGGCAACACAAGGAAAGAGCGAGCAACCCAAACAAAAGGGGAAGGCAAATGATAAGATACCTGTCCAATTTGACATCAAGAAGGAATCTAAGTGTTTCTTTTGTAAAAAGAAGGGACACATGAAGAAGGATTGTGTCAAATATAAAGCTTGGCTTGTCAAGAAAGGTTTGTCTAAACCAAATGAAGTCAATGGAGAGTGAGCAGTGCATCTATCCAGACAACATATGCGCTCACATGCAGAGGAAATTGGAACATGCAAATTAGTTTAAAATTTCTTGTTTTGTTTTAAATATGGAAAAATATTTTATATTCCAAGTTTTTAGAATGTTGATTTATGTTTCAGGACTTGTAACGTTAAGTTATTCCATGCAACTTTTGATTTGAATTTTACAAATCTTATCATATTGGAATTAGTACAATTTGTTACGGGCTTTTTTTCAAATTTAAAGGGCAAGAAAATGTTTTTTATGATGCAATGCATGTTTTCTCTATTTGGTGTACAAACTCCATTGTTCATCTTGCAATACTAGGATTGTGGAATCAAGACGTCAAACCTTTTGGGAATGACTTGATCAGTGGGAGTGATCAAACAAGGGACGATATTCCTGAATATGGTCATTCTGGAGCTTTCTCCTTAAGTGATAGACTGGTTATAATGTTGGAGCCGAGACTGATCTTGAGATTTTCATGGTGAGCAATTTTGTTGTAAAGAAATCCATATATGGTTTAAAACAAGCATCCCGTTGATGGTACTTTAAAATTCCATTGAGTAATTTCTTCATTTGGATTGTATGAAATTTCAAGGATTAATTTATATACCATAAGGTTAGTGGGAGTAAATATAATTCTTGTTTTATACATGGATGATATTTACTTACAACTAATGTTAAGGGTATGTTACATGAGGTGAACAATTTCTCTCTAAAAACTTTTGATTTAAAGATATGGGTGAGACATAATGCATCTTAGACTGTCTTGGATAACCTATTTCAATAAAATTTAGAGAGGATTTGGATGACAGATTGTTCACAAATAGTAGCTCCCATTGTGAAGGGCAATAGTGCTCGGAATGACATTAAGAGGGAACAAATAATAAACATTCCATAAAGGCCTGATATCACATTTGTGATCGGAATGTTGAGATATCAAGAAATCTGGATATAGACCACTTAAGTGGTGATGTACATTTAAGTAATCAGAAATTTACATGCTTATGTATAGACGGGCGGTAAATTTGAAAGTAATTAGGTTATCAGATACAAACTTTGTTGGCTATGTTAATTTTCATAGATTAACATCATGATATGTTGGCCAATAAAGTTGTTTTCTTGACTGATATTTCCACTATAGATGCCGATTTTTCCCGTTTAAAGCTACTTTGTATGGTGTATGATTAAGTAGTTTCACATTGGATACTAGCATTGTGGATTTCGTGCTATGTCATAAAGAACGTATTAATTCTGATAATTCAGTTATCATTAAGCACGATAATACTAAATTGATAATTATTGATCCTTAGACTAAAGGCATGCAAATATTTAAATCTAAGGATCATATAAAGAAATAGTAAATGTATAAGGTTTCAGTGAAACTCTTATAAAGTGATGATATTTCTCATATTCAGGTGCACATTAAGTTCATTTGAGAAAATCATCTGGAGGACCTAGAATAAACATAAGGTTTATTCATTAAGAAATGTTGGGCTACTTTTGAGAAATAAAATGCATTGTGATACATGGAAGATAATACTCGTTCTAAGAGGAACTATCGCCATGATTCGTGTATTTGATTTCTATAAGTGTTTATGGGATTTATATATCATTATTCGGACCAAGTGGGAGAATGTAAGTTTATTATTAATTTATTATAAACTTCATAAGTGGTCCTTTCATCTTCCCACTTGCCAATGATTTTAATTCTTTAATTCCCACTAACCCATTATCTTCCCCCACTAAATTGAGCATTATGTGAGTCATAAAGTAGAAGACTCTACACCTTCTTAGTGTCTTTGATGGCAAGACACTATATATAGGTGAGCCATGTATAAGGTCCCTACACTCAACATTCTTCACAATTATACACCATCTAAAGGAGGTTGCTAGAGTGTAGAAGAATCTTATACGCACCCGGATTTCCTCAAAACATCAATGGCTGGAGGTATGACGATTCATTCCGCATTTAGTTTTCATATATGCTATCTAGTTTAAGTATATATGTATGTTCAAATATTATTGTGATATTTTATAAAGTCTAACAAGTATGGCACGGGATTAAAAGTGCATCCACATATAACAAAGGCACAATTTAAAGATAAATTTGTCATAATTCAAATTAAAACAATAAAAAAAAACTAACCAATCTAGATGAAATAAAAAAAGGGAGTATAAGAAATGCATAATATAAAAAAAAAAATGAAAATTCATAATGAATTAATCAAATAAAAAAAATCAATGTATATCAAATCACATTAAATCAAATATGAAACAAAAAGAGACAAAATATGAAAATATAGTATTAACCAAAACAATGACAATACAAAGTATTTTTGACAAATTTGTCATGATTCAAGATGAAATACATGAAAAAGTAATAATATTAAATAGATAGAATAACATAGAATATATACAATCTTCTAAATATTATTCAAAGTCTAACTTTTCTTGCTAAGTAAATTTCAAACACTTTTAATTTAAGAAGTTTTTTTTCTCAAAATACAAGAATTAAGAAAATTGTTTTACAGTAGTACTAAATTCTAAGCCGCTTGAAGCGGTGAGCCAATCCAAACACCCATTAGATCATTGCTTCAAGTCGGACAATCGCTGGGCGGGCGAGTGCAACGACAGGTGGCCGACACTTGTCGGCCACTTGTTGATCCCATTTTTTTTTGTTTCTTTTTTCCTTTTTAATTAAAAACCCTTTTAATTTAAAAAAAATTCTTTAAAATATCTTATTGAATAAAACGTAACTCTTATTTAATCTAAGTTTGATTTAATTTGTGTACTATTTTTAAAAAGTTAATTTTAGTATAAAAATGTAACTCTTATTTAATAAAATCAAATTTAATATTAAAAAAATCCTTATATTTGTGTATTATTTTGGAAAATTTAATGTCAATAATAAATCATTTTTATTATTTCCAAATCATGCCAATCAAGTATTTAATTGTTGTATTATTGTGTACCAATTTTAAAATCCTTTTAAAAGTTAATTATTAGAAACTCAAATTTAATTTAATTAATAAAAACGAAGTTGGGTGAATAGTTAATAATAACTTAATGAACCTTACATATGATTCGTTAAATTAAAAACGATAAAACCCTAACAATTATATAGTGAAACACTTGGGTGAATAGTTAGACATCTAAAATAAATACGATTACATATGATCGCTATTTGGACCGTGTATTGGCCACACGTGTTCAACTAAGTCCGTTTGAAGTTGACGGTTGACCTATACTGAGCGTATTTGTTGATGACGTAACAAATATTCTTCTACAGATATCGGACTGGAGCGAGAATTCAAATCTAGCTCAGTTTTACCTTGATCATAAATGGTGGCACGAGCCATACGAGATATGGTAGGATCTAGGGGTGTCAAATTGGGTCTGGACCCAATGGGCAGCCCATGATCCGCCCAGACCAATTATGACCCAACCTATTAATGGACATTTATTTATTGGGTTGGGTCGGTTCGGGTCTAACTTAAAAATTAAAGGAATATTAATGGGTTTGTTAACGGGTCCTTAACGGGTCTTACAAAACAAAACAAAACAAAAGAACCCTCGAGATCGAGCTCTCACCGAAGCTACTCCCACTCAACTGCCTCTGGAGTCCAAAAGACCCCCGAAACGCCGTCGTTCCGATCCGGCCTTGCTGCGGCTGCGCTTGAATCATTCTCTAATCAATCAATTCCCAATCCAACCTCGATGCTCTATCTGCCTTCACTTTATTCTTCTCTCCGGAGTGAGACTCGTAGTAAATAGGCTGCTGAGCCACCGCTCCGCCGGCGGTGAAGGAGAATTTCGATTGCTGAGGCGACGGCGTCTGGTGACATGGTGGCTCGTCTGGAATTTGACATAGTAAGCTGTAATTCGATCGCTTACCAGGCATTTCCATCGACTTCTTCTCCGATTAAAGCAACGCCATAGCTTAAGGCTTTCGGAGGTTGTTTTATGGGTTTTCTGCTTTGCTTTTTTTTTCCTCTCTCTCTAGATTCTTAAGCTAAAAATTGAAAAAATACATGTAAAATATCAAGCTACTCGATACTCGGCTCGAGCTCGTTCGATAAAAGCTCGTTTGAGCTCGGCTCGATTGAAAATCAAACCAAGCTCAAACATAAAATTTCAAGCTCGATAAAAATCGAACCAAGCTTGAACAGTGTGTCGTTCGATACTACTCGGCTCGATTTCAGCCCTAGCAAATGCTCTAAAGATGCTCTCTGTTTTTCCCAAACAAAGTCCTAATTTTTTTAAATTGATGATATTTTTACTATTTTATGCTTTCAGTCCAGCCACTAGCAAGTGGCACAACATTTCGTTGGGGAAAAAAATAAAAAAAAAGGGCCGGCCCGACCCAGACTATTTACGACCCGGCCCGACCAATTTGGACCAGACCCGAACCCGACCCGATCCGCCCGTTGCCACACCTGGGATCGCTATCATCATCGTCCGAGTCATCATCTCCGTATTCATCTCGTTCGTCCTCCACAATTTAAATTGTGAAGAATGATACATGTCAACATAATGTTCCCTAGGTCTCTAGTATTCCATCCCCTATCGGGTTGATTTATGATGGCAAAACGAGCTTGAAGAATTCCGAAAGCTCTTTCAACGTCCTTCCGATATGACTCTTGTAGCTTAGATAACAATGCATATTTCTTGTTCAACAAATCTCTAATGGACTGGACTAATGTCGCCCATTTAGGGTATATACCATCTGCAAGATAGGATGCCATAAAATAGTCAGTATTATTTACCGTATATTTAACTTGTGGGGATTTTGCAGAAGTGAGTTGGTCGAACAAGGGTGAACGACCAAGGACGATGATATCATTTTGGGCACCGGGTACGCCAAAGAAGGCATGCCATATCCAGGTGTCCGATGAAGCTACTGCTTCAAGAACAATTGTGGGTTTTTTAGTTCTTCCCGAAAGCTACCACTCCATGCGGTTGGACAATTTTTCCATGTCCAATGCATGCAGTCTAATGATCCGATCATTCCAGGAAACCCACGCTTCTCCGCTTTGTCAAGAAGCCTCTTAAGATCATCGCCATCCGGGGCACGAAGGTATTGCTTCTTGTATATTCGCAAAATCTAGCCAAAACTGTCGCAAAGTCTCACATGCGGTCGTCTCTGACATATGGTAGATATCGTCTACCGAATCACCGGAATATGGATACGCCAACATATGGCAGCGCATGTCAAGAAGCTACCCGAATGTATGTGAGTGGTCAAAACCTTGTCGGCGAGGTAAATGTTCTAATCATAAAAAATCGTATTAGCATTGTTATTATATGCACTTTTAATTATATGACATATTTTTAACAATTAATTTATATTTTTAGGAAAGAATCAGAATGAACTTATTCCGGTCAAGTACAGGACATTCACTTAATTATGTGCATTGTTGGGAGGTATTGGAAGACTGGGTTAGGTTTTCTTCTCTACTGTCATATTCACATACTGGGCCGGATCCATACCATACTCAATCATTAAACCAAGATGTAGAAACAAACTCCCCATTCGCTTATGTTCCGCAGTTTGATTTTACAAATGATCAAGACAACGTAACGGGGACCCAAGAACCATTGGAAACTCCGACATCAGATCAACCTGGTTCCAGACCAATTTGTACCAAAAAAGCTAAAAGGCCAAAGCAAAGGCTTCGGCTAGTCAGAGTCAAGAAACTGCACGAATTGAAGCAATGCGTACTGCTGCACAAAATGTTATAATGTTAGAGGAAGGACGTAATCGACGGCATGCTGATATGATGGCTAATAAAGAAAAGGCAGGCGAAAGGGAAATTATGAAAATGGATTGCACATTTATGACTCCTAATACAAAGTTGTATTTGCATAGCGTAAGGAATGAAATCTGCGAAAAAAATGCTCGGACTCGCTTATTTGGAGGTTTTTCTGGGGGTTCGTCCAACCTAGGCGGCCGCAGTAGCAACAACGGTGACAACGACGATGGCGGGGAGGGTGGCTTTCCTTATATGAGTAATTAGTTGTTGTATTATTATGTACTTTAAAAAAATTTATTGGTTGTCAACTATTTAATTGTTGTATTGTTGCGTTTTTAAAAAAACAATATTGGTTGTTATTGTTATTATTAATGTCAATCTTAAATTATATCTTATTGTTATTTATTGTTTATTTATTTATTATTGTTTAATTATTATTATTATTATTATTATTATTATTAAGTGACATTGGGAAAAATGAGAATTGAAATTAAATGAAATTGATAAATTGAATCACTTGAGATGACTTGTGAAAAGGAAAGGGAAAGCTGAACTTGGATTCTGAGGGAAAGCTGGACTTGGACTGAATGCAACACTGCCTTCTCCAGTGTTGCATTTAGTCAAAGTCCAGCTTTCCCTCACTCAGTCCAGCTTCCCCTCAGAATCATCCAGTGTTGCATTCAGTCCAAGTCCAGCTTTCCCTCACTCAGTCCAGCTTCCCCTCAGAATCCAAGTCCAGCTTCCCCTTTCCTTTTCATAAGTCATCTCAAATGATTCAATCTATCAATTCCATTTAATTTCAATTCTCATTTTTCCCACTGTCACTTAATAATAATAATAATAATAATAATAATAATAATAATAATAATAATAATAATAATAATAATAAAAATTAAACAATAATAAATAAATAAATAAATAATAAATAACAATAAGATATAATTTAAGATTGACATTAATAATAATAATAACAACCAATATTTAAAAAAAAAAAACACAACAATACAATAATTAAATAGTTGACAAACAATAATTTTTTTTAAAGTACATAATAATACAACAACTAATTACTCATATAAGGAAAACCACCATCCCCGCCATCGTTACATTTTTATACTAAGAGTTACATTTTTATACTAAAATTAAAATTTTAAAAATAGTACACAAATTAAATAAAAGTATAAAACTAAGATTAAATAAGAGTTACATTTTATTAAATAAGGTATTTTAAATTTTTTTAAATTAAAAGGATTTTTTATTAAATTAAATAAATAAAAACAAAAAAACAAAAAAACAAAAAGAAAATTAAAGAGAGTGAACAGGTGGCCGACAAGTGTCGGACACATGCTGGCTGGGCGGGCGAGTAACAGATCGAGAGGGGTGAGGCGAGTCACCACCAGCTTGCCTCACCCCTTTTAATTGATTTTGGTGGATTGAAGGGGTAATTGCATTTTTTCCCCTTTTTACATTTTAGTTCACATATTCATCCCCCTAGATCCAAATCCAGCCACACCTTGATACATAGGAGATGCCCTAAGGATTAACTAATTTATAACTAAAAAACATTTACACAAAGCGTGCAACCATACCTTTTGTTTAATTACTCGCATTAATAACTTGAAAAAAAATTGCATTATGATTGATAGTATTATACATTGATTGGGCTAAGTTGCGGAACAAAAATTTAACTTCATGAAGCTCATTGTAGAAGTTGACCTCAGAGAACATAAGAAATGAAAAGGTTTACTTCTTTTTTCTGGTTTCCCCACGGTTTAATCCCTTTCGAGACGCGTCGGACACCTAAAGTGGGAAACTTGTACATATGAAACATAATGAAAATTTTAAATATGTATGATGAAATAGGAAAAAATTAAATCGTAAAATCTTACACTTCTTGTTTAGTACGTTCATAATTGTTCAAATAGATCTACTACACCAAGAAAAATAAGATTAGTATTCAAGATCCTCTTGTGCTTGTACCTACAAAGCAAAAAAAATGATTAAAAGTATAATATCATGTTTGTAGTAAGAGAAAAAAAAGTTAGAAATACAGAGAAAAAATATATAGAGATGCACAATAGTTTTTTTTTAAGGGTCACCATCTTTATATAGTTAATAAAAAAAAATCTGAATCACATAGCTCCAAATTTAATAAAAATTATGGATGCTTAAAGAATGTAGATGATTTTTAGGAACTAATGCAAATTAAAAAAGGTTTTTTTTTGGGAAGTTTGCAAATTATTCAAACAATTATTTAGTGAGATGTAATAATTACTAATAATTGAATTATATATAGACTGTGCAACCGAACGTCTAATATAAAGTAATAGAGGTGAATATTTCCTAAATTACGTCCATTAGTGTAGTAAAGGGGTACTATTTTTTAAATAATTTTAGCAATTATTTAATGAGAGTTAATTAAGTTAATGACCATGAATTTAACTATATATAGAACCATACAGTTTACCAGCTAATATAAATTTAATGTGATTCTACTTAAATTACGGCCATAACATTAGTATCTTTAATATGTTATTATTATAAAGATATACACCTCATCATAAATGTATTTGATTAGCATTAATTTAGTTTCAACGTTTCTTTTTTGTAGGATTTAAACTTAAGATGAAATTGATTTAAAAATATTATGAAAAATATAATTTTGTAAAAATAAAAAAATTCAAAATTCTAGAAAATTAGGATTTTAGTCAAAATAACTAATTGGGGTCAAAATACACCCTTCAAATATATATATGTATTAGATTAGATTAGATTAGATTAGATATGGAAAGAATATTTATTACTTCTCCCATCCCATTTTTATTTATCTCTTGGTACAGTTGATAAATCAACTTGACTAAATTAATAAAAAAATTGTGATAAATAATTTAATTAAAATATTTCACTAATAAATTTATAATATCACATGACATCATATATATATATATATATATATATATATATATATATATATATATATATATATATATATATATATATATATATATATATAATAATAATAATAATAATAATAATGATAATAATAAAATTTAATGCACCACAAATGTGAATAATTTAACATGATAAGTCACTTAAAAGATTGAAAAGTTTGATCAAATATTGTAGCTAATTGAGTAAAAATAATGGAATGGATAGAGTATATTTAAGAACATTTACACATTTACTCTTCCAAAGCAATATACTGAAGAAAATTATTTAATTCAATTTTTGCTTATATGGTCTTGATGGAATCTTAGAGTGAATTATAATTCATAAATGTTATATGTTCAACAAATTCATAAAATAATTTATTTACTTGGCCCTTCCAAGAAATATCATTTTTAAATGATAATTTTTAGTTATTTAAAATTAGTATATTTCTAAAAGGCAAGAACTAAATTGATACAAACAGATTTTATGTGGGACTTAAGTAGAACATTATTATTGTGAATGGACAAACGTATCCTCATGAATATTCACGTATAACTCACGTGATCTCGGTGCAGTCGTGGACAACTTGAAAAATCCAAAGTGAAACAAATAATATGTTGTGGGCACTAATGTGACTATGCATAAAGTTATAGATAAGGAGGACTATTACTGACATTTACCCTTTTATTTATTTTCATTTAAACAAATAAATTTTAGTTAAGAAAGTTTGAACATTGTGCTAAATTTAAATGAAATTATAATATTAACAAACTTGTTTAAACAACATATTTGTGTGAACTTGGAAAATGAAAATTCTATATCCGATCGAATCAGGACGAGATCCAATGGACTCCAAAAAATTTAGATTTTAAATAAGATGTGAAGCCGACCAAAATCCGGCCAGACATGAATAAAATGAAATTTGGATCAGGCCTAGTCTGAATAACATTATCCAACCCACAATCGTAATTTATGTGAATTGTAAGAATTGAGTTGACAATGTTTCTATTGTTGTAATTTTATAAATTTAGAACTTCGCCGTCCGGAAGGTATAAATAGAATTTATAGAATAATTATTAAAAAATTAATCAATCATTACGAATGAAAATAATATATCTTTTAAACTTATTTGGTAGCACTTCTAAAACATAGATTAAGGATTATTACCATAAGACTTTTTCAACATGCAAATATTCAATTCATGGCTGTTAGGGTTGGAAATATATATACATTGATGAGTTTGTTTGCACTTTGCACCTCCAAAACATGGGAAATAGACATTTTGCACCCCCGAAACTTAGATTTAACTTTGCACTCTCAAAATATGAAAAATGCAGCACTTTGCACCCTATTTTATTTTCAGACAAAAAGACAAGGGCAAACTAAGTAATTCAAATTTAAATCTTTGACACTCTGCACCCCCAAAATAAAATTAGCACTTAACATCCTCTAATTAAGAACAAATCAGCAACATGCACCCCCGAAATACAATAAATGTGCACTTTGCACCCGAAACACAAAATTAGCACTTAACACTCTCAAATTAAAAAAAAAAACTCAAACCCCTCAGATTTTTCGGCAAAGTTGACCATTGGGGTGAAAAAAATTTAAGGTAAAATAGGTAATTATTTATGTATTTGATATTTTGAAGTAGACAATGGGTCTTTCAAAAATCTACTTGTACTTTATTTAGTTATTTATGGATATGTAAATTGATGACAAGAAAGATGGATAGAAAAATGAGTATTCTAGTATTTATTATTGTATTTTGCAAAATTTAAGGAAAAAAATGAATTACCTATTTTGCCTTAGATTTTTTCACCCCGATGGTCAACTTTGACGAAAAAAACAAGGGATCTGAGTTTTTTTTTTTAATTTGAGAGTGTTAAGTGTTAATTTTGCGTTTCGGGGTGCAAAGTGCCATTTATTGTGTTTCGGGGGTGCAAGTTGCTGATATGTTCTTAATTAGAGAATGTTAAGTGCTAATTTTATTTTGGGAGTGCAAAGTGCCAAATTCTCAAGTTTTGAGGGTGCAAAGTGCCAAAGATTTACGTTTGAATTACCTATTTAGACCTTAAGTTTTTGCATGAAAATAAAAGAGGGTGCAAAGTGCTGCATTTTTTATATTTCGAGGGTGCAAAGTGCTAAATTTAAGTTTTAGGGGTGTGCAAAATGCTTATTTTCCATGTTTCGAAGGTGCAAAGTGCAAAAAACCCTTCACTGATTTTATCTAGTACTTCCCATCTAATTAATGTTTAGGGTAAACACCACATTTGGTCCCTCTTATCATTAACTTTTTACAGAGTGGTCTCTCTTATATTTTTTTTCCAGTTTAGTCCCTACTATGTATTATTTGTTTCACTTTAGTCCTTTTCAGGTGTTCCAAGGCGGTTCCGGTAACATGTGATATGCTCATAAGGGCAATTTCATCATCATAAGTAAACTAACATGGATATTTTCGTCATTTAAAAAAAAACTAAAGATTTAATCTCTTCCAAACTAGGCTTTCATTCTAGTCCAACTTAATCGTCCATTTCGTTCCAAACTTAAGTTTTCTCCCAAAATCTTCTTCAAACACCAAAAATGCTCACCAATTAAACAATATCTCAAATGGTCTCATTAGCGAACGGAAGAAAATGCCCTAAAAAATATTCATATGCATGTCACGTGTTATCAGAACCACCTGATAAGGACTAAAGTGAAACACATAATTCATAGTAGGGACTAAAATGAAATAAATAATTCATAGTATGGACTAAAGTGGGAAAAAAACATAAGAGAGACCACTCTGTAAAATGTTAATGATAAGAGGGACCAAAATTGATATTTACCCTAATGTTTAATTGCACCATACTATATATATATGTGTGTGTGTGTTAGTCTTTGAGCTCTTTTCATGTCAGGAATATATAAACTCAAATTTATTCTACAGGTATTAATGAAATGTATTTGATGATGAATATAACTGGTTTAATATTACACGAATGGTTTATGTATAGTAGACTGTAGTTCCTCTAAGAAAATATAGGATAAATAAATTTGATAGAGAAATTTCTCTAATTGTGTTAGGTTGACTCTTTGTGACAAGGGATTCAATTTTGATTACATATCATGAAGTAACATTTAGAACATGATTCTTAGTTAAAGCTAGGTAAGAAATTACATTAAAATAATGTGTCTTATGAAGCATAAGGTACTCTAGAATTTATATAATTAGCACGGTATAATTTAAGACATGATTTGAACTCGTTGTTGTCGACTATAACAACCTACATCAAGTGGTGGACAAATTAAAAGACAAATTATTAAAGAAAAGAAAAGAAAAGAAAAGAAGTCTCAATAAACATGCATGTTTGGGAATTAGTATATTTTTATATAAATGGAGTCGAATCTGAACGAGCCTGATCCGATTAGAATCCGACCCACTGACAACCCTATTCAGATCAAAATATGGTCTCAAATATAATACTGTACTAGATTTGATCTGTTCCTTGGTTAAACTGGATTCAGCCCTTTAAGAAAAAAAATAAAAAAATTGATCTGTTCCGGGGTTAATCTATTTTCACCCCTCTAAGAAAAAAAAAAAAAAACTATTAGGGCAAATTTGATTTCATATTAAACCCTCGTCTCTTTTACCCACTTTCCCTCTTCTAATCTATATCCTCCTCCAATATCTTCAAACCATATTAATCAAAGTAACAATCTTTCTTAAGTTTTACCCAATTGCTGTTGGCCCTTTTATATCGACGCTAATTTCTACAGAAATGCTCTGATTAAATGCTGTTTCCGGTGGTTGCTGTTGCAATTATTTCCTTTAAGCTTTTGGGTAATTGCTGTTAACTTCTCTCATTTTTTGAGCTTATATTTCGAATATGAATGTTACAGGGAGTTTATTTATTGGCTTTATTATTTGGAACTATAAATTTGTTATCTTTAACCAAAAAGACATTTGTTTAGCTCGTGCCCTATTGATGTCCTTAGATTAGAACCATAAAGATTCTATTTGTTTATTTATGAAATTCGTGAAGTAATTTTCTTGTCAGAATTTTCTGCCTGACATGTATCTGCAGTAGTTCTACAATCATGGAAAAAATAAAGATCCCTAAAGCAGTGCAGCAGATAAACTCTGCTGAATTTGTTGCTTCGATTGATGATCTCCTAACAGAGATTTTGTTGCGTCTACCTATAAAATCACTCATCCGCTTCAAATCAGTATCTAAACACTGGCAGTCTCTCATCATGAATCCAAAATTCTGCCATCTCCGCAGTTGGAAAAAATATCCCGCCATCGGCCTCTTCTTGCCCGTCAGCTACGCTGAATTCGAATACATCCCGTTCTATCCCAAGAAAACTAGCCCACCATTCAAAAAACTCAAATTACACAAAGACCCATTCAGCATTAGAAATTTACAGTCTTGCAATGGGTTAATTCTCTGTTCCACCTTTAGGATCCTATCCGATACCTCCAGGTATTGTATTTACAATCCAACTACAAAACAATTTTCCATTCTCCCTTATATAGAAGAAGAAGGAATACTTGGGATTAGCTTATGTTTTGATCCCACAAAATCTCCTCGTTACAAAGTTGTTGGTTTTCGGAAAACTAATTCGGATTCCTATCAGATTTTGATTTACTCCTCTGATACCAGTAGTTGGAGGGTAATTGAGAAGCCCTTTGCTGCACCACCCATTCAGTTCAAAGATGTGGTGCATTGGAATGGTGCCCTACATTGGATTAATACAAATGTGGCTGGAGATTCTTTGTATTTTGATATTGAACACCAGGTGTTTGAGAAAATGCCTATGCCACAAGTTCCGGAGGGTTGGCGGTGGAGAAATAATTATTACTTTGGGGAGTCTTGTGATCATTTGCATTTCATTGAGATTTATGGTCTACAAGTTGAGTTCAATGTTTATGAGATGAAAAGAGATTATTCCGAGTGGTTTGTTAGTTATCGAGTTGATATTTCAATGGTTTTTGCTCCTAATCCTGAGAGTATACAGCTTTATCCTGACCCGATGGAGGGGTGGACGAAACAAGATTTCTCTGTATTCTGCATGGTTCGTGGCGAGGAAGAGGAGGTTTCTTTCTTGGTTTTGCAGATTCCAGGGAAAGCCATACGATATAATCTTGTTTCTAAGACTTTCGAAGAGTTACATAAGTTTGATGGTGCTGTGCATACGAATTCGTTAAGATTTCGGGATACAAATGGATTTCAATATATTGAGTCGCTATCTTGTGTTTAGACCATTTTATTTTTAATATTCAATAGTTCCATTTGATAGGTCTAGTGAGTCGATAAACAAGAGCACTTCAATATATTGAGTCTATGTGTTATCATGTTTTAGTACTTGCTTTGACTCTGGGTTTGGGTTACAGCTTCAGTTTCTACTCTATAAACGGAATTTGTTTGTTTTCTACTCCGTGAGTGGAAGAAGATGATTCTTTCACGCTTGGTAATATAATACAATCTTGTTTTTTTTTAAAACTTGGAAAAAGCTAAATGAGTTTGAGGGTGTGTGGTTGACTATTGTTTGAGATTTACATGTAAGATTGTATATAATGTATTTAGCAACAATTTCCTTCGGGAAAAACATAAAAAGTCCTTTTAAATCTTGCTTAGAAGTGAAAATGGAACACATGTAGTTCCGGTTTGTAATTTACATCCTTTATGTTTTCTCTTGTCCGCAATTTTATTCTTAAAATTGATGTTCTTAAATTGTTATACAAGCAAACAAATTGTGGGGTTTTGTCATTCTGGCTGCCCTAAGGTGGTAATTAACTATGTCGAATTTGTTGCAGTTTTTATAGGTGAATGAAATAGGTTGAGAGATGATTTGTATTTGTTCGATCCAAAGAGGTACCATTTGGATTGAAAGTCTAGGGGTGGCAATATGGATCTGATCCAGATCCAATCCAAATCCAAAGGATCCGATCCATAAAGATCCATTAAAATTTCACTCGGATCGGATCTGGATCGGATCTCATAAAATCTGGATTCATATTGGATCAACACATACAAGTAATGGATTGTGATGGATCCATCAATGGATCCTCTGGATCCACTAATGGATCCATTATTGAATCCAAAAAAAAAATTATTATTGGAATGTGAAAACCTTTCTCTTTAATACTTATTTTTGAAAATTACAATTTTAACCCCAAATTTTTAAAAAACCCAGAATTTAATAAATTCAAATTTCCATCCGGACACTGATTTCTAGGAACAAAATTTGCACTTTTGGTCACTCAATTTTTGGATATTGCAATTTTGACCCTAGATTTTTGAAAAATCCAGAATTGCAATTCAATCCAGTATTTTAAGAAAATTGAAAATTTCAATTCGGCCCCTGATTTCATAAATCCAAATTTGCACTTTTGGTCCCTCAATTTTTGGATATTGCAATTTTGACCCTAAATTTTTGAAAAATCAAGAATTGCAATTCAGTCCAGTATTTTAAAAAAATTGAAAATTTCCAATCCGGACACTGATTTTCAGGAACAAAATTTGCACTTTTGGTCCCTCAATTTTTGGATATTGCAATTTTGACCCTAAATTTTTGAAAAATCAAGAATTGCAATTCAGTCCAGTATTTTAAAAAAATTGAAAATTTCCAATCCGGACATTGATTTTCAGGAACAAAATTTGCACTTTTGGTCCCTCAATTTTTGGATATTGCAATTTTGACCCTAAATTTTTGAAAAATCAAGAATTGCAATTCAGTCCAGTATTTTAAAAAAGTTGAAAATTTCCAATCCGGACACTGATTTTCAGGAACAAAATTTGCACTTTTGGTCCCTCAATTTTTGGATATTGCAATTTTGACCCTAAATTTTTGAAAAATCAAGAATTGCAATTCAGTCCAGTATTTTAAGAAAATTGAAAATTTCAATTCGGCCCCTGATTTCAGAAATCCATATTTGCACTTTTGGTCCCTCAATTTTTGGATATTGCAATTTTGACCCTAAATTTTTGAAAAATCAAGAATTGCAATTCAGTCCAGTATTTTTAAAAAATTGAAAATTTCCAATCCGGACACTGATTTTCAGGAACAAAATTTGCACTTTTGGTCCCTCAATTTTTGGATATTGCAATTTTGACCATAAATTTTTGAAAAATCAAGAATTGCAATTCAGTCCAGTATTTTAAGAAAATTGAAAATTTCAATTCGGCCCCTGATTTCAGAAATCCATATTTGCACTTTTGGTCCCTCAATTTTTGGATATTGCCATTTGACCTCATATTTTCGAAAAACCCAGAGTTTCAATTCAATCCAAAATTCTCATAAAGTTAAGATTTTCAATTTGGCCCAGATTTTCTGAAATCCAAATTTGCACTTTTGGTCCCTCAATTTTCAAAAATTATAATTTTGCCCCAAATCAATTTATGTGATTTTATCCCGATATCAACAACAAGAATTAACTCATAGAGCAAATTATAAGGCATGATTGGGAATTTTTGAAAATATAGGGTCAAATTGCAATTTTTGAAAATTAAGGGACCAAAAGTGAAATTTTGAATTTCTGAAAATCAGGGGCCGAAATGAAAATTTTAATCTTCAGAAATACACTGAATCGTAATTCTAGATTTTTCAAAAATTTAGGGACCAAATTGTAATTTCCAAAAATTGAGGGACCAAAAGTGCAAATTTTGATTTATGAAATCAGGGGCCGAATTGAAATTTTCAATTTTCTTAAAATACTGGGCTGAATTGCAATTCTTGATTTTTCAAAAATTTAGGGTCAAAATTGCAATATCAAAAAATTGAGGGACCAAAAGTGCAAATATGGATTTCTGAAATCAGGGGCCGAATTGAAATTTTCAATTTTCTTAAAATACTGGACTGAATTGCAATTCTTGATTTTTCAAAAATTTAGGGTCAAAATTGCAATATCCAAAAATTGAGGGACCAAAAGTGCAAATTTTAGTGTCCGGATTGGAAATTTTCAATTTTTTTAAAATACTGAACTGAATTGCAATTCTTGATTTTTCAAAAATTTAGGGTCAAAATTACAATATCCAAAAATTGGCTGAAATTCATGACGGATCCATGGTGGATCCGAAATTTTCTCACCCGGATCCGATTTGGATTGGATCCTAAATAGATCCATCATTATGGATCCATTTAGGATCCGATCCATTTGAGATCCGATCCACAAGGATCCGATCCGGATCCAATCCGGGTGGTCCATTTGCCACCACTAATTGAAACATAGTGTCTTTTGCAAAATGACATTTTTCTCTATGAACAGTGTTCTTATTTTAGTTTGGAAATTTTTTTTGACTTTTAATAGAGAAACGACGTCGTTTCACCCTATTTATTACATTCTTGTGTGTATTCTGATTTTAGTTTCCACTTAAATTTTGCGCCCCTTTTTTTCTGTTGTCCATGTTTGGGGGGGCCATGTTCTGTTGTCCATGTTTGGGGGGCCCATGTCATTTTCTTCCGTTTAATGTTTTCTTTTCCTTCTCAAAATAATCAATTTCCTTCTCCAACTTCTTCCCAATCGATTTCTTCATTTTCAGTTCATGTGTCCTCTGGTTTTCTTCAATTTCATAAATTGTTGATTTCTTCTTAGTATTTCGAACACATTCAAACTAAATGCACATTTTTTTTTCCAATTTCATAAATTCTGAATCTATCATAACATCACAATTGGAATTATTTCCTCCATTTATTCTTTACCTATCCAACTTCTTCCCAATCGACTTCTTCAATTTCAGTTCTTGTGTCATCTGTTATTAAATATGAGATGTAATCTGGCCAATTCTAAATTAATTAATTGTAACTAAATCAAAATTAAAATTCTCACTTCTCCAATTTTTATTTTATTTTTAAAAAGTCGAAGTTCTATTTGTTCCAACTTGTATGTGGCCTTTTTGTTTCTGCAAACAACAAATGATCAAGATTGTTGTATCTTCAGAGACTACCGGAGAATACTGCGTGCACCGTAAGCAGCTTCGAAAATATTATTTTAAGTAGATTGCATTCACAGCCTCAGTCTTATTATTTTCAATTGTTGTGGTTTTCTTTAAATTGTTCTACGGATTAATTCGATCCAAGTAAGTACGTTTATATGTTTTATTACGTGGACAACTATGTGTGAATTTTAGTTGCCTAAAAAGTAGACAAATTGTTTAACACCAACATCCTTAATTTGCTTATATTTCTGTCGAGTTTGAGAACAAGTTATTGGGAGTAATTTTAATTTTTCAGAGAGTTATCTGAGAAGCTATAACTGTAGATACGCATGAGAATGATTATGAATCAATAAATAAGGCTTGATTTTTGAAAAGGTGGGTTTGTAAGTTATAACTCTCAAAGTAGAAATAGATAAAAAGGATGGGAATAATCATTAGATGTGTTTATATTGTAACATAGCGAAATTTAAAATATGGTTAGCTCTAGAAAGGTAAAATTTTATTTTGGCCCCTCTAAAGTTGCTGGGTTTTAAATTGTCATTTATTGTGGTGCCTCTATGATATAAGTCATTTATTATGTTAGTGTCATCAATTTCATTCCTTATTATCGGAAGATTGTAATTTTCATCGGAAATCATTAATTTATGTCTTATTTGACCAGGAAAATTAATTTGTTTTGGTGAAAATCATCAATTAATGTCATATCTGACCAGAAATTTTAATTTTGCAAAAAATATCATATATCGAGTGACACTTTAAATTGAGAATTTCATATTCTTACTCGAAAATTTACAAGTTCAAGTCACGTGATGAGTCTATAACTTAAATTTTTGATGAAACGGTTAAAGTTCGGTGATAATTAAAATATTTCGACAATAAATACTAAAACTGATGACGGTAACACAGTAAATAATCAATTTTAAAATACACTCACTTCCAAATTAAAATTTCATCGCTCTAGAGACTTGTTGTGCCAGCTCCATCCCCCTCCCCCAAATGTTGTCACAACAAAAATTGATCGCATCATTCGGGCCTTGGTACTGTCACGACATGTGGCGATACCAATTTTGATAGGTGTCGTTGGAAAGGGGAATAGGGTTTAATTTGGGGCTGTCCGAGGCTAGGCTAGGCTAGGCAGGTATGTTGATATTCTTTTTTATTTATTTTATTTTCATTTTTGTTTTGTTATTTCATATTTTTGATTTTTTAAATTATTTTTAAGTTTTAACTTGTTTTATTAAATTGTTAATTGGCTAACAAATGTAAATGTTTGCAAACCTAGGAGGGATCACACAAATTATGATTGTTTGGAGAAAATGGACGCGAACTACACCAAGTTTCAAGGGAGGTCCTTGTAATTTAAATAAACATCGGAAGAATATTTATTACTTCCTCCATCCCATTTTTCTTTATCTTTTGGTACAGTTGATAAATCAACTTGACTAAATTTATAAAGAAATATAATAAATAATTTAATTACTATATTTCACTAATAAGTTGATAATATCACATAATACCATATATGTTAATAATATTAAAATTTAATGCACCACAAATGTGAATAATTTAATATAATAAGTCACTTAAAAAATTAAAAAATTTGATCGAATATTGTAGCTAATTGAGTAAAATAATGAAACGAATAGAGTACTTTTTAAAAAAACTTACACATTTGCTCTCCCAATGCAATATACTGAAGAAAATTATTTAATTCAATTGTGGCTTATATGGGCTTGAAGGAATCTTAGAGTCAATTATAATTCATAAAATAATATATATTCACTTGGCCCCTTCCCGTAAATATTATTTTTAAACGACAATTTTTAGTTATTTAAAATTATAATTATCTTGTAAAAGTCAAGAACTAAATTGATACACACAAATTTTATGGGGACTTAAGTAGAACAGTATTATAGTGAATGGAATAACATATCCTCATGAATGCACATGTAACTCACGTGAACTCGGCACAATCGTGGATAACTTGAAAAAGTTCAAAGTGAAAGAAATAATATAAGGAGGATTATTACTAACATTTACCCTTTTATTTATTTTCATTTAAACAAATAAATTTTAGTTAAGAACGTTTGAACATTGAGCTAAATTTAAATAAAATTTGTAATATTAACAAATTTGTTTAAAAAACATACTTGTGTGAATTTGAAAAATTAAGATTCTATACCAGATCGGATCAGGACAAGATCCAATGGACTCAAAAAAATTTAATTTTAAAGAAGATGTGAAGCGGACCAAATTCCGACCAGACATGAAAAAACTGAAGTTTGGATCAGACCTGGACTGAATAGCATAATCCAACCCATTGACAATCCTAATTTAGGTGACTTGGAAGAATTGAGTTGACAATGTTTCTATTGTTGTGATTTTATCACTTTAGAACTCCACCGTCTGGAAAGTATAAATTGAATTTATAGAATAATTATTAAAAATTAATTATATCATTACGAATGAAATAATATATCTTTTAAACTTATTTGGTAGCACTTCTAAAACATAAGTTAAGATTATTACAAGACTTTTTCAACATGCAACTATTCAATTCATCATGTTAAACGTGAACGTGATTCCCTTCTTGGTATGTGAAAAGAAAAATAAATATGATAACATTCTTATTTTGAACATATGAGTATCTAAGATATTGTTTAATCCTACTAAATTTGTTGAATTAGCGCACTTACCATTGTTATAATATAATGAAATTCGAATTTGAACTTTCACTTTGACCAAACGTGTTGAAGTCCACGAATTTCTATTAATGGCTCATAGCAATATAAAGACAGTTGATTTGGGTCGTTGATAAGCTCATTTGCAGGAAAACAATTACTCTTACTAGCTGTCTTTTATTTGGAGTTTATACAAGTTCAAATAGTTTTCTTTAGTAATTTGCAATTCAATCGTGAACTTTATGGTTCTCAGTCGAAGCATAAAAAAATTATCATTTTTCATCTCTCTCAGCTCCCTCTATTGTTGCAAAAAAGGCATTTTCATCTTTAAATATCGTTTCGATGTTAATTTTAAGACTTTAAAAAGGAAGATCAAGATGCTCTTGCTTGTGATTACATTTTTCCCTAATATTTTTTTCACTACACCAAAAACATTAAAGCAAAGAATTTTTTTATAATACACTTTTTAATTTAGTATAAATACGAAATTCTTAAATATATATAAAGCAAAAATTAGTCCAATAATGAGCGGCTGATTTTTGTTAACCCTAGTCTCTTCCCTATTTCTCTTCTCTCGTCAATTAAGCTCCTCCAATATATTCAAACCCATTTCTCCCTGGATCAATCAACAACCATACGAACACTCCCAATCTGTCTTCAATTACACATTCTCACTGTTGCCTCTGATTTTGTACTGATTAATTGTTCTTTCCGGTGATTGCTGTTACGTTTGTAAGTTTTTGGATAATTCGCTATTAACTTCTTCCCATTTTTTTTAGCTTATATTTCGAATATATATGAACGTTGCAGGTAGTTCTTTCCGGTGATTGGTGTTTTAAAAACCATAAATTTTTATTTTAAAGCGAAAAAGTAATTTACACATTCTTGTTTACCTTTTCCCCTGTTGATGTCCTTAGATTAGAACCAGGGAGCTTCTATTTATGTTAATTTATTTATGAAATGTGAACTAATCTTACCTTCTAATTTCTAATCATCATTCTTTGCCAAACATAAATCTGCAGTACTCTTAAAATCATGGAAAAAATCAAATTACGCAAAGCAGTGCAACAAAGAAACTCTGCTGAAGTTGTTGCTTCGATTGATGATCTCTTAACAGAGATTCTGCTGCGTCTACCTATAAAATCACTCATCCGCTTCGAATCGGTATCCAAAAACTGGCAATCTCTCATCACGAGTCCTAGATTCCGTCATCTTCGTAGTCGGACCATTGGTCTCATGTTGCCACGTGTGTTCGACATTCCAGAAGGTGGTCGCCATCATGAATATGTTCCCTTTTTTAAAACAGCATTAACCAGAAAAATCGGGTATCCAAAAGACGTTGATTTGGGCAGAGTTTTACAGTCTTGCAATGGGCTCTTGCTCTGTGTCAGATATTTTGGTAGGGAGCGTAGATTCTATGTTTGTAATCCCAGTACCAATCAGCTTTCTTTTGTCCCACCACAACCAAAAGAACGTAATTTGTATATGCACAAGAGCTTGGTTTTCGACCCCACCATGTCACCTCATTACAAAGTTGTTTGTGTCCGGACATTGAGGAACAGACTTACTCAAATTTTAATTTACTCATCAGAAACTGGTGCTTGGGAATTCTGTGGTGACCCCTTTACATCTTTCGACGTCAAGCTCAGAAACGGGGTTTATTGGAATGGGGCTGTTCATTGGATGTGTAGCAATAGACATTTGTATTTCAAAATTGAGGATCAGGTGCTTAATGAAATGCCAAAAGTACCTTTCTCGATTGTCTGGAATTGCAGGGGCAGATATTACTTTGGGGAGTCTGGTGATCACTTACACTTCGTTGAAACTAGTGTGACAAAGATTCAGTTAAACATTTATGAGCTGAAGAGGGATTATTCTGAATGGTTTGTCAAGTACAGAGTTGATTTGTCACCAGTTGTTGCTGCTTATACTGAGATGATTCGGGGTTTTAATAATCCGACAACGGGCTTATATTTCTATAATTTCTCTGTATTTTGCATCGTTCGTGGTGAAGAGGAGTTCTTGGTTTTGCAAATTCCTAGAAAAGTCATACGATTCAATCTTAATCATAATACTTTCATAGCCTTACGGGAGTTGGAGAGCTCTCATGTTATCAGTGAGTCAGATCTTGATGAATTTCAAGATGGATTGAGATATCAATACACAAATGGATTTCAATATATTGAGTCTCTTTGGAAGGTTTAGTATTTGCTTTTTCTTTAACTTCATTATGGTAATATTTTGTATTTTCTTCAGTTCGATGATGTTTTTTATAACATTTTTTAGTACAGTATATGTTTTGATCTGGGCTCATGTTGATGTTGATGCTTCTCACCAAGTAATGAGTTGATCTTTTTGCGGTTGCTACTAATCTTCCCCACATTTTTTCTAGTTGAGGATAATAGTATACATATGCGAGAATGATAATGATAGGGCTCGAGTTTTAAAAGGTAAGCTAAGAACTTTAAAATTAGGAAAATAAGATAATATAGAATAAAGAATTTGATGTGTTTACAATGCACAAAAAAAAAATGAAAAAAATAAGAAAAAAAATTGATTTGTTTAACTTAGCGTGATTTAAAATATAGTTAGCACCACTAGCTTGTGGATATGAAGGTGACTCATCAATAGTAGTATTAAGTTAATGTTATAATTTCTTGAATTGTTAACTTTAAATTGGGAAAATAAGAAAATAATGGATAAACAATTTGATGTGTTTAACTTCACGTGATTTAAAATATGTAAAGCACGACTAGCTTGTCGATATGATATTCTTAGGCAATAGATCATTAGTAAGAATTAAGTTTACCACCCTAGAGGAAATTTAATTCAATTTACAAAAATTGTCTTCAAGTATAAAGTTATTTGTTCAAAGATGGTTCATGGTTATTTAAAACTGACGATAGTTGTGTGCTACTATAATTATGCTCTAGCAAAATACTCGAATGTATGGTGCATTTAAATATTAATAATTTTTCCCCTTGATTTAAAAATTAAATAATACGAAGGGATAAAGACCTAATAAAATATTAGATGGATTAGTTTTAATTTAAAATGGACCAATTCTAATCGTAATTGGGTTAACCAATATAAATCTAAAATAACAATATTTAATATTTATTATTAATAATACTAGAATATTTGTAGTCTAATTTATTTATAAATTAGTTTGATAATTACTTCAAATTAATATCTAACGCATTAGCAATGAAAATGAATAATTTTTTGTTTTATGACATAATTTTTTATTAAAAGTTTTTCTCTTAAGAACATATATATTTTGATTAGGTGTTACAATCCCATAGTTTAGGGGGTTAAATTGTATATAGCCCATTTTTTTTTACACAGTATATAGCCCATTTAGAAACTATATAAAGTATGAGGTCAATTGTGATATTGGGCATTTTTTTCTTAACCCTCGTCTCTTCTCATCTGTATTCTCCTCCAATATCTTCTAACCCAATTAATCAATCAACAATCTATCTTAAGTTATACCCACTTGATGTTGCCGCTGATTTTCCATTGCCGCTGATTATGTGTTCTTCCGGTGATTGCTGATGTATATAAACTCTGCTGAATTTGTTGCTTCGATTGATGATATCTTAACAAAGATTTTGTTGCGTCTCTAAAATCACTGATCCGTTTCAAATCAGTATCTAAACACTGGCAGTCTCTCATCACGAATCCAAAATTCTGTCATCAACGCAGTCGGAAAATAAATCCCGCCATCGGCCTCTTCTTGCCAGTCAGGTACTCTGTATTCGAATATGTCCCGTTCTATCCCAACAAAACTAGCCCACAATTCAAAAGACTCCCATTCAGATTTAGAATTTTACAGTCCTGCAATGGGTTATTTCTCTGTTCCATCCTTTGTTTGCTATCCTTTACCACCAGGTATTGTATTTACAATCCAACTACAAAACATTTTTCCCCTCTCCCTAATATAAAAGAAGAAGAAATACTTGGGATTAGCTTATGTTTTGATCCCACAAAATCTCCTCATTGTTGGTGTTCGGAAAGCTAATTCGGTTTCCTATCAGATTTTGATTTATTCCTCTGATATCAGTAGTTGGAGGGTAATTGATAAGCCCTTTACTGCACCACATATCAAGTTCGAAGATGTGGTGTATTGGAATGGTGCCCTACATTGGATTAATACAAATGTGGCTGGAGATTTTGTATTTTTATATTGAACACCAGGTGTTTGAGAAAATGCCTATGCCACAAGTTCCAGAGGGTTGGGAGTGGAGAAATAATTATTACTTTGGGGAGTCTTGTGATCATTTGCATTTCATTGAGATTTATGATCTACAAGTTGAGTTCAATGTTTATGAGATGAAAAGGGATTATTCCGAGTGGTTTGTTAGGTATCGAGTTGATATTTCAATGGTTGTTGCTACTAATCCTGAGAGTATACAGCTTTATCCTGTCCCGATTGAGCGGTGGCAGAAACGCGCTTTCGCTGTGTTTTGCATGGTTCGTGGCGAGGAAGAGGATGATTCTTTCTTGGTTTTGCAGATTCCAGGGAAAGCCATACGATATAATCTTGTTTCTAAGACTTTCGAAGAGTTACATAAGTTTGATGGTGCTGTGCATAAGAATTCATTAAGATTTCGGAATACAAATGGATTTCAATATATTGAGTCGCCATCTTGTGTTTAGACAATTTATTTTTAATATTCCATTTGATAGGTCTAGTGAGTCGATAAATAAGAGCACTTCAATATATTGAGTCTATGTGTTATCATGTTTTAGTACTTGCTTTGACTCTAGATTTGGGTTACAGCTTCAGTTTCTACTCCGTGTCTGGAAGAAGATGATTCTTTCTCGCTTGGTAATATAATACAATCTTGTCTTTTTTAAACTTGGAAAAAGCTACATGAGTTTGAGGGTGTGTGGTTGACTATTGTTTGAGATTTACATGTAAGAATGTATATCAATTTATTTAGCAACAATTTCCTTCGGGAAAAAGATAAATTTAGTCCTTTTAACTCTTTGCAGAGAAGTGAAAATGGAACATATGTAGTTCCGGTACGTAATTTACATCCTTTATTTCTCTTACACGCATTTTTAGTCTTAAATTCATCAGAATTAAAATTGGTGTTCTTAAATTGCTATATAAGCAAATAAATTGGGGGGTTTTGTCACTCTGATCACCACAAGGTGGTAATTATCTATGTCTCATTTTTGCAGTTTTTATAGATGAATGAAATAAGTTGAGAGAAGAGTTGTATTTGTTCGATCCAAAGAGGTACCATTTCGATTGAAACATTGTGTCTTTTGCAAAATGACATTTTTACATCTATAAATATGAGACGTGATTTGGCCAGTTCAAATTAATTAATTGCAACTAAATCAAAATTGAAATTCTCACTTCTCCAATTCTTATTTTATTTTCAAAAAGTCGAAGTTCTATTTGTTTCAACTTGCATGTGGCCTTTTTGTTCGTGCAAACAACAAATGATCAAGATTGTTGTATCTTGAGAGACTATCGGGGTCCATTTGGATGGGTGGATTTGAAATGAAGAGGGATTTCAAATGAATGGATTTGAAATTCCAATGATTTGAAATCCATTCATTTGCAATCTCTTGTTTGGATAAAAAAATTTTTACAAAGGATTTCAAATCCATTCATTTGAAATCCATTGTTTGATATATATCATTTGTGTTATTCGAAATTCTCAATCATGTCTTATAATTTGCTCTATCAATTAATTCTTGTTGTTGATATCGGGATAAAATCACATAAATCGATTTGGGGCAAAATTATAATTTTTGAAAATTGAGGGACCAAAAGTGCAAATTCGGATTTCAGAAAATTTGGGGCTGAATTGAAAATCTTAATTTTCTGAAAATTTTGGACTGGATTGGAACTCAGCGTTTTTGGGAAATCTGGGGTCAAATGACAATTTTTGAAAATTAAGGGACCAAAAGTGCAAATTTGGAGTTTTTAAAATCAGGTGCCAAATTGAAAATTTTAATCTTCTGAAAATTATGGACTGAATTGCAGTTCTTATTTTTTCGAAAATAAGGGGTCAAATTGCAATTTTTTAAAATTAAGGGACCAAAAGTGAAATTTTGGATTTCTGAAAATCAGGGGCCAAAATGAAAATTTAAATCTTCCGAAATAAACTGAATTGTAATTCTGGGGTTTTCAAATATTTAGGGTCAAATTGTAATTTTTAAAAATTGAGGGACCAAAAGTGTAAATTTGGATTTCTGAAAATCTGGGGCCAAATTGAATATTTTTTAATTTTATGAGAATTATGAACTGAAACGCAATTCTTGGTTTTTTAAAAATCCGGGGTCAAATTGTAATTTCCAAAAATTGAGGGACCAAAAGTGTAAATTTGAATTTCTGAAAATCAGGGGCTGAATTGAAAATTTATTTTGCTTAAAATACTGGACTGAATTGCAATTCTGGATTTTTCAAAAATCTAGTGTAAAAATTGCAATATTCAAAAATTGAGGGACCAAAAGTGCAAATTTTGTTCCTGAAAATCCGGGTTTGAATTGAAATTTGTATTTATTAAATTCTGGACTGAACTAAATTTTGGATTCTTATTAAATTTGGGGTCAAAATTGCAATTATTATAGGGACCAAAAGTGAAATTCGAATTTCTGAAAATAGTAGCCAAATTGCAAATTTTAATTTTTTGAAAATTCTGGACTGAATTGCATTTTAGGTTTTTTTGAAAATTTGGGATCAAATTACAAATTTTGAAAATATGCAATGTGGATCTTTTTTTAAGTGGATTTCAAATGACTAGTTTTAGGAGGAATTTCAAATCCACTTAAAATTGGGTTGAAATCCATTGGACTAAAATCCAGGATTTCAAATGAATGGATTTAATTTTGTATCCAAATAGCACGATGGATTTGACAAGGGATTTGAAATCCACCCAACTCAAATCCATCAATCCAAATGGGTCCTCGGGGAATATTGTGTGCACCGTAAGCAGCCTCGAAAATATTATCTTCAGGAGATTGTATTCGTAGCCTCAATCTTATTATTTTCAATTGCTGTGGTTTTAGTTAAATTGTTCTACAGATTAATTCAATCCAAGTAAGTACGTTAAATTGTGGTTTAGAGTGATGGACTAACTTTTGGCAGCTTGCACCCTCGAAAATGGATTTTTTGGCAGATTGCACCCTCGAATTTAGATTTTGGCAGATTGCACCCTCGAAATACATAAGCTTTGGCATGTTGCACCCTCTAAAATTTTTCGGCCAAATAATTCGCCGGAAAATCAAAATTCTAATGTTGGCAATGGTATAATTGTCTTTTTAATTCAATTCTCTCCAAAAATTCAAATTTTGTGCCTAAATTTGAATTTTTCATACAACACATTTAAATCTTTCAACCATTTTTGCATAGTTCTTATCAGCTCAAAAATTAATATTATTGCATTTAACATAAAAATGATTGCCAAGACATAATAAACACATGTAAACTCAATGAACTTATCAACCCACACATAAGAAATAGCAACAATATTCATATTAATCTAATAATCGATTTTCTTACCATAATATATTTATAAATATAGTATTATGAAAGGAACAGTGCCCGGAAATATGTGTGAATAACAAAAAAAAACTAATAATCGATTTTCTTACCATAATGTGGAGCTTGACAACCCAAGGGAATGAGGAACTCATAATTTTCATCTTCTTCTACTCGCAATCTCAACTCAATTGATCAATACATGGTGTATAATACCTAATATTACGTATAACTTCGATTTTATAGTAAATGTGATGCAAAAATAAGGAAAAATTGAAGTGAGAATGTGATAAAGCCCTAATCAGTGTTGCTGGAGCAGGGTTTTTATATTTTTCTTTTAGGAATTTAGATTAAATTAATGTGTAAATGGACAAATTAACCCCTAAACTACACATTTAATTTAGTTGGCTTAATTTTTTGATGGGTAATAATTTTATTTGGAGGGAATTGAATTAAAAGACGATTATACTCTTTCCAATATCAGAATTTTGATTTTCCGACGAATTATTTGGTTGGAAAAATTTAGAGGGTGCAATCTGCCAAAACTTATGTATTTTGAGGATGCAATCTGCCAAAATCTAAATTCGAGGGTGCAATCTGCCAAAATGCCCATTTTCAAGGGTGCAAGCTGACAAAAGTCCGTGATGGACTATTGGGCATGGGCTATCTATTATATTTACATATGGCCTTGTGCTCTAATAAGTTAATAACCTAGAAATTTTATAATATAACTGTTACACCACGTCATCAATAATACATGGTGTAATTGATCAATACAATTATTACATGTAGAGTGATATTTCACATCACTATAAGTTCTTCTAAAATATAAAATTAAAATTGTGTTCACATTGTTTAAAATATGGGTGATGTGAATTTTCACTCCACAAAATAATTTAATTGGTTAAATATATCACGTGTACTTGATGACGTGATTCATCGATAGAAAGGTCGAACTTATATTTTAATGTCCAAAAAATACCACTATCTATATATACATAATATATTTTCCCTCATACTCTTAAAAACTCAAATTTTAGGTCCAGAGTTTTAACAATTGCTAAACATTTGTATTAATCATTAATTTTTTCCTCTGCTTACATTTTTCAAGCTCCTTTTTTAGTTAAACGTCCTCAATTTATTTATTGCTATTCTAACGCAAAATGGATAATTTTTCATTAAAAAAAAAAAAAATTCCATTAGAGATTTTTTTAGATTTTGATATATTTTTCTACATTGAAGGAAAGTTTACATGATTAAAAGAAAAAAAGATAGAATATATTTAGGCACATAAATTAAGGAATACATGTGTGATGTGTGAGAAACATGGATCAAAATTTCCATCTTTTCCGTCGAAAACATCGAAAAATTTCTGTTTTTGAATCAATCGAAACGAAAATAATATGTATTTTCGAAACTCAATATTTGTTATGAAACTTTCTTTTTTTCTTAATTTAGTAACTTTCTTCATAATTTTTCCTAATTTTTCCGAAACGTTTCCGGAAACTTTTCGAAAAATTTCTTATATTAAGCTGACCGAAACATATATCGAAAATGAAACTTTGATCAATGGTGAGAAATAGATGTAGCTCATAAATTCATAAAATATGTAAAATATCTATTTAAACAAAAGAGAAATGTTTTTTTTCTCTCTCTCTTCAAATAGATTATGCTTTAGAGTGAATTGCACTTTTGGTCCCTCTTATGATTTGACTTTATCACTTTTGTCCCTTTTAAATTTTTCGTAGCAGATGCATCCCTCTTATCAATATAGTGTATCACATTAGTCCCTCATATCATTGTAATGTAATACATTCGTCCCTCTTAACATTTTCGTAGCAGATTCGTCCCTCTTATCATTGTAGTATAACACATTGGTCCCTTTTAAATCCAAATTACATCCATTTTAGGAGGTAAAATTTATTTTTGGCCCTCTAAAGTGGTAGCATTTCAAAATTGGTCCTTTTCTTGTGTTACCTCAACAAAATACGTCATTTATTGTGTCATCATCTTCAATTTCAGTCCTTATCACCGAATTTTTTTAATTAACGCCGAAAATCATCAATTATGTCTTATTTGACCGAAAAGTTAAATTGTTTACCAAAAATCACCAATTTATGTTTAATCTGATCGAAAATTTTATTTTTAGAGTGCCAATTAAAATTTAAGAATTTCATTTTTTTAATGCAATTTGCAAGTTCAATTCATGTGGTAGGTCTATAGCTTCAATTTTTGATGAAAAACGGTTAAAGTTCGTTTCCCCCATAAATCGAAGATACCTATTTTCATTTATAAACAAATAAATAGGTCAAATTCACATCACATTTGCCTCAAATTTACATAAATTTTATTGTACAATTCTAATCTAAAATAAAAATTAAAGTTATAGACCTATCAATTGATTTAATGTTAAAAGTTTGGAGTCATAACATGAAATTTTTAATCTCAAAATATCACTCGACAAATAATATTTTCTATTAAAATTAAAATTTTCAGTCAGATTGGACATAATTTGATGATTTCCGACGATAATTAATTTTTTTTATGATAAGGTCTGAAGTTGATAACGACGACACAATAAATGACATATATTGTCGAGGTACCACAATAAAGGGCTAATTTGAAAAGAAGCCACTTTATATGGTCAAAAATAAAATTTTGCTTCTATTTTTGGATGTATTTTAAATTTAAGAGGGACCAATGTGTTACACTACATAGATAAGAGGGACCAATCTTTTATGAAGTATTTAAGAGGGATGAATGTATTACACTATTTTGATAAGAGGGACTAATGTGATACACTATATTGATAAGAGGGATGCATATGCTACGGAAAATTTAAAAGGGACGAAAGTGATAAAGTCAAGTCATAAGAGAGACCAAAAGTGCGATTCACTCTTATGCTTTATCTACTCTATGCAGATCAAAATATGGTCTTAAATATAATACTGTACTAAATTTGATCTGTTCCTGGGTTAAACTGGATTCAGCCCTTTAAGAATAAAATAAAAAAATTGATCTGTTCCCGGGTTAAAGTTAAACTGTTTTCAGCCCTTTAAGAAAAAGAAAAAAGAACTATTAGGGCAAATTTGATTTCATATTAAACCCTCGTCTCTTTTACCCATTTTCCCTCTTCTATCTATATCCTCCTCCAATATCTTCAAACCATATCAATCAAGTAACAATCTTTCTTTAAGTTTTACCCAATTGCTGTTGGCCCTGTTATATCGACGCTAATTTTCTACAGAAATGCTCTGATTAAGTGCTGTTTCCGGTGGTTGCTGTTGCAATTATTTCCTTTAAGCTTTTGGGTAATTGCTGTTAACTTCTCTCATTTTTTGAGCTTATATTTCGAATATGAATGTTACAGGGAGTTTATTTATTGGCTTTATTATTTGGAACTATAAATTTGTTATCTTTAAGCAAAAAGACATTTGTTTAGCTAGTACCCAGTTGATGTCCTTAGATTAGAACCATAAAGATTCTATTTGTTTATTTATGAAATTTGTGAAGTAATTTTCTGATCAGAATTTTCTGCCTGACATATATCTGCAGTAGTTCTACAATCATGGAAAAAATAAAGATCCCTAAAGCAGTGCAGCAGATAAATTCTGCTGAATTTATTGCTTCTATTGATGATCTCTTAACAGAGATTTTGTTGCGTCTACCTATAAAATCACTCATCCGCTTCAAATCAGTATCTAAACACTGGCAGTCTCTCATCATGAATCCAAAATTCTGCCATCTCCGCAGTTGGAAAAAATATCCCGCCATCGGCCTCTTTTTGCCCGTCAGCTACGCTGAATTCGAATACATCCCGTTCTATCCCAAGAAAACTAGCCCACCATTCAAAAAACTCAAATTACACAAAGACCCATTCAGCATTAGAAATTTACAGTCTTGCAATGGGTTAATTCTCTGTTCCACCGTTAGGATCCTATCCAATACCACCAGGTATTGTATTTACAATCCAACTACAAAACAATTTTCCATTCTCCCTTATATAGAAGAAGAAGGAATACTTGGGATTAGCTTATGTTTTGATCCCACAAAATCTCCTCGTTACAAAGTTGTTGGTTTTCGGAAAACTAATTCGGATTCCTATCAGATTTTGATTTACTCCTCTGATACCAGTAGTTGGAGGGTAATTGAGAAGCCCTTTGCTGCACCAGCCATTCAGTTCAAAGATGTGGTGTATTGGAATGGTGCCCTACATTGGATTAATACAAATGTGGCTGGAGATTCTTTGTATTTTGATATTGAACACCAGGTGTTTGAGAAAATGCCTATGCCACAAGTTCCGGAGGGTTGGCGGTGGAGAAATAATTATTACTTTGGGGAGTCTTGTGATCATTTGCATTTCATTGAGATTTATGGTCTACAAGTTGAGTTCAATGTTTATGAGATGAAAAGGGATTATTCCGAGTGGTTTGTTAGTTATCGAGTTGATATTTCAATGGTTTTTGCTCCTAATCCTGAGAGTATACAGCTTTATCCTGACCCGATGGAGGGGTGGACGAAACAAGATTTCTCTGTATTTTGCATGGTTCGTGGCGAGGAAGAGGATGATTCTTTCATGGTTTTGCAGATTCCAGGGAAAGCCATACGATATAATCTTGTTTCTAAGACTTTCGAGGAGTTACATAAGTTTGATGGTGCGGTGGATAAGAATTCGTTAAGATTTCTGGATACAAATGGATTTCAATATATTGAGTCGCTTTCTTGTGTTTAGACAATTTTATTTTTAATATTCAGTAGTTCCATTTGATAGGTCTAGTGACTAGTGAGTCGATGAACAAGAGCACTTCAATATATTGAGTCTATGTGTTATCATGTTTTAGTACTTGCTTTGACTCTGGATTTGGGTTACAGCTTCAGTTTCTACTCCATAAACGGAATTTGTTTGTTTTCTACTCCGTGTCTGGAAGAAGATGATTCTCTCTCGCTTGGTAATATAATACAATCTTGTTATTTTAAAACTTGGGAAAAGATACATGAGTTTGAGGGTGTGTGGTTGACTATTGTTTGAGATTTACATGTAAGAATGTATATCAATGTATTTAGCAACAATTTCCTTCGGGACAAAAGATGAAAAGTCCTTTTAACTCTTGCACAGAAGTGAAAATGGAACACATGTAGTTCTGGTACGTAATTTACATCCTTTACGTTTTCTCTTATACGCAATTTTAGTTTTTAAATTCATCGGAATTAAAATTGGTGTTCTTAGATTGCTATATAAGCAAACAAATTGGGGGGTTTTGTCACTCTGGCTGCCACAAGGTGGTAATTAGCTATGTCACATTTGTTGCAGTTTTTATAGGTGAATGAAATAAGTTGAGAGAAGAATTGTATTTGTTAGATCCAAAGAGGTATCATTTGGATTGAAACATTGTGTCTTTTGCAAAATGACATTTTTACATCTATAAATATCAGACGTAATTTGGCCAGTTCTAAATTAATTAATTGCAACTAAATCAAAATTGAAATTCTCACTTCTCCAATTCTTATTTTATTTTCAAAAAGTCAAAGTCTATTTGTTCCAACTTGCAGTGGCCTTTTTGTTTGTGCAAACAACAAATGATCAAGATTGTTGTATCTTGAAAGACTATCGGGGAATACCGTGTGCACCGTAAGCAGCCTCGAAAATATTATCTTAAGGAGATTGCATTTGCAGTCTGTCTTATTATTTCAATTGTTGTGGTTTTCGTTAAATTTTTCTACGAATTATTTCGATCCAAGTAAGTACGTTTATATGTTTTATTACGCGTACAACTATGTGTGAATTTTAGTTGCCTAAATAAGTACACAAATTGTTTAACACCAACAACCTTAGTTTGCTTATGTAGCAATTTATGGACACTAAAATTTCCGGCGAGTTTATGACTAAAACTTCGGAAAAGAGAATGAAATTGCGACAACTTAAAATATAAATCGTTTGTCATTTTTTTCCTTTTCTGTTTAGAAACATTCATTTTGTAAATGACATTTTTTTCCTTTTCTGTTTAGAAACATTCATTTTGTAAATGAATTCTTGGACTCCAAACATAATTAGCATCTAGAACTTAACAATGGATAAATTTAGGTATACCTGTGCAGATATTATATTTCTGTCGAGTTTGAGAACAAGTTATTGGGAGTAATTTTAATTTTTCAGAGATTTATCTGAGAAGCTAAAACAATAGATACGCATGAGAATGATTATGATTTATGAATCAACAAGGCTTGATTTTTCAAAAGGTAGGCTTGTAACTCTCAAAGTAGAAATAGATAAAAAGGATGGGAATAATCATTAGATGCGCTTACGTAACATAGCGAAATTTAAAATATGGTTAGCTCTATGGACGTAAAATTTTATTTTTGACCCTCTAAATTTGCTGGGTTTTAAATTGTCCTTTATCGTGGTACCTCGATATTATAAGTTATTTATTATGTCATCGTCATCAGTTTCATTCCTTATCGCCGGAAGATTGTAATTTTCGCCGGAAATCATCAATTTATGTCTTGTTTGACCGGGAAAATTAATTTTTTTGGTGAAAATCATCAATTAATGTCAGGAATTATAATTTTCGCAAAAAATATCATGTCTCGAGTGACACTTAAAAATTGAGAATTTCATATTCTGACTCCAAAATTTGCAAGTTCAAGTCACGTGATGGGTCAATAACTTCAATTTTTGATGAAAACGGTTAATGTTCGGTGATAATTGAAACATTTAGGCTATAAGTAGTGAAATTAATGACAGTGACACAATAAATGGTCAATTTTGAAATGCAATCACTTTAGAAGGTCAAAATAAAATTTTGTCGATCTAGAGGTTTGTTCATATTCATTTAGTTTTATAAACACGTGAATGCAACAAGTTCATCTACCTCAAATTATGACGTTGGCTTAACCAGATGGGCATTCTTAAGCTGGCGCTCAATCCCCCTCCCCAAATGGCAGCGGCCAAATTGGCTGCAACCAAATTGTCATAACAAAAATTGGTCGCGTCATTCAGGTCGCGGTACTGTCACGACCTGTTGCGATACCAATTTTGAAAGGAGTCCTTGGAACGAGGAATTGGGTTTAATTTGGGGCTGTCCTAGGCTAGGCTAGGCAACTTTGTTGATTTTTTTTTATTTTCATTTTTTTTTTTTTTTTTTTTTGTTGTTTTATATTTTTTGATTTTTTAAATTATTGATTTTTTTATTAAATTGTTAATTGGCTAACAGATGTGAATGTTTGCAAACCTAGGAAGGATCACGGTAATTATGATTGTTTGGAGGGAATGGACGCGAACTACACCAAATCTTAAGGGAGGTCATTTTAATTAAAACAAATCAGAAGAATATTTATTACTTCCTCCATCCCATTTTTCTTTATCTCTTAGGACAATTGATAAATCAACTTGACAAAATTAATAAAAAATGTGATAAATAATTTAATTAATATATTTCACTAATAAGTTGTTCATATCACATGCCTTCATATAAATTAATAATAATAAAATTTACTGCACCAAAAGATTGAAAAGTTTAATCGAACATTGTAGTTAATTGCGTAAAAATAATGGAACAAATAGAGTACATGTGTAAGAACACTTACACATTTACTCTTCCAACGCAATATACTGAAGAAAATTATTAAATTCAATTTTTGCTTATATGGTCTTGATGGAATCTTAGAGTCATTTATAATTCATAAATGTTATATGTGCAACAAATTCATAAAATAATTTATTTATTTGGGCCCTTCCAATAAATATTATTTTTAAATGATAATTTTTAGTTATTTAAAATTATTATTTCTTATAAAAGTCAAGAACTAAATTGATACAAGCAAATTTTATTGGGGACTTAAGTAGAAAAGTACTATAGTGAATGGTCGAACATATCCTCATGAATATGCACGTGTAACTCATGTGATCTCGACACAGTCGTGGACAACTTAAAAAAGATCAAAGTGAAACAAATAACATGTTGTGGGGACTAATTTGACTATGTATAAAGTTATAGATAAGGAGGACTATTACTGATAGTTACCCTTTTATTTATTTTCATTTAAACAAATAAATTTTAATTAAGAAAGTTTGAACATTGAATTAAATTTAAATGAAATTGTAATATTAACAAACTTGTTTAAAAAACATTCTTGTGTAAATTTGGAAAATGAAGATTCCATATCTGATCGAATCAGGATAAGATCCAATAAACTCGAATTTTTGTTTTTATTTTAAATAAGATGTGAAGCCGACCAAAATCCGACCAAACATGAATAAAATGAATTTGGATCAGGCCTGGTGTGAATAGCATTATCCAACCATTGACAATCCTAATTCAGGTGAATTAAAAGAATTGAGTTGGCAATGTTTCTATTGTTTGTAATTTTATCACTTTAGAACTCCATAGTCCGGATGGTATAAATAGAATTTATTGAATAATTATTAAAAAATTAATTATATCACTACGAATGAGATAATATATCATTTAAACTTATTTGGTAGCACTTCTAAATCATAGATTAAAGATTATTACCATAAGACTTTTTCAACATGCAATTATTCAATTCGTGAAGTTAAACGTGAACATGTTTCTCTTTTTCGCATGTGAAAAATAAATATCGATAACATTCTTATTTTGAACATAGGAGTATCTAAGATATTGTTTGATCCTACTAAATTTGCGACTTAGAGCACTTACCATTGTTATAATATAATGAAATTCGAATGTGAACTTTCACTTTGACCAAACGTGTTGAAGTCCACGAATTTCTATTAATGGCTCATAGCACTATAAAGACAGTTGATTTGGGTCGTTGATAAGCTCAATTGCAGGAAGACAATCACTCTTAATAGCTGTCTTTTATTTGGAATTTATACAAGTTCAAACAATTTTCTTTAGTAATTTGCAATTCAATCGTGAACTTTATGATTCTCAGTCGAAGCAAAGAAAATTTATCCTTTTTCATCTCTCTCAGCTCCCTCTATTGTTACAAAAACGGCATTTTTCTCTTTAAATATCGTTTCGATGTTAATGTTAAGACTTAAAAAATGAAGACCAAGAAAGATGATTACATTTTCCCCTAATATTCACTACACCAAAAACATTGAAGCAAAGAGATTTTTTTATAATATACTTTTTAATTTAATATAAATTCGAATCGAAATTCGAAAATATATATAAAACAAAAATTGATCCAATAATGAGCGGCTGATTTTTGTTAACCCTAGTCTCTTCCCTATTTCCCTTCTCTCGTCAATTACCTTCTCCCCTGTTGATGTCCTTAGATTAGAACCAGGGAGCTTCTATTTATGTTATTTTATTTATGAAATGTGTGAACTAATTTGACCTTCTAAGTTCTAATCATCATTCTTTGCCAAACTCAAATCTGCAGTACTCTTAAAATGATGGAAAAAATCAAATTACGCAAAGCAGTGCAACAGAGAAACTCTGCTGAAGTTGTTGCTTCGATTGATGATCTCTTAACAGAGATTCTGGTGCGTCTACCAATAAAATCACTCATCCGCTTCGAATCGGTATCCAAAAACTGGCAATCTCTCATCACGAGTCCAAGATTCCGTCATCTTCGCAGTCGGACCATTGGTCTCATGTTGCCACGTGTGCTCGGCATTCCAGAAGGTGGTCCCCGTCATGAATATGTTCCCTTTTTTAAAACTGCATTAACCAGAAAAGTCAGGTATCCAAAAGACGTTGATTTGGGCAGAGTTTTACAGTCTTGCAATGGGCTCTTGCTCTGTTTCAGATATTTTCGTAGGGAGTTTAGATTCTATGTTTGTAATCCTTGTACCAATCAACTTTCTTTTGTCCCACCAGAACCAAAAGAACGTAATTTGTTTTTGCATATGAGCTTGGTTTTCGACCCCACCATGTCACCTCATTACAAAGTTGTTTGTGTCCGGAGATATTGGGACAGACTTACTCAAATTTTAATTTACTCATCAGAAACTGGTGCTTGGGAAGTCTGTGGTGACCCCTTTGACCCCTTTACATCTTTCGACGTCAAGTTCAAAAAAGGGGTTTATTGGAATGGGGCTGTTCATTGGATGTGTAGCAATAGACATTTTTATTTCAAAATTGAGGATCAGGAGCTTCATGAAATGCCAAAAGTACCTTTCTCGATTGTCTGGAATTGCAGGGACAAATATTACTTTGGGGAGTCTGGTGATCACTTACACTTCGTGGAAACACGTGAGACAAAGATTCAGTTAAACATTTATGAGCTGAAGAGGGATTATTCTGAATGGTTTGTCAAGTACAGAGTTGATTTGTCACCAGTTGTTGCTGCTTATCCCGAGATGATTCGGGGTTTTAATAATCCGACAACGGGCTCATATTTCTATAATTTCTCTGTATTTTGCATCGTTCGTGGTGATGAGGAGTTCTTAGTTTTGCAAATCCCTAGAAAAGTCATACGACTCAATCTTAATCGTAATACTTTCATAGCCTTACAGGAGTTGGAAAGTTCTCAAGTTTTCGGTGATTCAGATGTTGATGAATCTCCAGATGAATTGAAATATCAACACACATATGGATTTCAATATATTGAGTCTCTTTGGAATGTTTAGTATTTGCTTTTTGTTGAACTTCATTATGGTAATATTTTGTATTTTCTTCGGTACGACTGTACGAGGACGTTTTTTATAACATGTTTTAGTACAGTATATGTTTTGATCTGGGCTCATGTTGATGTTGATGCTTCTGTAATGAGTTGATCTTTTTGTAGTTGTTACTAATCTTCTCCACATTTTTTCTAGTTGAGGATAATAGTATACATATGCGAGAATGATAATGATAGGGCTCGAGTTTTAAAAGGTAAGCTAAGAACTTTAAAATTAGGAAAATAAGAAAATATAGGATAAACAATTTGATGTGTTTACAATGCACAAAAAATAAAAAAAAAAAAAAATTTGACTTGTTAAACTTAGCGTGATTTAAAATATATTAAGCACCACTAGCTTGTCGATATGATATTCTTAGGTGCACATCAATAGTAGGAATTAAGTTAATGTTATAATTTCTTGAATTGTTAACTTTAAAAATTGGGAAAATAAGAAAATAATGGATAAACAATTTGATGTGTTTAACTTCGCGTGATTTAAATTATGTAAAGCACGACTAGCTTGTCGATATGATATTCTTAGGTGACAGATCATTAGTGACGATTTTAGTCCACATTTGATACAAATCAATAAATATGTTGACTGATAATTTTACACCATAACATTTCAGGTTACCAAAAAAGCCCCACATCTCCAAATTTAGTGACGATTTTAGTCCACATTGTTGCCGAATTTCCAAATTGACTCGAATAAGACCACGTGCTGACCAATTTAGAAAATTTTACTTATTTTATTTAAATAACTAATTTAATTTATAAACAGTATCAATAAATTAAATAATACATTAACATAAATATCACCAAAATTAAGAAAATATATTCTTTTTAAATATAAAATTTATACAATAGAATTAATATATTTAATATTTATTAAAATAATAAATTATATAATTTAAAACTATTTAATATTTATTAAAATATTAAATAATAAATAATTTTAATTTTTTTTTCTTAACCCTCGTCTCTTCTCATCTGTATTCTCCTCCAATATCTTCTAACCCAATTAATCAATCAACCATCTATCTTAAGTTATAGCCACTTGATGTTGCCGCTGATTTTCTATTGCCGCTGATTATGTGTTCTTCCGGTGATTGCTGATGTATATCCTCTAGTTTTCCGGTAAATGATGTATATAAACTCTGCTGAATTTTGAAATTCTATAAAGCATCAGGTCAATTTTGATATTGGGAGGCATTTTTTTCTAAATCCTCGTCTCTTCTCCCCAGTTTCCCTCTTCTCATCTGTATCTTCTAACCCTATTAATCAATCAACAATCTATCTTAAGTTATACCCACTTGATGTTGCCGCTGATTTTCAATTGCTGCTGATTTTCTGTTGCCGCTGATTATGTGTTCTTCCGGTGATTGCTGATGTATATCATCTAGTTTTCCGGTAATTGCTGTTAACTTCTTTCCTTTTTATTTTTTTAGCTTTTATATCGAATATGAAGTCATTTGTTTGTTACACATTTTGTTTAGCTTTCTATTGATTAATTTACGAAATTTGTGAAGTTATTTGCCCTTTTAAAAGTTCTAATCATCATTCTCTGCCTAACATATATATGCAGAGTCTTACAATCATGGAAGAAATCGAAATATGTAAATCAGTGCATCACAGAAACTCTGCTGAACTTGTTGCTTCAGTTGATGATCTCTTGATACAAATTCTTCTTGGCCTCCCAATAAAATCACTTATCCGTTTCAAATCAGTATCTAAACACTGGCAGTCTCTCATCACGAATCCAAAATTCAGTCATCAACGCAGTCGGAAAATAAATCCCGCCATTGGTCTCTTCTTGCCTGTCACCAACTCTCAATTCGAATACGTCCCGTTCTATCCCAACGAAACTAACCCACGATTCAAAAAACTCGAATTCACCAAAGACCCATCCGGCATTAGTATTGTACAGTCCTGCAATGGGTTATTTCTCTGTTACAGCTTTCGGGCCCAACCCTATAACTCCAGGTACTGTGTTTACAATCCAACTACCAAACGATTTTCCTTTCTCCCAAAACTTGAAGGAAAAGGAATACATGAGGAGATATGTCTATGTTTTGATCCCTCCAAATCTCCCCATTACAAAGCTGTTGGTGCTCGGAAAATTAATTTGGATTCTCTGAATACCAATATCAGATTTTGATTTACTCCTCCGATACCTGTCTATGGAGGGTAATTAATGAGTCCTTTACTGTACCACATATCTTTTCCGGAGATGGGGTGTATTGGAATGGTGCCGTACATTGGATTAGTAGTAGGGTTCCTGCAGCTTCTTTATATTTTGATATTGAACACCAGGTGGTTAAGAAAATGCCTATGCCACAAGTTCCGGAGGGTTGGCAGTGGAGAAATAATTATTACTTTGGGGAGTCTTGTGATCATTTGCATTTCATTGGGATTTATGGTCAAGAAGTTGAGTTCAATGTGTATGAGATGAAGAGGGATTATTCCGAGTGGTTTGTTAAGTATCGAGTTGATATTTCAATGGTTGCTGCTGCTAATGTCGAGATGCTACGGGATCCGATGTTTTGGATCGCCAACGACACCTTCTCAATATTTTGCATAGTTCGTGGCGAGGAAGAGGATGACTCTTTCTTGGTTTTGCAGATTCCCGGGAAAGCCATACGATATAATCTTGTTTCTAAGACTTTCGAAGAGTTACATAAGTTTGATGGTGCTGTGGATAAGAATTCGTTAAGATTTCTGGATACAAATGGATTTCAATATATTGAGTCGCTTTCTTGTGTTTAGACAATTTTCTTTTTAATATATTGAGTCTATGTGTTATCATGTTTTAGTACTTGCTTTGACTCTGGATTTGGGTTACAGCTTCAGTTTCTACTCCATAAACGGAATTTGTTTGTTTTCTACTTCGTGTCTGGAAGAAGATGATTCTTTCTCGCTTGGTAATATAATACAATCTTGTTATTTTAAAACTTGGGAAAAGATACATGAGTTTGAGGGTGTGTGGTAGACTATTGTATGAGATTTACATGTAAGAATGTATATCAATGTATTTAGCAACAATTTCCTTCGGGAAAAAGATGAAAAGTCCTTTTAACTCTTGCACAGAAGTGAAAATGGAACACATGTAGTTCCGGAACGTAATTTACATCCTTTACGTTTTCTCTTATCCGCAATTTTAGTTTTTAAATTCATTGGAATTAAAATTGGTGTTCTTAAATTGCTATATAAGCAAACAAATTGGGGGGTTTTGTCACTCTGGCTGCCACAAGGTGGTAATTAGCTATGTCACATTTGTTGCAGTTTTTATAGGTGAATGAAATAAGTTGAGAGAAGAATTGTATTTGTTAGATCCAAAGAGGTATCATTTGGATTGAAACATTGTGTCTTTTGCAAAATGACATTTTTACATCTATAAATATGAGACGTAATTTGGCCAGTTCTAAATTAATTAATTGCAACTAAATCAAAATTGAAATTCTCACTTCTCCAATTCTTATTTTATTTTCAAAAAGTCAAAGTTCTATTTGTTCCAACTTGCAGTGGCCTTTTTGTTTGTGCAAACAACAAATGATCAAGATTGTTGTATCTTGAAAGACTATCGGGGAATACTGTGTGCACCGTAAGCAGCCTCGAAAATATTATCTTAAGGAGATTGCGTTTGCAGTCTGTCTTATTATTTCAATTGTTGTGGTTTTCGTTAAATTTTTCTACGGATTCCTTCGATCCAAGTAAGTACGTTTATATGTTTTATTACGCGTACAACTATGTGTGAATTTTAGTTGCCTAAATAAGTACACAAATTGTTTAACACCAACAACCTTAGTTTGCTTATATAGCAATTTATGGACACTAAAATTTCCGGCGAGTTTATGACTAAAACTTCGGAAAAGAGAATGAAATTGCGACAACTTAAAATATAAATCGTTTGTCGTTTTTTTCCTCTTCTGTTTAGAAACATTCATTTTGTAAATGAATTCTTCGACTCCAAACATAATTAGCATCTGAAACTTAACAATGGATAAATTTAGGGGAAAATTGCTTTTTTGGTACCATATGATAGGCTGACTTGCACTTTTGGTACCATTGGATATGCAAATGCAAATTTGGTGCCATAGGATAGGTTTTCATTTCAATTTTGGTACCAAACCCAATATTTCTACGAAGTTAATGGCAATTTACCCCCTACTAAATGCATAATGTTCAATTTAACTCATCGTGGTTTAAAAAAGAGCATTTTACCCCTTGAAATTTTGTAAAAATTTCACATCGCCTCCCTGATATTTTTATAGGAGGCACTTAATCCACTTTTATTTTGATAATGTGATTTTTTACCAATTGTCTTATGATAAATGTGGCAATTTATCCCCCTATGTTAAATAAAATAGTTTGCATGCATACTCTAAATTTCGGCAAATGAGTTACAATCCCTGGCTGAAGGGGGTAAATTGCTTCATTAAAATTTTAGAGGGGGTAAATTAATTTTTTTCAAATTATAGAGGGATAAATTGAACATTATGCACTTCATAGGGGGTAAATTGCCATTAACTTTGTAGAAAAAATTGGGTTTGGTACCAAAATTGCAATGAAAACCTATCATATGGTACCAAATTTGCATTTTCATATACAATGGTACCAAAAGTGCAAGTCAGCCTATCCTATGGTACCAAAAAAGCAATTTTCCCATAAATTTAGGTATCACTGTGCATATATTATATTTCTGTCGAGTTTGAGAACAAGTTATTGGGAGTAATTTTAATTTTTCAGAGATTTATCTGAGAAGCTATAACAATAGATACGCATGAGAATGATTATGAATCAACAAGGCTTGATTTTTCAAAAGGTAGGCTTGTAACTCTCAAAGTAGAAATAGATAAAAAGGATGGGAATAATCATTAGATGCGCTTATGTAACTTAGCGAAATTTAAAATATGGTTAGCTCTATGGAGGTAAAATTTTATTTTTGACCCTCTAAGCTTGTTGGGTTTTAAATTGTCCTTTATCGTGGTACCTCGATATTATAAGTTATTTATTATGTCATCGTCATCAATTTCATTTCTTATCGCCGGAAGATTGTAATTTTCGCCGGAAATCATCAATTTATGTCTTGTTTGATCGGGAAAATTAATTTTTTCGGTGAAAATCATCAATTAATGTCAGGAATTTTAATTTTCGCAAAAAATATCATGTATCGAGTGACACTTAAAAATTGAGAAATTTATATTCTGACTCCAAAATTTACAAGTTCAAGTCACGTGATGGGTCTATAACTTTAATTTTTGATGAAAACGGTTAATGTTCGTTGATAATTGAAATATTTAGGCTATAAGTAGTGAAATTGATGACAGTGACACAATGAATGGTCAATTTTGAAATGCAGTCACTTTAGAAGGCCAAAATAAAATTTTGTCGATCTAGAGATTTGTTCATGTACATTTAGTTTTATAAACAAGTGAATGCAAGTTCATCTACCTCCAATAATGACGTAGGCTTAACAAGATGGGCGATCTTAAGTTGGCGCTCCATCCCCCTCCCCAAATGGCAGCGGCCAAATTGGCCGCAATCAAGTTGTCATAACAAAAATTGGTCGCGTCATTCAGGTCGCGGTACTGTCACGACATGTGGCGATACCAATTTTGAAAGGAGTCCTTGGAACGAGGAATGGGGTTTAACTTGGGGCTGTCCTAAGCTAGGCAGGTATGTTGATTTTTTTTTTATTTTTTTATTTTCATTTTTTGTTTTTTTTTTGTTGTTTTATATTTTTTGATTTTTTAAATTATTGATTTTTTTATTAAATTGTTAACATATGTGAATGTTTGCAAACCTAGGAGGGATCACGGTAATTATGATTGTTTGGAGGGAATGGACGCAAACTACTCCAAATCTCAAGGGAGGTCATTTTAATTAAAACAAACCAAAAGAGTATTTATTACTTCCTCCACCCCATTTTTCTTTATCTCTTAGGAAAATTGATAAATCAACTTGACAAAATTAATAAAAAATGTGATAAATAATTTAATTATTATATTTCACTAATAAGTTGTTCATATCACATGCCTTCATATAAATTAATAATAATAAAATTTAATGCAACATAAATGTGAATAACATAACATGATAAGTCACTTAAAAGATTGAAAAGTTTAATCGAACATTGTAGTTAATTGCGTAAAAATAATGGAACAAATAGAGTACATGTTTAAGAACACTTACTCATTTACTCTTCCAATGCAATATACTGAAGAAAATTATTAAATTCAATTTTTGCTTATATGGTCTTGATGGAATCTTAGAGTCAATTATAATTCATAAATGTTATATGTGCGACAAATTCATAAAATAATTTATTTATTTGGGCCCTTCCAATAAATATAATTTTTAAATGATAATTTTTAGTTATTTAAAATTATTATTTCTTATAAAAGTCAAGAACTAAATTTATACAAGCAAATTTTATTGGGGACTTAAGTAGAAAAGTACTATAGTGAATGGTCGAACATATCCTCGTGAATATGCACGTGTAACTCACGTGATCTCGACACAGTCGTGGACAACTTGAAAAAGATCAAAGTGAAACAAATAACATGTTGTGGGGACTAATTTGACTATGTATAAAGTTATAGATAAGGAGGACTATTACTGATAGTTACCCTTTTATTTATTTTCATTTAAACAAATAAATTTTAATTAAGAAAGTTTGAACATAGAATTAAATTTAAATGAAATTGTAATATTAACAAACTTGTTTAAAAAACATACTTGTGTAAATTTGTGTTGGTCCCAAGTGGTCAGAAGAGGTTTAGAGGGGGGGGGGGGGGGGGGGGGTGAATAAACCTCTTTAAAATTTTCTTGCAATTTTAACTTTAAAACTTTTCTTCAACTGAGCAGACTAAGCTGATCAGATTAGTAAGTTACAACTCTGTTCGCGAACAAATCTTTGAACAGATTTGTTGACCACTCGTCTGATGGTTACTTAGCTGATTTGTTAAAATCAGTTTTAATACTTAGAGTACTTGCAGCGGATTTTCAAAGTGTTTTTCACAAGTATTCTTAGCAGTTTGAAAAATGTTTCCCCAGTTTTGTAAACTCCTTTTTAACTTCTTTTCAAACAGTTAACTTAGTGTGTTTTATGCAATCAGTAAATATGCAGTTTTAAAACAATGTAAAAACACAATCAATTTTTATAGTGGTTATATGGATTTGAATATCCTTTAGTCCACTCTTCCAAGTCACACAGATCTTGGGTTATACTATAATCACAAAGTTTACAGTATACTCTGCTTGCGTCGAACAACAAATGAAACGACCACAAGTTCGCAATAGGAAATCACACAGAAGACCTATTCTCTGAAGTTTGATCACTCACAAAGATGGATCACAACTCCGCACAACACTCTTGTTTACAAAATCACTCAGAAGATGTATTTTTCTTGATTCTTCAACTCTGCTTTCGTCAACAAATGACTCAGCTGATGAGTGAGCTGTTCTTGAGACTTAAAGAATTTTGCTTCGAAAATTTCTCTCAGAAAGTGTGTTGCTTATTTCTTCTTCGTCTCTCTCAGCTATTTATACTTGAGGATTGAAAAGTGTCCGTTGAAGAGAGACAAGATTCAAATTCCTCGAGTACTGGTCCTTAAAATCCGCGAACGGCTCTTTTGCAGTCTGTCCGTACTGAACAGTACTATTCTGCAGGCAGCATTAAATGCAGCATTAAATGCACTCTTCTGATGCGAAGCATTTCTTCAATCATTTGTCTTTAATAACCTTGTACTTCAGCATTTATTACTCCAAAGGGCATTTATTACCGTTGGGAACACTTCTTGATCTTCTTCACTTGGCTGACGAAAGTATACGTCTGATGGTGAGCTCGGCTGATCTCAAACTTGAACAAATCTGATTTGAGTCGGCTGATCTTCACTAATCTGATAACTTTACTTCAGCAGATCAGAAGTCTTGGACCTTGAAACTTTGACTCTTCTGATTGTCTTCATTGCTTAGTCAAAATTCCTTGATAAGTTTATCAGCTAAGTTACTCCATACTTAGCCAATTTCTGAAGTTTTGGAATGCATCAAAACCTCCCTTATCAAACTTTCTTTAGTGCCTTCATCTTCATCTTCATCCAACAATTTCCCCCTTTTTGATGATGACAAAACTTCAGCTAAGTACCTGTTGAATACCTAAACTAAAGATTGTAATCCTCAAAATTTTCTGAGATAGAAAAAGTTTATTGGATTGAATTTGGACATTTTATTGATGTTTAAAGTGAATTACATGTACAAATTCATCAGATGAGATTTCTGAAAAAGTAAACTGATTACAATTGATTTTTCAATTTCTAACTATCAGCTTCTTCATCAGATTCGAGCACTTCTTCATATTCATAGGATGATTCTTCATCATCTTCTTCATCATCAGCTTCTTCTTCCAAGGTTGCTTTGGCAGCTTCCATCTTCTCCTTAAGTTCTTGTTCTTGAAGAGCTTTCAGAGCTTCCATAGCTTTCCTGGCAGACTCAGTGTTCTTGTACTTGGTAACTTCTTGTTCAATCTTCTCTTCTTCTTCTACCTTTCCAAGTTCTTTAGTCTTGTCAGCTGTTTCTTCAGTTTCCTTGGCTTCAATGGTTGCAGCAGCAGTTTCTTCCTTAGTTGTTTCTTCAGCAGCAGGCTCCTTTGCTGGTTCTTCAACAACAGTCTCTTTAGCTGGTTCTTCAGCAGCAGATTCCATGGCTGATTCTTCAGCAGCAGTTTCCTTAGCTGGTTCTTCCCTTTTATCTTCCCCCTTTTTGTCATCATCAAGTCTGATGACTTTAGAGGGTTCAACAGCAGGGTTGAGAGCAACTGTTGGAATCTTTGCTTCAGCGCACAAAGCCTTGAGATTCTGATTTATAGAGTTGGGGTTTTTCGGTTTCCGTGATAATTGCCAACCGTTAGATCCGTTTTTCTGTCAGTGCTGATCGTGCGGCGTCAGTTACGACCTTTCAAATTCAAAAGATATTTAATGAAGAGCGGGAATATGTACCGCCCAACAGTTACTTATAAAAGCGTGTTTTGAATAAAACGTTTTTAGTTGGTTCGCTTTTATTAGTTTAATCAGATGAGTATGAGAAACACTTATCTGATGGACTACTGTCCTGATGACAATGCTGTTATCAGAGAATGCCAATAGCTGATAACCTTCCTCAGCTGTTTGTCAATCCAGCTAGATAAAATAACTTTAGTCTTCGATAGTTGAGTCTTCTGATGAAAACATAACTTCAACTAACTGTCATTAACATATTTCATCTTTAATTCAGAAGTACCGCTAGTCTTACACGTTCCCCCTGAGTTTAAGAATTCATAAGTTAACTAGTCTGTTGAGAGTTAATCTTTGAAGATAATAAACGATGACTAAGCTGTTGAACTCCAGTCTTCTGATGAGTTCCCCCTCAGCTTATGCATCCAAATTTAGTAGTCCTAACTCAGCTCTTAAAGTTGAGAACCTTGCTTCACTTAGAGGTTTAGTGAAGATATCAGCAATCTGATTATCAGTATGAACATACTCAATCAACACATTGCCTTTTTCCACATGATCTCTAATGAAGTGATGCTTGATCTCTATATGCTTAGTCCTTGAATGACTTGTAGTATTCTGAGTAAGTGAGATTGCACTTGTATTGTCACAGTAGATTGGAATTCCACTGATCTTGATGTTATAATCTTCTAGTTGATGCTTCAACCAAAGTATCTGTGCACAACAAGCTCCAGCAGCTATATATTCAGCTTCAGCAGTAGATATAGAAACTGAGGTTTGCTTCTTACTCATCCATGAGATCAGACGACTACCTAAGAACTGACAAGCACCTGTTGTGCTCTTTCTGTCAATCTTGCAGCCTGCAAGGTCAGAATCTGAATATCCAATAAGTTCAAATCCAGATTCTCTAGGATACCATAATCCCAATTCTTGAGTGCCTTTAACATACTTCAATATCCTCTTGGCAGCTAAGAGATGAGATTCCTTGGGGTTTGATTGAAATCTTGCACAGACTCCAACTGAGTACATTATATCAGGTCTGCTTGCTGTTAGATACAACAATGAACCAATAATGCCTCTATATTTGGTTATGTCCACTGATTTGCCATCTTCATCTTTATCCAAACGAAGACTTGTAGACATAGGAATTGTAGCAGTAGAGCTAGTTTCCATACCAAACTTCTTGAACAGATCTCTTGTGTATTTTGCTTGGCTGATGAATATCCCATCAGGCAACTGTCTAACTTGCAATCCAAGAAAATAATTAAGTTCACCCATCATGCTCATTTCAAACTTATTCTGCATCAGCTTGGAGAACTTATCACACATCTGTTGGTTAGTTGAACCAAAGATAATATCGTCCACATATATTTGCACAAGTAATATATGATTTTCCCATTCAATTGTAAACAAGGTCTTATCTACCTTACCTTTTCGAAATCCTTTAATTAAAAGAAAATCAGATAAGGTATCATACCATGCTCTTGGAGCCTGTTTCAGTCCATAGAGGGCTTTCTTCAGACGATATACTTTGTCCTCTTCTTGATAGACTTCAAATCCAGGAGGTTGTTCAACGTACACTTCTTCTTGCAATTCTCCATTGAGAAAAGCAGACTTCACATCCATCTGATAGACAGTGAAGTTCTTGTAAGCAGCATAGGCTAGAAACAGTCTGATTGCTTCAAGTCTTGCTACTGGTGCAAAAGTTTCATCAAAGTCAATTCCTTCTTCTTGACAATAACCTTTGGCCACTAGTCTTGCTTTGTTTCTGGTAACAATACCATCTTCATTCATTTTATTTCTGAATACCCACTTAGTGCCAATTACTCTTTGATGACTTGGTCTAGGAACTAAGTACCAGACTTCATTCCTTTCAAATTGATTCAACTCTTCTTGCATAGCTTCTATCCAGAAGGAATCATTTAGAGCTTCTTCAATTTGCTTAGGCTCTGTTTGAGATAGAAAGGTGACAAACATAGCATCTTGTGCAGAAGCTCTTCTTGTTTTCACTTTATCTAAAGGATCACCAATCACCAATTCAGGAGGATGATTCTTGAGCCATCTGAGATCAGGTTGCAGGTCTGAATGTTGTCCTCTGTTTTGATCTTGCAACACTACTGTTGGAGATACAGTAGTAGTCTGTTGAACATTTGTCGTCTGTTGTACAGTCACTGGTCTGTCAGCTATTTGCAACTCGTCTGTTAGACAATCAGCACTGTGATTTTGAACAGCACTTGAGTTATCAGCTGAATTTAGATTAGGTAGTATGATGGGAATATATTCTTCATTTCTTCCAATATCTAACTTCTGTAAATCAGTAGACAGGTCCTGATTAGCACTTTGATTCTTTTCAGAAGATTGACTTGGCTCATCAAATACTACATGGATAGATTCTTCTATTAGTAATGTTCTTTTATTGAAAACTCTATAAGCTTTACTAACAGATGAGTATCCTACAAAAACAGCTTCATCAGCCTTTTCTGCAAATGCAGTAAGGTGATTTTTCCCATTATTCAATACAAAACATTTACAACCAAAAATCTTAAAGTAATGAATGTTTGGTTTTCTGTTGTTCCAAACTTCATATGGCGTCTTGTTCTGATTTTTGTTGATCATACATCTGTTCTGGGTGAAGCATGCTGTATTTGTTGCTTCTGCCCAAAATCTTTGAGGCAGTTTAGCTTCAGCTATCATGGTTCTGACAGCTTCTTTTAGTGTTCTGTTTCTCCTTTCAGCAACACCATTTTGTTGAGGGGTTCTGGCAGCAGAGTACTCATGATGTATTCCTTTGATGTTACAGTACTCTTCAACAGTAGAGTTTGTAAACTCTGTCCCTCTATCTGATCTGATCTTCAATATTTTGATAGTCTTCTCATTCTGGATCAGTTCCATCAGATTTGTAAGACATTCCTTGGTTTCACTTTTCTTCTTCATGAAAATCACCCAAGTATATCTTGAATAATCATCCACAACAGCTAGGCAGTATTTCTTTCCACCATTGCTGACTGGATCAATAGGGCCAAATAAGTCCATATGTAACAGCTCCAATATCCTTCCAGAAGATTGGTGCTTCTTGCTTTTGAATGATGACTTGATTTGTTTACCCTTCTGACATGCGTCACAGAGCTTATCTTTGCTCATGACTGCTTTTGGAATCCCTTCTACCAAATCATTCTTGATTAATCTGTTGATGGTCTTGAAGTTTAAATGATTCATCCTTTTGTGCCACAGCCAACTGACTTCACTTGGAGCAGATGCTACCAAACAAACACTTGAGTTCTTGTCAGCAGAACTCCAGTCGACTATGTAGACATTCCCTTGTCGTCTTCCAGATAAAATTACCTTCTTTGTACCTATCTGTTCAACGTAGCACTTATCTGTTGAGAAGATGACTGAATATCCTTTGTCACAGAATTGACTTATGCTCAGCAGATTGTATTTGAGGCCTTTGACATATGAGACGTCAGATATCTCTATGTTTCCTCTGATTATTCTTCCTTTAGCTTTAATCTTGCCTTCTTTGCTGTCTCCAAAAGTAACCTTTGGACCATCCACAGCAACTGCATCAGTCAGCTCATGTATGTTTCCACACATGTGTCTTGAACATCCACTGTCCAAGTACCAGATCTTCTCTACTTTACTCCTACTCCTAATCCTAACCTACAAAACAAAAATAAAATTGTTTTAGGTACCCTTATTGAGAGGGTCCTGAAGGATTAGTTCCACCTTTGACAACCCAAGATGTTGAAGTCTTAGGCTTCTTAGGTTTCTGAGTTTTCACAGGAGCATGAACAGTTTTATTTTCATCATAATTATCAGATAAGTCATGTTGATGATCAGTATGATATGAATAATGTTCATAAGCAGGGTAAGGTGCATGATATGGAGGATATGCATGCATAGGATGAGCAGGGTAAGGTGCATAGTAACTAGGAAATTGAGGTGCATGATACATAGGATGATATGCGGCAGGTTGCACATAATATGACTCATTTCCATACCAAGCATTTTGATTTTTCTTATTCTTATGCTTCTTTGGTTTACTAGGTGCTTGCTCAACTTGTTTAGACTTAGCTTTACCACTAGTCTGATTGACTTTAGCTTTATCAGCAGACTTCTTGGGACTCTGCTGTTTGGTCTTACTAGTCTTATTTCCTACGCTAGGCTCTTTGCCCTTTTTAGCCTTAGGAGATTTCTTCTCCTTTAATTCTTTCTCAGGTGAAGTAGGTCTAGCAGTTTGAACATACAGAATGACCTTACTATTGTCAGCTGATATGAATTTTTCAGTATGGTTCAACTCTTGCTTATCCTGTTCTAAAGGCATCTTCTGTTTACTAGATGTATGCGTGGATGCAACAGATGATTTCTCATGAGACTCGATAATCTTTTCAAGTTCCATGATTTTTCCTTTATAAACTTCACATTCAGCTTTCAGAGATTCATGCTCTTGCTCAAGCTGTTTATACTCGACTGATTCTTTTGGCTTTTCAGCTTTAAGTTTCAGTGAGTTATTTTGCTCTTTTAGCAAGCTCATCTCTTCCTTAAGCTTAACAAATTCTCCAGCAATAGTAGTATTATTTAACATCATTTGCTCTAGAGAATCAAACAATTCGTTGTTTTGAGGAGTTACCTCATCCTCAGAGTCATCAGAGTCCTTTGCCATCAGGCACAGGAGAGCAGGTTTTTCTTCATCAGAAGATTCTTCATCAGACGAGTCCGAATTTGAATCAGATGAGTAGACAGCAGCAAGCTTTTCTGCTTCAGCCATCATTGCTTTCCCTCTCTGATACTTTCTTTCTTTTCTTACTTTCTTTTCCTCTTCAGTGTACTTTTCTGCTTTTGGATATGGGCAGTCTTTGATGAAGTGTCCCAATTTCCTGCAGTTGTAACACATCAGTTTTGATTTATAATCATCTTTATCTTGAGAAGAAAAGTTAGGTTTAGAAGTAGAAGCATTGTTGTATTTGTTCTTCATTTTTCTTTTGTAGAACTTCTTGAAATTGTTTATCAACAGTACAACGTCTCCAGCAGTGTACTCCTTTTTGTTGAGTAGATTGGCTTCATCAGATGAGTCCACATCTTGACTTCTGTGTGCTGGTCTTCTTGGATTTTCAGCAGCAACCAGTGCAGCTGTGGGTCCTGAAGTTGAGGTTTCTTCAATACCCATTCTAGGCAGTTTATACTCGAATGCCTTGAGTACAGAGAACAGCTCTGTAAGAGAGATCTTCCCCAGATCCCTTGATTCTTCCATTGCTGTCACCTTCATGTTGAACTTGGGGGGCAGGGCCTTTAGAACTCTGACGGTGATCTCCTTGTCAGTAAAGGTCTTTCCCAACTTAAGGACTTCATTCAACGTTCTGGTAAACCTGGTATCCATCTGATCAATGGTCTCTCCAGATTTCATCTTGAAGTTGTCCAGCTTTTCCAAGGCAACACTGAGCTGATGCTCTTTGATGGCGTCGTTTCCTTCACTCATGTCACGAACATTGTCCCACATCTCCTTTGCAGTTTTGCAATGTTTGACCTTGTCAAACCGATCATTATCCAGGGCTTTGGTCATGATGAAACGGCCAACTTTATCCAGATTGAACAGCTTTATTTCCTCGGCTGTCAACTCTGTCAGATCTTTTTCCACCACCATTTCAGCTTCATCTACTATGATGGTCTTGGTGAATTTGAATGGACCTTTAATGATACATGTGTACATGTTGTCATTATAGGCAGCAAGGAAAATCTCCATTCTGATTTTCCAGTCCTCAAAGGACATACCAGCAATGTGGGGAACATGACTGATACAATCCATTTTTCAAAAAGTTTTAGTTTTTCAAAAAGATGCTCTTTTGAAAAGTTTTGAAAACCTTTGAAAAACACTTGGATCAAGCTCGTTGATCAGGCAGCTGATTCAAATGAACCACCTGCTCTGATACCACTTGTTGGTCCCAAGTGGTCAGAAGAGGTTTAGAGGGGGGGGGGGGGGGGTGAATAAACCTCTTTAAAATTTTCTTGCAATTTTAACTTTAAAACTTTTCTTCAACTGAGCAGACTAAGTTGATCAGATTAGTAAGTTACAACTCTGTTCGCGAACAAATCTTTGAACAGATTTGTTGACCACTCGTCTGATGGTTACTTAGCTGATTTGTTAAAATCAGTTTTAATACTTAGAGTACTTGCAGCGGATTTTCAAAGTGTTTTTCACAAGTATTCTTAGCAGTTTGAAAAATGTTTCCCCAGTTTTGTAAACTCCTTTTTAACTTCTTTTCAAACAGTTAACTTAGTGTGTTTTATGCAATCAGTAAATATGCAGTTTTAAAACAATGTAAAAACACAATCAATTTTTATAGTGGTTATATGGATTTGAATATCCTTTAGTCCACTCTTCCAAGTCACACAGATCTTGGGTTATACTATAATCACAAAGTTTACAGTATACTCTGCTTGCGTCGAACAACAAATGAAACGACCACAAGTTCGCAATAGGAAATCACACAGAAGACCTATTCTCTGAAGTTTGATCACTCACAAAGATGGATCACAACTCCGCACAACACTCTTGTTTACAAAATCACTCAGAAGATGTATTTTTCTTGATTCTTCAACTCTGCTTTCGTCAACAAATGACTCAGCTGATGAGTGAGCTGTTCTTGAGACTTAAAGAATTTTGCTTCGAAAATTTCTCTCAGAAAGTGTGTTGCTTATTTCTTCTTCGTCTCTCTCAGCTATTTATACTTGAGGATTGAAAAGTGTCCGTTGAAGAGAGACAAGATTCAAATTCCTCGAGTACTGGTCCTTAAAATCCGCGAACGGCTCTTTTGCAGTCTGTCCGTACTGAACAGTACTATTCTGCAGGCAGCATTAAATGCAGCATTAAATGCACTCTTCTGATGCGAAGCATTTCTTCAATCATTTGTCTTTAATAACCTTGTACTTCAGCATTTATTACTCCAAAGGGCATTTATTACCGTTGGGAACACTTCTTGATCTTCTTCACTTGGCTGACGAAAGTATACGTCTGATGGTGAGCTCGGCTGATCTCAAACTTGAACAAATCTGATTTGAGTCGGCTGATCTTCACTAATCTGATAACTTTACTTCAGCAGATCAGAAGTCTTGGACCTTGAAACTTTGACTCTTCTGATTGTCTTCATTGCTTAGTCAAAATTCCTTGATAAGTTTATCAGCTAAGTTACTCCATACTTAGCCAATTTCTGAAGTTTTGGAATGCATCAAAACCTCCCTTATCAAACTTTCTTTAGTGCCTTCATCTTCATCTTCATCCAACAATTTGGAAAATGAAGATTTCATATCTGATCGAATCAGGATAAGATCCAATAAACTCGAATTTTTGTTTTTATTTTAAATAAGATGTGAAGCCGACCAAAATCCGGCCAAACATGAATAAAATGAATTTGGATCAGGCCTGGTGTGAATAGCATTATCCAACCATTGACAATCCTAATTCAGGTGAATTAAAAGAATTGAGTTGGCAATGTTTCTATTGTTTGTAATTTTATCACTTTAGAACTCCATAGTCCGGATGGTATAAATAGAATTTATTGAATAATTATTAAAAAATTAATTATATCACTACGAATGAGATAATATATCATTTAAACTTATTTGGTAGCACTTCTAAATCATAGATTAAAGATTATTACCATAAGACTTTTTCAACATGCAATTATTCAATTCATGATGTTAAACGTGAACATGTTTCTCTTTTTCGCATGTGAAAAATAAATATCGATAACATTCTTATTTTGAACATAGGAGTATCTAAGATATTGTTTGATCCTACTAAATTTGCGACTTAGAGCACTTACCATTGTTATAATATAATGAAATTCGAATGTGAACTTTCACTTTGACCAAACGTGTTGAAGTCCACAAATTTCTATTAATGGCTCATAGCACTATAAAGACAGTTGATTTGGGTCGTTGATAAACTCAATTGCAGGAAGACAATCACTCTGAATAGCTGTCTTTTATTTGGAATTTATACAAGTTCAAACAATTTTCTTTAATAATTTGCAATTCAATCATGAACTTTATGATTCTCAGTCGAAGCATAGAAAATTTATCCTTTTTCATCTCTTTTAACTCCCTCTATTGTTGCAAAAACAGCATTTTCGTCTGTAAATATCGTTTCGATGATAATGTTAAGACTTAAAAAAGGAAGACCAAGATGCTCTATGCATATGATTACATTTTCCCCCTACTATTTTTTTCACTACACCAAAAATATTGAAGCAAAGAAATTTTTTTATATAAACTTTTTAATTTAGTATAAATTCGAAATTCGAAAATATATATAAAGCAAAAATTGATCCAATAACGAGCGGCTGATTTTTGGTAACCCTAGTCTCTTCCCTATTTCCCTTCTCTCGTCAAACCCATTTCTTCCTGGATCAATCAACAACCATACGAACACTCTCAATCTGTCTTCATTCACTCTTGCCGCTGATTTTGTACTGATTAATTGTTCTTTCCGGTGATTGCTGTTACGTTTGTAAGATTTTGGATAATTCGCTGTTAACTTCTTCCCACTTTTTTTAGCTTATATTTCGAAAATATATGAACGTTGCAGGGAGTTTATTCATTGGTTTTACTGTGTAGAACTCAATTTTTGGTGTTTTAAAAACCATAAATTTTTGGTGTTTTAAAGCGAAAAAGTAATTTACAAATAAAAAAGTAATTACCTTCTCCCCTGTTGATGTCCTTAGATTAGAACCTGGGAGCTTCTATTTATGTTTTTTTATTTATGAAATGTGTGAACTGATTTGACCTTTTAAGTTCTAATCAGCATTCTTTGCCAAACATAAATCTGCAGTACTCTTAAAATCATGGAAAAAATCAAATTACGCAAAGCAGTGCAACAGAGAAACTCTGCTGAAGTTGTTGCTTCGATTGATGATCTCTTAACAGAGATTCTGGTGCGTCTACCAATAAAATCACTCATCCGCTTCGAATCGGTATCCAAAAACTGGCAATCTCTCATCACGAGTCCAAGATTCCGTCATCTTCGCAGTCGGACCATTGGTCTCATGTTGCGACGTTTGCTCGGTATTCCAGAAGGTGGTCCCCGTCATGAATATGTTCCCTTTTTTAAAACTGCATTAACCAGAAAAGTCGGGTATCCAAAAGACGTTGATTTGGGCAGAGTTTTACAGTCTTGCAATGGGCTCTTGCTCTGTTTCAGATATTTTCGTAGGGAGTTTAGATTCTATGTTTGTAATCCCAGTACCAATCAACTTTCTTTTGTCCCACCAGAACCAAAAGAACGTAATGTGTTTTTGCATATGAGCTTGGTATTCGACCCCACCATGTCACCTCATTACAAAGTTGTTTGTGTCCGGGGATTTTGGAACAGACTTACTCAAATTTTAATTTACTCATCAGAAACTGGTGCTTGGGAAGTCTGTGGTGACCCCTTTACATCTTTCGACGTCAAGCTCAGAAAAGGGGTTTATTGGAATGGGGCTGTTCATTGGATGTGTAGCAATAGACATTTGTATTTCAAAATTGAGGATCAGGTGCTTCATGAAATGCCAAAAGTACCTTTCTCGATTGTCTGGAATTGCAGGGACAAATATTACTTTGGGGAGTCTGGTGATCACTTACACTTCGTGGAAACACGTGAGACAAAGATTCAGTTAAACATTTATGAGCTGAAGAGGGATTATTCTGAATGGTTTGTCAAGTACAGAGTTGATTTGTCACCAGTTGTTGCTGCTTATCCCGAGATGATTCGGGGTTTTAATAATCCGACGACGGGCTCATATTTCTATAATTTCTCTGTATTTTGCATCGTTCGTGGTGATGAGGAGTTCTTAGTTTTGCAAATCCCTAGAAAAGTCATACGACTCAATCTTAATCATAATACTTTCATAGCCTTACAGGAGTTGGAAAGTTCTCAAGTTTTCGGTGATTCAGATGTTGATGAATCTCAAGATGAATTGAAATATCAACACACATATGGATTTCAATATATTGAGTCTCTTTGGAATGTTTAGTATTTGCTTTTTGTTGAACTTCATTATGGTAATATTTTGTATTTTCTTCAGTACGAGGACGTTTTTTATAACATTTTTTAGTACAGTATATGTTTTGATCTGGGCTCATGTTGATGTTGATGCTTCTCACCCAGTAATGAGTTGATCTTTTTGTAGTTGTTACTAATCTTCTCCACATTTTTTCTAGTTGAGGATAATAGTATTCATATGCGAGAATGATAATGATAGGGCTCGAGTTTTAAAAGGTAAGCTAAGAACTTTAAAATTAGGAAAATAAGAAAATATAGGATAAACAATTTGATGTGTTTACAATGCACAAAAAAAAAAAAAAAATGACTTGTTTAACTTAGCGTGAATTAAAATATATTAAGCACCACTAGCTTGTCCATATGATATTCTTAGGTGCACATCAATAGTAGGAATTAAGTTAATGTTATAATTTCTTGAATTGTTAACTATAAAAATTGGGAAAATAAGAAAATAATGGATAAACAATTGATGTGTTTAACTTCGCGTGATTTAAAATATGTAAAGCACGACTAGCTTGTCGATATGATATTTTTAGGTGACAGATCATTAGTATGAATTAAGTTTACCACCCTAGAGGAAATTTAATTCAATTTACAAAAATTGTCTTCATGTATAAAGTTATTTGTTCAAAGATGGTTCATGGTTATAATTATGCTCTAGCAAAATACTCGAATATATGGTGCATTTAAATAATAATAATTTCTCCCCTTGATTTAAAAATTAAATAATACGAAGAGATAAAGACCTATAAAATTTTAGATGGATTAGTTTTAATTTAAAATGGACCAATCCTAATCATAAATTGGTTAACCAATATAAATTTAAAATAATAATATTTAATATTTATTATTAATAACACTAGAATATTTGTAGTCTAATTTATTTATAAATTAGTTTGTGATAATTACTTCAAATTAATATCTTACGCATTAGCAAAGAAAAGGAATAATTTTTTGTTTTATGACATAATCTTTTATTAAAAGTTTTTCTCTTAGAACATATAATTTTGATAAGTGTTACAATCCCATAGTTTAGGGGGTTAAATTGTATATAGCCCATTTAGAAATTCTATAAAGCATCAGGTCAATTTTGATTTTGGGAGGCATTCTTTTCTAAACCCTCGTCTCTTCTCCCCAGTTTCCCTCTTCTCATCTGTATCTTCTAACCCTATTAATCAATCAACAATCTATCTTACGTTATACCCACTTGATGTTGCCGCTGATTTTCAATTGCCGCTGATTTTCTATTGCCGCTGATTATGTGTTCTTCCGGTGATTACGTGTATATCGAATATGAAGTCATTTTTCTTTACACATTTTGTTTAGCTTTCTATTAATCATTAACATATATGCAGTAGTCTTACAATCATGAAAAAAATCAAAATATGTAAATCAGTGCATCTCAGAAACTCTGCTGAACTTGTTGCTTCAGTTGATGATCTCTTGATACAAATTCTTCTTGGCCTCCCCATAAAATCACTGATCCGTTTCAAATCAGTATCTAAACACTGGCAGTCTCTCATCACGAATCCAAAATTCTGTCATCAACGCAGTCGGAAAATAAATCCCGCCATCGGTCTCTTCTTGCCTGTCGCCAACTCTCAATTCGAATATGTCCCGTTCTATCCCAACAAAACTAACCCACAAGTCAAAAAACTCGAATTCATCAAAGACCCATCCGGCATTAGTATTATACAGTCCTGCAATGGGTTATTTCTCTGTTACAGCTTTCGGGCCCAAACCAACTCCAGGTACTCTGTTTACAATCCAACTACCAAACGATTTTCCACTCTCCCAAAACTTGAAGGAGAAGGAGTATATTGGATTAGATTATGTTTTGATCCCTCAAAATCTCCCCATTACAAAGCTGTTGGTGCTCGGAAAATTAATTTGGATTCCTCTGAATACCAATATCAGATTCTGATTTACTCCTCCGATACCGGCCTATGGAGGGTAATTAATGAGTCCTTTACTCAACCACGTATCTTTTTCGGAGATGGGGTGTATTGGAATGGTGCCATACATTGGATTAGTAGTAATGTTGCTGCAGCTTCTTTATATTTAAATATTGAACACCAGGTGTTTAAGAAAATGCCTATGCCACAAGTTCCGGAGGGTTGGCATTGGAGAAATAATTATTACTTTGGGGAGTCTTGTGATCATTTGCATTTCATTGGGATTTATGGTCAAGAACTTGAGTTCAATGTGTATGAGATGAAGAGGGATTATTCCGAGTGGTTTGTTAAGTATCGAGTTGATATTTCAGTGGTTATTGCTGCTAATCGCGGGATGCTATGGGATCCGATGTATTGGAAATGCAACGACACATTCTCTATATTTTGCATGGTTCGTGGCAAGGAAGAGGATGATTCTTTCATGGTTTTGCAGATTCCAGGGAAAGCCATACGATACAATCTTGTTTCTAAGACTTTCAAAAATATACATGAGTTTGATGGTGCTAAGGCTCATAATTCTGTAAGTTTTCCTAGTACAAAGGGATTTCAATATATTGAGTCGCTAAGTTGTGTTTAGACCCTTATCTTTTTAATATTCAGTAGTTCCATCTGATAGGTCTTTTTAATATTCAATAGTTCCATTTGGTAGGTCTAGTGAGTTGATAAACAAGCGCACTTCGAGATATTAAGTCTATGTGTTATAATGTTTTAGTACTTGCTTTCTTTTGAACTATGACTGACGTTTTGAGTTACAACTTAAGTTTCTGATAGAATTTCTGAACGCATAAATACTACATGTTTTGAATAGTAATGTATACCAAAAAAAAGAAATGTATGTGTACGGCTCTACTCTTTCAATGGAATTGAGATTATAGCACGACATGTTGATACATTTCATCAAGTATATCTAGTATGGGCGTAGAAGAAGATGATTATTTCTTGGTATTAAGGAAATGTAATATAATACTATCTTGTTTTAAGATTTCCATGTATAGGACTCCAAACATAATTTAGCATCTGAAACTTCACCAAGGATAAACTTCGGTACACTTGTGCTTGAAAGCAGTCGAGTTAGCGACTGAGAGAGGATGGACAAACATAGTGCTTGAAGGTAATTGTAGTGCAGTTTGGATGGTATCCGTATGACACAGGATAATTGGTCACCTATTGGTCCCATTCTTAATGACATCAAGAGTATGTTGGTCCATTTCCAGTCTTTTACTGTGAACTTATTCGCTGTCTGGCAATGAAGCGGCCCTGATAGAACTCGAAAGATTGTACGGGCCGAAACCATTTGTCTTCCAAAAAACACCATCGCGTATCTAAAAGAAAAATGGGTACACGTGTATTTAAGTCGAGTTTGAGAACAAAGAAGTTGTTCTCAGAGTTGCTGAAAAAATATTCCAAAACAAAAGATATGCATGAGAATGATTATGAAACAATAAGGCTCGATTTTTGAAAAGGTAGGCTAGTAATTCTCAAATTAGAAATAGAAGGAAAAAATGAGAAAATACATTTCATGCGTTTAACATACCAAGATTTTGAAAAGCTCCAGAGACTTGTCCATGTGATATTGAAGTTCTCCCCTATGGCATGGGTCGATTTATTAAGATATTTGTTTGATTTGAGAATCGATGAATTAGATTCAAACACAAAACACTGTAATTCAAACTTCGTGAAATGAATATGAATATAGGTTGATCCGATAAGTTAATCCGACAATAAATAAAATTTTTATACATGTACTATATTCATAATATTTTATTAAGATAAGTCACAATAATAATATTTAGCATTTGATTTAAGAAAATATTAGTTAACAGTTCATTCATAATAAATGAGGTGTTAGTAGTTGCTGAAACTACATAGGATGTTTCTATGATTTTACCTTAACATCCGTGGGGTGGGGTGGGGTGTAGGCAATATCTCTTATTAATTTCAGCCTGAATTCTAAATTGTATGGTGAAGCTTCAGGCAACTCTTAAATATATCATAAAACTGTTTCAACTATTGAGTTCACGATGAACGTGTTTCTCCGGTACAATGTTCTATATACATAATTTTGAATTTACCTCGTGTAATTTGTAAAATAGCATTTTACCTTTTGTGAAATTTTTTTAAATAAAAATGTATATCTTTCAGCCGAAGAGTGTAACTTACTTATCGAAATTGTGAGTGAACATGAAATGTATTTGTATAATATAGGGAGGTAAATTGCCACGTGTATCGTAACATAGGGGTATAAACTATGACATTATTATAACACATGAGGTTAAGTGTCACTTATAAAAATATTAGGAAGGCGGCATGGCCGGTCCTGTTTTCAGTGGCCCTAAACAGACATTAAAAAAGTGGCCCTTGAATTTTTATGTACTTATATTATGTTAATAATTAATACAAACTTATTAAACAAACAATAAAACTATTAATTAAAAAAACAAGAAACAATAATGAATAATGAATCATATATAATCTCGCTTTTATAAAAAAAAAAAGGGTAATACGAGACACATTTTTATTAACGTATTAATTTTAGATATAAAGAAACATATTAATATTAAAGTTACGTTACATAACATCCATTAATGATACAAAAATATAGGTATAATATATTTAAAATTGTCGGAAAGGATGATTAGATATTCAAGGTCGAACACTAAAGTATTTAAATTATGAGATAATCCTATGGATCAGTTGGTCACATGGTAATACAACTCCAAATAAATTTGAAATTGCAATATAAAGATTTATTTTTTTTACTTGTTTTTTTAGGTAATATATTTACTTATGGCCAACTAGTCTAAATATGAGGATCCACTAAATTATTTATGAATGTATTGGATCAGATTTTTAAAATTTAAGCAATGTTTTTGGGCTTTCCATATTAAAATGCGGGCTCCTTAAAACAAATAACAAATATAAAAAATAAACACACAAGACATGAAGGGGCTTTTGTTTGGCGTTTCCCAAAAAAATTTCGTGTTTGGGAAATGCCAAACAAACATGCTTTCTACTTTCTGAAACAAATTTTTCATCTCTTAATTTTCTCAAACTACTTTCTCAAAAGCCAAACAAACAACAATTTTCAAACAACACCTATATAAACCCTACTTTGATTTGACATAAAGTAACATATCTCTTACACCATTTATCTCACATAACAAACATGATTTGACATAAAGTCTTACACACACTTATACCTACAACCCCACTCTTCAAAAAAAACACCTACTTTATTTCTCAAACCACTTTCTCAAAATCCAAAAAAACAACATTTATGCAAATCGAGATTATTTCACAAACACCCACTACTCCCCCAAATTACTTTCCGAAATACCAAACAAACAGGCCCGAAAAGTTTCGAACCTTGGACCCTTGTGATGAAATGCAAAGACAGTACTTCAGTTGTATCACATATATATAAAATATACAAGTACACTTATATTTATATTTTTTATGCATGTATATATGTAATTTTTGCCGGAGGCCCTCAAGAATCGGTGGCCTTAGGCGGCTGCCTATGCGGCCTACCCTCATGGCCGGCCCCGGAAGGCGGTGTAAAATTTTTATAAAATTGTAGGGGATAAAATATTTTATTTTTAAATTATGAATTTTGTGTTACACTTACCTCCCTTGAACTCTTTGGTCGGAAAAGAGTTCAGGGGATAGATCGCAATACTAATGCAAGTTCAAGATGGACAGTGCAAAAAATTAAAGTTCAGGGAGAAAAGTGCAACTTAACTATAAGCTAAGAGTGAAAGTGCGATATTCTCTAAATATTCTAATAGGTGCATCAATGATGTAATGGAGTTCCAATTAGAAGCTTGTTCTGCAATACTTTAGAGATTAGTCAATAAGAATTGTTGATCACAACAGCTTCCAAAACAATCTTTGCTTAATGAAATAGCTTAAATACACAACTAAAATTTCCAAAAACTATAACCACAATGAAAATCAAACTCAAACTCCTCAAAACAACCAATCAACAAAAATCCGCTGAAATCGTAGCCTCCATTCCTGATCTTTTAACACAAATTCTTCTCCGCCTCCCCATAAAATCACTTCTCCGCTTCAAATCAGTATCCAAATACTGGCACTCTCTCACCACAAACCCACGCTTTTGTCTTCTGCGCAACCCCAATCCCAATCCCGCCATTGGCCTCTTCTTGCCCGTCACCAACTTCAGGTTCGAATACGTTCCGTTTTCTCCTAATAAAACCAACCCACCATTCGAAGTACTCAAATTTACTAAAGACCCATCTGGTTTTAGAGTTTTACAGTCCTGCAATGGGTTATTCCTCCTCTGTTACAGCAGATTTCAGACCCGTAACTTTAACAAGAGGTACTATGTTTACAATCCAACCACGAAACACTTTTCCACTCTCCCAAAACTAGACGAAAGAGGTTTTACTTTGTCAAGAATACATTGGGCTAGCTTGGGTTTTGATCCCACCAAATCTCCTCATTACAAGGTTCTTTGTGTTCAAGAAATTAATTCGGGTTCCTTAGAAAATAAGTATCAGATTTTGGTTTACTCCTCCGATACCGGTCCTTGGAGGGTAATTGATCAGCCCTTTACTGCACCACATGTCAATTTTGAAAATGGGGTGTACTGGAATGGTGCCGTGCATTGGGTTAATTATAATGGGGGTGGAGATTCTTTGTATTTTAATATTGAACACCAGGTGCTTGAGAAAATGCCTATGCCACCAATTCCGGAGGGTTGGGATTGGAGAAGTGATGATTACTTTGGGGAGTCTTGTGATCATCTGCATTTCATTGAGATTTTCAGTCCGTGGGTCGAGTTCAATGTTTATGAGATGAAGAGGGATTATTCTGAGTGGTTTGTTAAGTACCGTGTTGATCTTTCTATGGTTGTTGCTTCTTATCCCGAGATGATAATGGCTAATTTTGACCCAACGGATAGGTATTATTATGCTTTCTCTATATTTTGTCTTGTTCGTGGTGAGGAAGAGGAGGATTCGTTCGTGGTTTTGCAGATTCCAGGGAAAGCCATACGATACAATCTTGTTTCTAAGACTTTCGAAAAGTTACATGAGTTTGATGGTGCTAAGGTTGAGGATTCTTTACGTTTTCCTAGTACAAATGGATTTCAATATATTGAGTCGCTATGTTGTGTTTAGACAATTTTATTTTTAATATTCAGTAGTTCCATTTGACAGGTCTAGTGAGTCGATAAGCAAACTCACTTCAATATATCGAGTCTATGTGTTATCAAGTTTTAGTACTTGCTTTCTGTTGAACTTCACGACTGTATGAACACATAAATACTAGAAGTTTTGAATAGTAATGAATATATACGTCTCTACTCTTTCAACGGAATGGAGATTATGGCACAGCGCGATGATACATCTCATGATTAAGTACCAAGTTTATGTTGTAGTTGTTTCTAACCCTCCCCGGTTGATTTTGATCTTGCAGACTGGTACTGCTAATTGCTAAACTTTCTCCTATTGTTTAAGATTTCCATGTACGAATGTATGGAATTATTTATTATTATTTATTTTGGCATATTAATGAAGATATAGAGAGGAATTAATTTTGTATATTTTTCATTTGGAATATCTACCTTTAAGAGAAACAAAAAACGCCTTTTTAGTGATGAAAATTTGACTTTTCGAAAAGATCTGCCACTAATAGTATGCAATGCATCTATTATTAAATGTTTGATATTTTATTCTATTAAGTATTTAGAAATATGATATCAAAATTGTAATTCTTTTAATAGAGCTTATTTCAGAGGTATTTTTCTTTTTTTAATAAAAGGATAGTTATTCATTCGTGAAATGGGTTTTTTGCAAGTTAACTCTCTGTAATATGTCTAATGGGCAATTTACCTCCCTATAAAATAAAAATAGACAATTTAACTCCCTCTAAAATGAAATAATGAGCAATTTACCTCCTTGTGATATAAAAATAGGCAATATATCTCCCTGTAAAATGAAATAATGAGCAATTTAACTCCCTGTGATATGGAGACCGATCCTCGTAAATCTCGTAGGGATCGTGCCGGAATTTACACACAATCGAAAAAAAAATATTTACAATTGTAGAGTTGGATACAACAAGATTAGGCAATCGCAACTTGGATGAATATATGATGTGTCGTGCCAGTATTCGAAGTAAAGAAACCAATGACCAACTAAAAAAAGACTTAGTCGAACACATGTGGGTAACACACGGGGTGTAGGGTTAAGGTTGTATTTTTTATTTAAGTTGTATTATGTCTTAATTCAGATGTATTTTTAAATTAAGTGTTTTTTTTCAAAAATTCTAATTAAGTCATATTTTTCGTTATCATAATCTAATATTTCTTATTGTTAAATTTAAATTTAGAAATAAAAACTAACAACGTTTAAACTACAACCTAAATTCAAAATACAACTAACAATGCACATACTAGATAAATAAAATTTTTAAAATTTAAACTAATCATATTACTAAACCTAACACAAACAAAGGAATACAATATTATTAAAAAATAAATAAAATTAAGTACAATTTTTTACACATATTAAATTCTAAATGTTATTTTACACAATTTTATATTTGTTTACACATTTAATTCTTTAAAAGACCAAAGAATTAATTAAAAAAAACCCAACAAGATTCCGCCATTGCATGGATGACCGCGGGTGGTCAAGCCATGACAGCCCAATTGCCTAAACGACTGTCCCCTTCCCCTTTTCCCCTCTTGACCGCCCGTCTCCCAGCCCTCTTTTGCTGTCTCCAACCGACGGCAGCCTCCCTTCCCCCTTTCGCCCTCTTGCCGACTCAGTTGGAGACGGTCTAAGGGAAGTAAACGTAATTGTTCCTTTGAAAAATGATATTCACAGTTTGGGTAAGTACACATCTATATGATGATCTCCTCTATTTTCCTTTTCAATGATTTTCTATCCTTGATAAAAGACCTACAATAGTAAATAATGGTGCATCCCCTATCAAAAAACACTAAACTAGGAAAAACAAAAAATTAACGCTAAAAAAAATGAAAATTAAATATTAATTGAACCTACTTAATTACTCGACTCAATCTTCCACTTTGACCAAACATGCCAAAATCCATGAAGTTCTTCGATTGACGACTTTGAGGATTATAAAAGGCAACTAATTTAGATTGTTGATAAGGATCAATTCTAAAACAACGCAATATTTAAAGACGAAAATACAATTTCACCAGTAATAGTGAAAGATGAAAAAAAAATCAATCATCAATGCTTTGATTGAGGATCATAACACCTACAACTCGATTCAGGAAATTAAAAGAAGCTTGTATAATCTTGAACAACTTCGAAATTAGCTCGATGGTCGTTAAAAAAAATAGCTCGATGGCATGAAGACGTACACTCTCAATAATTGCTAGCTAGATGGTCATTAAAAAAACAGCTCGATGGCATGCAGACGTACACTCTCAATAATTGCCTTCTTAATTTTGAAATTGTCCAAAATTTTACAAGGCTTTTTAATTGTCTGCAATCCATTGATGGACTACTGGACTTTATTATTCTCAGTCGAAGCATTGCAGATTGATCATCTTCCATTTTTCATTGTTATTGTTGAAGTTCAATTTCCGTCTTTAAATGTTACGTCGACGTTGATCTTAGGCTTGAGAAGGGAACAACTGTCAATGATTAAATTCTTTAAGATTATTTGTATGGAAATCATTGGATTTTTTTTTTTTGATAAGTGCGGATATTTCTTACTAATTTTTTCTAACTAAATCAGAGATAATGAAGTAAAATGATTTTTATACTAAACTTTCTAAATTTTTTCTTCTTAAATTAAAGGTATAAAAATTAGTAGGATTTAGAAAAGATGTCTATATATTAGAGCAAATTTAATCCATCAGTTGGCGACAGAAACCCTAGTCTCTTCCCAAATTTATCTCTTCTTATCAATTAGCTCTATATCTCTTCCGATATCTTCAACTCGAGCCTCCCTGTAAATCAATTAAAAAGTTTACAAACACTCTCAATCTTCAATAATTATGGCGGACTGAGAAGGAGACGATAGATGGAATGAATTTACTCTTTTTGCCGCTGATTTTGTTCACAAATCCTCTGATTTAAGGCGTTCATTCCGGTGATTGCTGTTACGATTATTTCCTTTCAGCTTTTCGGGTAAATTGTGTTTACTTTTTTCCTTTTGTTGAGATTGTATGAGCGGATCAATATTCGTTGGCTTTATCATCTAGAGCTTAATTTTTGGCTACAGATTTGTTATAGTTAAGCAAAAAGTCATTTGTTTACACAAATTTTTGTTTGGCTTTATCATTGATTCATTTGTGAATTGTGCGAAGTAATTTGCCCTTCAAATTTCTAATCTGCTTTCTCTGCCAAACATATATCTGCAGTAGTTTCACAATTATGGAAAAGATAAAAATGCGTAAAGCATTGCAGCAGAGAAACTCTGCTGAAATTATTGCTTCAAATGATGATCTCTTGATAGAAATTTTGTTGCATCTACCAATAAAATCACTCTTCCGATTCAAATCAGTATCCAAACACTGGCAATCTCTCATCACAAATCCGAGATTCCGTCAGCTCCGCAATCGGACCATCGGCCTCATGTTTCCACTTGACGACAGTCCCAAAGGTGGTCACATTTATGAATATATTCCATTTTTTGATAATGCTTTCGATTACAATAACTATACTAGTCCCAAAGGCGTATTACATTCTTGCAACGGGGTCTTGCTCTGTGTCAGTTATTGTGCTCAGGAGCACAATGATAGATACTATGTTTGTAATCCCACTACCAATCAACTTTCTGTGGTCCCACAACCAGAAGTAGGTAATTATCGGGTTATACGTGGAATGAGATTGGCATTCGACCCTGCCACGTCTCCTCACTACAAAGTTGTTTGTGTCCAAAAATTGGGGATCAAACTTTATCAGATTTTACTTTACTCATCAGAAATTGGTGCCTGGGGAGTCTGTGGCGACCCATTTACATCTTCCGTCAACAGTTTTAGAAAAGGAGTTTATTGGAATGGCGCGATTCATTGGATGTGTTACAAACGACCTTTGTATTTCAAAATTGAAGATCAGGTGCTTGATGAAATGCCAAAAGTACCTTTCTCGAATGATTGGAATTCAAGGGGTAACTATTACTTTGGGGAGTCTTGTGATCACTTGCACTTCGTGGAAACACGTGACACACAGATTCAGTTAAACGTTTATGAGATGAAAAGGGATTATTCTGAATGGTTTATCAAGTACCAAATTGATCTTTCACCAGTTTTTGCTGCTTATCCTGAGACAATTAGGGGTCATACTAATCCGAAAACAAGCTTGTGCTACTATGATTTCTCCGTATTTTGTATCGTTTCTGGTTGGAAGGAGGAGGAGTCATTCTTGGTTTTGCAGACCCCTACAAAAGTTATACGGCTCAATCTTGTTCGTAAGACTTTCAAAAGCTTGTACGAATTTGAGGGTGACTTTGGTCATCATTGGGATCAACGTCGATTGAAATTTGCATACACAACTGGATTTCAATATATTGAGTCTCTGTGTAACGTTTAGTACTTGCTTTATGTTGAACTTCATTATCGTAATATCGTGTATTTGTTCAGTTCGAGGAGGTTTTGGATGTACCGACAATGATTTCAAGAGTCAATCATTTACTGGAAAAAACATAACATACTGTTTGGAGGTTGTTGCATTGGCATGAAAAAATGTATTTGCTGGAGGAATGACATCTGCAGAAGTAAATGTTAATCTTTGCAGTTCTATTAAAAGAATGTGTATTTGATATTTCAATGTGATTGGTTTGCATAACTTGTTGTAAGATTGCTTTAATAAGAGACTCTGGCACTTCAGATATTTTGTTTGTATATGTAGGCAAATTGATTTGGTATTGATTAAGCACTTAAATGTCCATTTCTTAGGCTTATTTTTTGTTTTAACAAATGGATACTTATTCACCTTGAGATTTGTTGAAACTAGAGAGACCTTTGATATTTCAGTAAAAACATAAACTTCGCACGTTACCCTCGCAAATTAATTTCTAAATATAATGTCTATTAATTTTCTAGGATCACCTTTCACCTTAAGTTTGATGAAAAATTTGAAAAGACAAAATTGCAGAAAATGTTCCAACTAATTAGACAATAAGGGTTCATTTGGATGGATGGATTTGGGTTGGGTGAATTTGAAATTTCTTGTCAAATTTATCATGCTATTTGGATACAAAATTAAATCAATTCATTTGAAATCCTGGATTTTAGTTCAATGGATTTCAGCCCAATTTAAAGCGGATTTGAAATTCCTCCTAAAACTTGTTATTTGAAATCCACTTAAAAAAAGGCCCACAATTTATACTCTCAAAATTTGCAATTTGATACCAGATTTTTAAAAAATTAAAATTTGCAATTCGGCTACTATTTTCAGTCCAGAATTTTCATAAACTAAAATTTTCAATTCGGACCCTGATTTCAGGAACTGAATTTGCACTTTTGGTCCTTCAATTTTTGGATATTGAAGTTTACTTCTTAGTGATTTGGGGTTTTCATCTAAATTATATTATCTCACTTAATTTTGTCCCATAGTTTAATATTTTTTTGAAATATCGTCCCAAATTAATTACTAATTTTGATTTTTTGTCCCAGATTATGTCAACTCGTCATATTTCGTCGCGTAATTTACCATTTTGCATGAATTTAGTCTACTATTAAATTTTTAATTTAATAAAAATGACGGTTCAATCTTATAATTAGTTTGTAATGAATTCTGCAATATTGTATAATTGTTCATGCTAAATTTGTCACGATGTATAGGAAATTCACGGACACATACGTAATTTTTGTGTCATAATTATGGGATAAATTCGATAAAGTGATATAATTAAAACAAAAACTCAAAAACATGATTAATTTGAAACGTTTTCTACAATTTTAAGATTTGAAAATATCATCTCTATTAGGAAATTACACCACAAAAGAGAAGATATTACTACACAAAGAATGTATTTAAAATTTCCCATTTATCTATTAGTGCAAGTTTTTTCCAATATTTTGGCTGCGCCTCACATTCTCTTCAATTAATCCTTCTCCTGTCCTCCAATTTCATCAGACCCTATAAATCAATTTGTTGGTGTCTAACAATCTGTGTACGTACTTAAATATTTCGATCTAACACAAAAAATAGTGAGAAATACTTACTTGTATCGAAACCAAAGATCACTTCAATCTTTACGTAAAAAACAAGGAAATTAGACTGAGGCTTGCCGAAACAAATTTCCTTAAGACAATATTTCCGGGGCTGCCACGGTGCATACAGTTTGATTCCCGGTAGTCTCCCAAGATACAACAGTCTGTTGTTCATTATTTGCACAAATAATGAACCCACGGCGAACCGAAGCAAATAGAAAATTCGACATAATTTAAAGTAGAGATGAGAGTAATTTTTTGATTATTGTCGGAAAAAGGATACTTAATTTGCCAGATTAAGTCTCCTATTTATAGACTCAAAAAATGTCTTTTCGCAAGAGACACAATGTTTGGATTGTACTGTTTCGATCCAAAGGGTACCTCTTCAGATCGTACAGACACGACATCTTACTCTCAACTTATTTTATTCACATATAGAATATAAATTCCAACAATCCCCCACATGAATAAAATAGTTCTCCTAGTTCCTTCACATAAGACATATCATGTCGAAATTTCTTTAGGAATAATACCGCATCGAGATAGGTGAAATATTTCATCTTGAACCTTCCCTAGTTAAAGCTTATCGGATTTACTTAGCCAATCGGTGAAATATTTCATCTTGAACCGTCGGCTGTTTGTGTAAACCAAGACAATAAACTTAACACGGTACTAAACCGAGTTGTTTCAAGTTCTTGGTTGTGTTCGTTTTGGCCCTGAACATTCTTGGTTATGCGAGTGCTTTAGAGAATTCCAGCCTATAAAGAAATTCTCAACGAGCCGACCCAGCTCACACTAACATAGGTGACCGCATCTATCAAGAGTATCCTACCATACTCTACTTGTTCTTGACAAGGTATAGACGTCATTAAAAGCAATTGCTTAACCTTATAAACGCGGTAGGCTTGCACTCATTGCATCATAAGAATGGGATAGAGTTAGACTCTTAAGTGCTTTCTTTTTAAGTTAGCCAAGACTGGTTGTCCTATTGAACCTGGTCCGTGGGATCTCCAGTCGCCAGGTTAGGTTTCCGTACGAGGTAACTTAGTCTAATTTAGGTTTTAAGCCCATTCCCCTCAATGCACATACTACTCTCTAGATAAATCTTTAATATCCGGAATCAGGATTATCTCTTAACTTCATAAAGTCCATTCTATTTGAAAGTAGATGTCTCTCGGTATTGTATCAACGACAAAGAATATATCATGTCGTGACTTTACCATTATACATAGAGTTTGTTGAGCTATGTGTATCACCGCTTGATTATTGCATTTTATGTATGACTAACACAATTTTCAGTCATATTAAAATATCTTCCATGAATTTTGTGAAGCCACTCAAATTCTTTACTAGCTTTATTCAATGATATGCACTCTAATTTCATAGTGGATTGAGCTATACGCGTTTGTTTGGAAGATTCTCAGGAAATAGCGGTGCCTCCAGAATTGAATACATATCTGCTTATAAACTTTGATTCCTCTAAATCAGAAGTTTCATTTGCATTACTATATCTATCCTAGATCGTTTGAAATTTTTCAAAATATAATGCACATATGTATGTATTCTTTCAAGATTCAAGCATTCTCATTAATGCATCCCCACGAATCTTGCTAAGATTGCTCGTATGACGATGTCTAGCCTCTTGCATTTTACGATATATGCATGACATCTAATTTTATGAGCATACTCAAATTGTGATATCTTATCACATGTGTTCTCATGTAGCATACAAGATATGAATTAAATAAAATTATGAAACCCCTTAATTTCATAAGTATTTAACTTAGACATCATTCATGTAATTGAGATAATTTAATGTCATCACATGACCACAAAATCATAATTGATTAAATTGATGTTTTTCGTATCATAAGTTAATATTTCTGGATGGATTTAATATTCACAATATTAGTCTCAAATATTAACATATCAATTGCGCATAAACAAACTCTAATAGTCAATTATCCAGTTAGTTTATATGGACACACTTGTCATATTAATTAATATGACAATGACAATCAAAATTTGTTAGTGACACTATCACATTTTTCGTGTCATTGTTTAGGAGTTTGTTAAATGTCAACAAGAAAATACATTAGTTTCGCAAACTATGTTTTCTTTTCATTTAACAACGAAACTCTCTTGTTACTCCTTATAAATTTTCTCATTTAATTCACCATTAAGGAAGACAATTTTAACGTTCATTTGATAAAACCTCGTATTGTATGTAGCTATTAGAGCTATTAACATTCAAATGGATGGCATCCTATTCGCTAGTGAATATATATAAGTCAAAGAAGTAAAAGTACTTATTTTAATAAGGCACCTTGGCTACTCGTCTAGCCTAGTTTTCGTCGACTGACTTATCGAAGTTTTTAAACTCTTGAACTTAAAAACCCATCTACATCTAATTGGTTCACTCCTCGAGGTCTACCAATTTTATGAATGTAACTTGCTGTCAATCGTCTATTTCCAATCCACGATATTGGAATGTGATTATTTATTTATATGTTCGAGGTTAAGTTAGAATATCTAGATCGAAGAACTTAGAGCTTTTAGCTCATTTGTCTCTTCAACTCGTCAACAAAATCATGTTGAAGTAAGATTCATATGTATATTCTCGCAGAATATTGTAGTTTTTAATTAAATATATTTATAACCTTCACAAATTTGACCCCCTTGATCAAAATTAATTAAATATTTTCGCAAAATATTCTAGTCTAAAATGGGTTAGACTATAGTGTTTATTCTCGCAGAATAAAAATTTATAATTAACTCTAATTATAAAAAAGTTTATGTAAGTAATATAATAAATAATATTACTTTATCATATTTTAATATCAGTAAATCACGCTTACTGAAAATAAATCTGAGCCAAAAGAAGGATCAATTTTATAAGAAATGATTCTCTCAAATCCTTCTTATATTCTCAATTAATGTTACTTCACGTGACTCAGTTCACATGATTACATTAATTTATTTCAGATTTAAACACCAAAAATATGAAATGCTACTATTTATCACATAAGCTAGTAGTAATTAATATTTTAAAATTATTTATCTTTTTCGGTGGTGAAACCGAAATCTGACCCAAGTACCCCCACATTATAAGGTATTTGATTTTTCTTCTCTTCCAGAACTCATATGGAATGATAATTGACTTTCTTGTATGAAACCCGACTTAGTATGTCTCTAGACATCTAACGAGCTTTCCCCCACAAGTTGCCAAGTAAACCCGAATTTAAAGATTGACGCTTAACCACATCTTAAAATTTTGTTATTTTAGCAACCAGATTGAATTGAGTTGAGCTAGATAATTTATTTGACGAATTATTCCTAATTTAATACACTCTTGTGTAAATGAATATATTCGTATTTACCCCCACAATTTGGATATAAGAGTTTTATGTTTTTCTTATTCCATCATCCAAATTTGTATTTCACAAATGTATTTCTTTGTATTTCATAAATACATTTATTGCCTCCTATTTATTATTCAATAAATAATGCAATAAAATATATGTGATCAATTACATTTAAACTCCACGAGTTAGTAATGATTTAAAATCACATAATTGATTAGTTCAAAATTTTGAACTTTTACATATTTGTTTCGCAAACAAATAAATATACTTATTTCTCACAAACAAATCATAATTATTTCACAAATAAGTTATAAGTACAATCAAAATTTTCTCAATCAAATATTGATATTTATTTCTCAAATAATTTATAATTATTTCTCAAAAATAAAATATTATCAATATTTGCTCAATAAAATATTGGTATTTATTTCACGAATAAATTATAAATATAATCAATATTTCTTCAATAAAGTATTGATATCATAATTTATAAATATTCCACAACTGAATTATAATTATCAATATTTTCTCATTAAAATATCGATATGAATTACAAATATTTGCAAACAATTTTAATTATTTGTCAATAATAAATTACCAATATTTTCTCATTAAAATACTGATATGATTATAATTACTAATTAATCCTTTATCTTCAAATAAAGCAATTAGTAATTCACTCTTTTTCCTTATGCTTGACATATGCATAATCACACTAATAAATGTACACAAGCTTTGAATCACATACTCATATGAGGTTCATAATTGCATGCTCATGTCAATAAATTTTACTCAAATCATTACCTTCTTGGAATGATTTAATAATAATCCTCATCTATATATTGAATTCGCAATTCAGATATAGCATATATTACGATTTCTTATTATCTCTTGTTGAATCGCATTCTAACAATTTGAAATGGATAATTTTGACAACTCTTTGTCTTTAATTTCATTTAAAGATAATCACTCCAGATTATCACATCCTTATTGGACAATTTAATGAGGTTGATTTTATCACATCAAAAAACTTGTACTCTCATGAATCAGAGACATACACTCCATTAGTGCAAAAGAGACTTGATTAAAAAAAATTATAGTCCAAATAATGCACCGATTCACTTTACGCAACAATCCAATAGTTTTTACATAAAGTATTGACTCTCCGAATTGGATTACTCATTGCAGTTATCAAGGGAATGTAAAAACACACCTATTAAAATTCTCGGAAAGAAATACTACCTTCGCACCCTTTGAAAAATCTCACAATTAAATAAGGAGACATCGTGTCTCTTTATGAGGTTTTTGTTGGTCCCAAGTGGTCAGAAGAGGTTTAGAGGGGGGGGGGGGTGAATAAACCTCTTTAAAATTTTCTTGCAATTTTAACTTTAAAACTTTTCTTCAACTGAGCAGACTAAGCTGATCAGATTAGTAAGTTACAACTCTGTTCGCGAACAAATCTTTGAACAGATTTGTTGACCACTCGTCTGATGGTTACTTAGCTGATTTGTTAAAATCAGTTTTAATACTTAGAGTACTTGCAGCGGATTTTCAAAGTGTTTTTCACAAGTATTCTTAGCAGTTTGAAAAATGTTTCCCCAGTTTTGTAAACTCCTTTTTAACTTCTTTTCAAACAGTTAACTTAGTGTGTTTTATGCAATCAGTAAATATGCAGTTTTAAAACAATGTAAAAACACAATCAATTTTTATAGTGGTTATATGGATTTGAATATCCTTTAGTCCACTCTTCCAAGTCACACAGATCTTGGGTTATACTATAATCACAAAGTTTACAGTATACTCTGCTTGCGTCGAACAACAAATGAAACGACCACAAGTTCGCAATAGGAAATCACACAGAAGACCTATTCTCTGAAGTTTGATCACTCACAAAGATGGATCACAACTCCGCACAACACTCTTGTTTACAAAATCACTCAGAAGATGTATTTTTCTTGATTCTTCAACTCTGCTTTCGTCAACAAATGACTCAGCTGATGAGTGAGCTGTTCTTGAGACTTAAAGAATTTTGCTTCGAAAATTTCTCTCAGAAAGTGTGTTGCTTATTTCTTCTTCGTCTCTCTCAGCTATTTATACTTGAGGATTGAAAAGTGTCCGTTGAAGAGAGACAAGATTCAAATTCCTCGAGTACTGGTCCTTAAAATCCGCGAACGGCTCTTTTGCAGTCTGTCCGTACTGAACAGTACTATTCTGCAGGCAGCATTAAATGCAGCATTAAATGCACTCTTCTGATGCGAAGCATTTCTTCAATCATTTGTCTTTAATAACCTTGTACTTCAGCATTTATTACTCCAAAGGGCATTTATTACCGTTGGGAACACTTCTTGATCTTCTTCACTTGGCTGACGAAAGTATACGTCTGATGGTGAGCTCGGCTGATCTCAAACTTGAACAAATCTGATTTGAGTCGGCTGATCTTCACTAATCTGATAACTTTACTTCAGCAGATCAGAAGTCTTGGACCTTGAAACTTTGACTCTTCTGATTGTCTTCATTGCTTAGTCAAAATTCCTTGATAAGTTTATCAGCTAAGTTACTCCATACTTAGCCAATTTCTGAAGTTTTGGAATGCATCAAAACCTCCCTTATCAAACTTTCTTTAGTGCCTTCATCTTCATCTTCATCCAACAATTTCCCCCTTTTTGATGATGACAAAACTTCAGCTAAGTACCTGTTGAATACCTAAACTAAAGATTGTAATCCTCAAAATTTTCTGAGATAGAAAAAGTTTATTGGATTGAATTTGGACATTTTATTGATGTTTAAAGTGAATTACATGTACAAATTCATCAGATGAGATTTCTGAAAAAGTAAACTGATTACAATTGATTTTTCAATTTCTAACTATCAGCTTCTTCATCAGATTCGAGCACTTCTTCATATTCATAGGATGATTCTTCATCATCTTCTTCATCATCAGCTTCTTCTTCCAAGGTTGCTTTGGCAGCTTCCATCTTCTCCTTAAGTTCTTGTTCTTGAAGAGCTTTCAGAGCTTCCATAGCTTTCCTGGCAGACTCAGTGTTCTTGTACTTGGTAACTTCTTGTTCAATCTTCTCTTCTTCTTCTACCTTTCCAAGTTCTTTAGTCTTGTCAGCTGTTTCTTCAGTTTCCTTGGCTTCAATGGTTGCAGCAGCAGTTTCTTCCTTAGTTGTTTCTTCAGCAGCAGGCTCCTTTGCTGGTTCTTCAACAACAGTCTCTTTAGCTGGTTCTTCAGCAGCAGATTCCATGGCTGATTCTTCAGCAGCAGTTTCCTTAGCTGGTTCTTCCCTTTTATCTTCCCCCTTTTTGTCATCATCAAGTCTGATGACTTTAGAGGGTTCAACAGCAGGGTTGAGAGCAACTGTTGGAATCTTTGCTTCAGCGCACAAAGCCTTGAGATTCTGATTTATAGAGTTGGGGTTTTTCGGTTTCCGTGATAATTGCCAACCGTTAGATCCGTTTTTCTGTCAGTGCTGATCGTGCGGCGTCAGTTACGACCTTTCAAATTCAAAAGATATTTAATGAAGAGCGGGAATATGTACCGCCCAACAGTTACTTATAAAAGCGTGTTTTGAATAAAACGTTTTTAGTTGGTTCGCTTTTATTAGTTTAATCAGATGAGTATGAGAAACACTTATCTGATGGACTACTGTCCTGATGACAATGCTGTTATCAGAGAATGCCAATAGCTGATAACCTTCCTCAGCTGTTTGTCAATCCAGCTAGATAAAATAACTTTAGTCTTCGATAGTTGAGTCTTCTGATGAAAACATAACTTCAACTAACTGTCATTAACATATTTCATCTTTAATTCAGAAGTACCGCTAGTCTTACACGTTCCCCCTGAGTTTAAGAATTCATAAGTTAACTAGTCTGTTGAGAGTTAATCTTTGAAGATAATAAACGATGACTAAGCTGTTGAACTCCAGTCTTCTGATGAGTTCCCCCTCAGCTTATGCATCCAAATTTAGTAGTCCTAACTCAGCTCTTAAAGTTGAGAACCTTGCTTCACTTAGAGGTTTAGTGAAGATATCAGCAATCTGATTATCAGTATGAACATACTCAATCAACACATTGCCTTTTTCCACATGATCTCTAATGAAGTGATGCTTGATCTCTATATGCTTAGTCCTTGAATGACTTGTAGTATTCTGAGTAAGTGAGATTGCACTTGTATTGTCACAGTAGATTGGAATTCCACTGATCTTGATGTTATAATCTTCTAGTTGATGCTTCAACCAAAGTATCTGTGCACAACAAGCTCCAGCAGCTATATATTCAGCTTCAGCAGTAGATATAGAAACTGAGGTTTGCTTCTTACTCATCCATGAGATCAGACGACTACCTAAGAACTGACAAGCACCTGTTGTGCTCTTTCTGTCAATCTTGCAGCCTGCAAGGTCAGAATCTGAATATCCAATAAGTTCAAATCCAGATTCTCTAGGATACCATAATCCCAATTCTTGAGTGCCTTTAACATACTTCAATATCCTCTTGGCAGCTAAGAGATGAGATTCCTTGGGGTTTGATTGAAATCTTGCACAGACTCCAACTGAGTACATTATATCAGGTCTGCTTGCTGTTAGATACAACAATGAACCAATAATGCCTCTATATTTGGTTATGTCCACTGATTTGCCATCTTCATCTTTATCCAAACGAAGACTTGTAGACATAGGAATTGTAGCAGTAGAGCTAGTTTCCATACCAAACTTCTTGAACAGATCTCTTGTGTATTTTGCTTGGCTGATGAATATCCCATCAGGCAACTGTCTAACTTGCAATCCAAGAAAATAATTAAGTTCACCCATCATGCTCATTTCAAACTTATTCTGCATCAGCTTGGAGAACTTATCACACATCTGTTGGTTAGTTGAACCAAAGATAATATCGTCCACATATATTTGCACAAGTAATATATGATTTTCCCATTCAATTGTAAACAAGGTCTTATCTACCTTACCTTTTCGAAATCCTTTAATTAAAAGAAAATCAGATAAGGTATCATACCATGCTCTTGGAGCCTGTTTCAGTCCATAGAGGGCTTTCTTCAGACGATATACTTTGTCCTCTTCTTGATAGACTTCAAATCCAGGAGGTTGTTCAACGTACACTTCTTCTTGCAATTCTCCATTGAGAAAAGCAGACTTCACATCCATCTGATAGACAGTGAAGTTCTTGTAAGCAGCATAGGCTAGAAACAGTCTGATTGCTTCAAGTCTTGCTACTGGTGCAAAAGTTTCATCAAAGTCAATTCCTTCTTCTTGACAATAACCTTTGGCCACTAGTCTTGCTTTGTTTCTGGTAACAATACCATCTTCATTCATTTTATTTCTGAATACCCACTTAGTGCCAATTACTCTTTGATGACTTGGTCTAGGAACTAAGTACCAGACTTCATTCCTTTCAAATTGATTCAACTCTTCTTGCATAGCTTCTATCCAGAAGGAATCATTTAGAGCTTCTTCAATTTGCTTAGGCTCTGTTTGAGATAGAAAGGTGACAAACATAGCATCTTGTGCAGAAGCTCTTCTTGTTTTCACTTTATCTAAAGGATCACCAATCACCAATTCAGGAGGATGATTCTTGAGCCATCTGAGATCAGGTTGCAGGTCTGAATGTTGTCCTCTGTTTTGATCTTGCAACACTACTGTTGGAGATACAGTAGTAGTCTGTTGAACATTTGTCGTCTGTTGTACAGTCACTGGTCTGTCAGCTATTTGCAACTCGTCTGTTAGACAATCAGCACTGTGATTTTGAACAGCACTTGAGTTATCAGCTGAATTTAGATTAGGTAGTATGATGGGAATATATTCTTCATTTCTTCCAATATCTAACTTCTGTAAATCAGTAGACAGGTCCTGATTAGCACTTTGATTCTTTTCAGAAGATTGACTTGGCTCATCAAATACTACATGGATAGATTCTTCTATTAGTAATGTTCTTTTATTGAAAACTCTATAAGCTTTACTAACAGATGAGTATCCTACAAAAACAGCTTCATCAGCCTTTTCTGCAAATGCAGTAAGGTGATTTTTCCCATTATTCAATACAAAACATTTACAACCAAAAATCTTAAAGTAATGAATGTTTGGTTTTCTGTTGTTCCAAACTTCATATGGCGTCTTGTTCTGATTTTTGTTGATCATACATCTGTTCTGGGTGAAGCATGCTGTATTTGTTGCTTCTGCCCAAAATCTTTGAGGCAGTTTAGCTTCAGCTATCATGGTTCTGACAGCTTCTTTTAGTGTTCTGTTTCTCCTTTCAGCAACACCATTTTGTTGAGGGGTTCTGGCAGCAGAGTACTCATGATGTATTCCTTTGATGTTACAGTACTCTTCAACAGTAGAGTTTGTAAACTCTGTCCCTCTATCTGATCTGATCTTCAATATTTTGATAGTCTTCTCATTCTGGATCAGTTCCATCAGATTTGTAAGACATTCCTTGGTTTCACTTTTCTTCTTCATGAAAATCACCCAAGTATATCTTGAATAATCATCCACAACAGCTAGGCAGTATTTCTTTCCACCATTGCTGACTGGATCAATAGGGCCAAATAAGTCCATATGTAACAGCTCCAATATCCTTCCAGAAGATTGGTGCTTCTTGCTTTTGAATGATGACTTGATTTGTTTACCCTTCTGACATGCGTCACAGAGCTTATCTTTGCTCATGACTGCTTTTGGAATCCCTTCTACCAAATCATTCTTGATTAATCTGTTGATGGTCTTGAAGTTTAAATGATTCATCCTTTTGTGCCACAGCCAACTGACTTCACTTGGAGCAGATGCTACCAAACAAACACTTGAGTTCTTGTCAGCAGAACTCCAGTCGACTATGTAGACATTCCCTTGTCGTCTTCCAGATAAAATTACCTTCTTTGTACCTATCTGTTCAACGTAGCACTTATCTGTTGAGAAGATGACTGAATATCCTTTGTCACAGAATTGACTTATGCTCAGCAGATTGTATTTGAGGCCTTTGACATATGAGACGTCAGATATCTCTATGTTTCCTCTGATTATTCTTCCTTTAGCTTTAATCTTGCCTTCTTTGCTGTCTCCAAAAGTAACCTTTGGACCATCCACAGCAACTGCATCAGTCAGCTCATGTATGTTTCCACACATGTGTCTTGAACATCCACTGTCCAAGTACCAGATCTTCTCTACTTTACTCCTACTCCTAATCCTAACCTACAAAACAAAAATAAAATTGTTTTAGGTACCCTTATTGAGAGGGTCCTGAAGGATTAGTTCCACCTTTGACAACCCAAGATGTTGAAGTCTTAGGCTTCTTAGGTTTCTGAGTTTTCACAGGAGCATGAACAATTTTATTTTCATCATAATTATCAGATAAGTCATGTTGATGATCAGTATGATATGAATAATGTTCATAAGCAGGGTAAGGTGCATGATATGGAGGATATGCATGCATAGGATGAGCAGGGTAAGGTGCATAGTAACTAGGAAATTGAGGTGCATGATACATAGGATGATATGCGGCAGGTTGCACATAATATGACTCATTTCCATACCAAGCATTTTGATTTTTCTTATTCTTATGCTTCTTTGGTTTACTAGGTGCTTGCTCAACTTGTTTAGACTTAGCTTTACCACTAGTCTGATTGACTTTAGCTTTATCAGCAGACTTCTTGGGACTCTGCTGTTTGGTCTTACTAGTCTTATTTCCTACGCTAGGCTCTTTGCCCTTTTTAGCCTTAGGAGATTTCTTCTCCTTTAATTCTTTCTCAGGTGAAGTAGGTCTAGCAGTTTGAACATACAGAATGACCTTACTATTGTCAGCTGATATGAATTTTTCAGTATGGTTCAACTTTTGCTTATCCTGTTCTAAAGGCATCTTCTGTTTACTAGATGTATGCGTGGATGCAACAGATGATTTCTCATGAGACTCGATAATCTTTTCAAGTTCCATGATTTTTCCTTTATAAACTTCACATTCAGCTTTCAGAGATTCATGCTCTTGCTCAAGCTGTTTATACTCGACTGATTCTTTTGGCTTTTCAGCTTTAAGTTTCAGTGAGTTAT